>JAKSZT010054335.1:19276705-19312971 GCA_026826555.1 Tolypeutes matacus | reverse complement strand
TCTGTACTTCCTGCGTAATTTTTCTGTAAACCTACAACTGTTCTAAAAAATAAAGTCTAATAGAAAAAGAAAAAAAGCATGACCAGAGTCTGGTCATGAGGAAACCCTACACTGACCCGGGCTGAGGGTCACTCTACTTAATGTCAGGCCTGTACTCATGGCCGTCCAGAAAGTGGAAGACCAAAGAACTGTTCCAGAGCTAAAGAGTCTCCAGAGCTCTGGCACTGAAGGCAACACACCTCCCTGACCAGGATCCTGCGCCAGAAAGAAAAGTGGCATCGCCGTGGACAAAATTGGAGTGAGGCCTGTGAGCTGGACAGTGGTGCTGTACTGCTGCAGGTTTTCGGACTGGGAGGGTTCGAGGCTGGTTAAATAGGGCAGTGGCCTTGTTTTGGGGAGCTATCACCGGAGCGGTTAGGGATGGTGGAATCTTATGTCATTCTCTAGAGAGAGTGAGCTTAAGCATAATGGAACAAATGCACAAAAATGTTAGCAGTTGGGGAATCTGGGTGAAGGGGGTAACTTTCTGTACCGCTCAGAAAGTTTTTCTGCAAATTTGAAATTATTCCAAAATAATTTTTAAAGGAAATTTCTTACCTTCCATTTATGCTTTTTTTTCTTTCCCCTGGGCTGGGACATGGACATGCCAGTAATCCAGTTTTGACAAGGAGTCAAGGAGAACACCCTTGGGTAGGGGGGACCAGCAAGAGGGAAGGAACTGAGGATTCGAGGGAGCAACCCTAGAAAGCCTGGACTACCTCAAGACTGTGACTCGAGAGAGAATGTCGATCCTATTTCATCCCCTGCAGCGTGGCGTCTCTGTAACGTCTTAGCTTGTACCCTGGCCGTTTTATTCCCGTCACTGCTCTACATAAATCCCAGTTAGAGTGAATTCCAAACTCATTATGTTCTTCGTCGTTTCCAGCTCTCGATACCTGATATTCTTTCTGTCTGGAATACCCATTCCCCTTCTCACCATTTCCCTTGCCCCTTCCAATCTGCCTGTCTAACTCTATTTGCCTTTTAGAATCCTCCAAAGCACTGGTCTTTCTTAACTGTCACTATCCTATCACTGTCCCTGCCCCAGCCCCATCCAGCTGTGGGTTCCAGCTCTCCTCTGTTTGCAGCACTGTGTCTATGTCCCACTCACGCCCACACTCTCCCTCATACCCCAATTTTTATTCATGCCTTAACACAGTGACTGGCATATAGTATGCTCTCATAACTCAATAAATATTTGCTGTAAGACTAGTTGAATTTTTTGGCAGGGTTTTAAAAAATGTTACAGAAATATTCAAGTGTATGTAAAATTAGATATACAATATAATGATACATGCATCCATCACTCAATTTCAACAATGATCATTATTATTATATATATATATATATTTTTTTTTTTTTTTTTTTTGGAGAGAGCACTCTAACTAAACGGGAAAATTCCATGATTCAATGGGAAAAATTTTAATCTCTGCAGCAAGCTGGTAAGGAGATACTTTTGTAGCAGGTTGGTTTATTTTATTTTATTTTTATTTTATTTTATTTTATTTTTCTTGGGGGGTATCTTCGAATCAGAGCCTGTTACTTTAAAATAACAGTGGAGAGGTAATAAGAAAAAGTTATTCTTCATTCACTCTTTCAACCAACACTTAATAAGTGCCTTCTACAGGCTGTGTACTGGGGTTACACAGGAGAGGAAGACAGTTCCTATAGTCAAAGAGGTTTATGATCTAATAGAGCTTGACAAAATCTCCCTGTCACCTCTGGGCCTTAGAAACTTGGCTTTACCCCAAGGATGCTGCTTCCTCTATAGCTCTCTCAAATGCTACTTACTTCCCCAAATTCCATATACAGCGAAGCCTGGAATGTTGGCATTCTCCTAGCTCTCCATTGCTATTTCCAAACCATTACCTCATTTTTTTCTTTTAAAAATGAATCTTCTCTTATTCTTTTTCTAGAAGAAGTATACCTGCTTAATGTTTAAAAAATGTGGAAAGTGCACAGATACCCACACCCTACATGCAGGTGACAACTGGTAACTATTTATGATTTGATGTTAGTCTATATAGTTTTTTCTCTATACACATATGAATACATAGATCTGGCCATATTTTTTAAAATGGGATCACATTATTCATGCTCTTTTTTAGCTTACTTTGTAAAAAATCAAATATCTGTGTTGAGTATTCTATAACATCGTTTTTAATAGCTATATATTCCGTCATAAGGATGAATCATGATTTATGCAACCAACCCCATAGCGTAGGACATTTTACAGGTAATTATATTTTAGTTAATGTTGTTATTGTGGTTGCATATTTTAGAACTTAGTGTTTTGAAGCTTTGGGACTCAAAATAACTTACAAATCTTTTTATTTTATTTAGAAGTCCATTATAGTTTGTTTTGCAATGAGAAGCACTAATTTCTACTTGTTATTTCATTGATACTTAATCTTATAAATTATTAAATATTATTATGGAGCGGATGTGGCTCAAGCAGTTGAGTGCCTGCTTCCCACATGGGAGGTCCCAGGTTCAGTTCCTGGTGCCTCCTAAAAACAAACAAGAAAACAAGCAACAAGCAAACAAATGAAAAAACCAACTCAGGGTTGCTGATGAGGCTCAGTGGTTGAGTGCTGGCTTCCCACATACAAGGTCCCAGGTTCATCAACCTGCCCCAGTACCTCAAAAAATATATATATTTTTTTAAATTAAATTCCTCTAAACATTTAACATCTTTTACCAAAACCTCTTAGAGATTTCAATCTATATTTACACATTTAGTAGATTTATTCCCCTTTAGCACTTCAAACAGCTAATTAAAATCTAATGAAATTTGGTCAGCATTTAAATTGTATTTACATGCATAATAAGATAAAACTTGTAGATTTACTAATCAGATTCCCCTAAATGCTTAACTATCCGTTATAAACTTTAGTTAAATCTTTCTAAGTATTTCACTTAAAAACATAAATCTAATATGTCAGATTCTCTTAAACATGTCAAGTACCTCAAATAATGAACAAAACACAAAAATATAACAATGATTACAAAACATTACACCATACAAAAATATGAACATTGTAATTTGTTATGATCTAAAATCTTTATATATGTATCTTCCCAGAGTTGCAAGTTTCCTTATCTTACTAAGAGAGCTCAGGATGGCTGCTATCTGTATTTAGGATTCTAGCTTATAGATTTGCCACCAGGAGATGAGAAACTGGGTGAACCTTTCAGGATAATTTACATAGGCAAGTCTTTAATTGGCAGGTCACATCTTCAAACTGTGTTTTTAATTGAAACCTGGTACATCGTGTATTCCCCTTTGCCACCACCCCATCCCGCCTTTTTAACTGTAAACTCTTACACAACTTAAGCTAGGAGTTATGTACCCCAGTAAAACATATTCTTCATCTTAGCTCATTGCAAATAGTGCTTTTTAAAAAAAAAACAATTTATTGAAGTATTTCATACATGAACATACATAAACTATAAGTGTTCGGTAAACATCGTGAACTTACAAAACAAACACGTATAACATCATACAGGGCTCCCACACATCACCCCCCCACAAACACCCTGCATTGTTGTGAAACATTTGTTAACAAATCATGAAAGAGCATCATCAAAGTATTACCACTAACTATAGCCCACATCTTCCTCACCATATATTTTTTTAAAGGATTTATTTATTTACTTTTATCCATTTTTACCCCCCCCTCCCCATTTTTGCTGTTTCTGTGTCCATTCACTGGGCAACTCTCTGTGTCCGTTTCCTGCCCTCTCTTTTCATCCTTCTCCTCCTGTCTTCACTGGGATTCAATCCTCGGAATCTCCAATGTGGGAGAGAGGCGTCCCTACTGCCTGTACCACCTTAGTTCCTGGTTTTTCAGTGCGTCTCGTCTTGGCTCTCCCTTGTGTCACTCTCCTGTTAGGTCCTCATCTTGCTGCATGGCTCGCGGGGCCTGACTGCGCACCCATGCATGGGGCCTGGTGGCCCACACACCTTCTATATTTTTCTTTCTTTATTTTTACCAAGAGGTCCCGGAGATCGAACCCAGGTCCCTCCATATGGGAGACGGACGCCCAACCATTTGAGCCACATCCGTCCCCCTGCTATATCTCTTAAGGTTGACCAAAGATACCCAAAGTTACAGTCTTTTCCCATACAGGATGGTTGTATAATAAATGAGGCTTAGCTTATCACCAGCATTCTAAAAACCAGACCTAGGGAGAAAAACTAGGTCTGGGGACACATGCTTGGTTTCTAATATAGCAAATGTTTAGCCTACCCTGATTATTACAAAATCAAGTCAGTGAGAATATTCTCATTAAATAGGGCTTTTTGATGAGATTACTTCAGTTAAGGTGTGACCCAATTGAATCAGGATTAATTGGTTCTAATCTTATTACTAGAGGCCTTGTAGAGAAGTCCACAGAGAGAGAAGCCACAGGGAGCAGCCAGAAGCTGGCAATCAAGGGAACGGGGAGGAGAAAGGAGATGACCTCACTATGTGCTTTGCCATTTGACAGAAAAGCCAAGGAGGGAAGCAGATGTGGCTCAAGTGATTGAACTCTCATCTACCATATGGGAGATCCAGGGTTCAATTCCCTGGGCCTCCTGGTGAAAGGCAAGCTGGCTCACGTGGCCAGCTGGCCCACGTGGCCAGCTGGCCCACACAGGAGAGCTGGCCCGCATAGGAGTGCTGGCCCGCATAGAGTGGCACAGCAAGATGACGCAACAAAAAGAGACACAGAGGAGAGACAATAAGAGACGCAGCAGACCAGAGAGCTGAGGTGGTGCAGGAGATTGAGCGCCTCTCTCCCACTCCGGAAGGTCTGGGATCAGTTCCTGGTGCTGCCTAAAGAGAAGCAAGCAGACAGAGAGGAACACGCAGAGAGCAGACAGCGAACACAAAACAATGGGGGAGGGGTGAATTAAATAAATAAAAATAAGTCTTTTTTTAAAATGCAAACATTAGTGATGAATTATAATTTAATTAAAAGAAAGAGAGAAAGAAAGAAAGAAAGAAAAGCCAAGGAGCCCCAAAGATTGCTGGACAGCCAGAAGATGGCGACCCTGGGAGAAAGTAAACCTATTCTAGCCCCTAAAATGGTGGATCAATAAATTCCTTAAATTGACGGGAAACGGATGTGGCTCAAGAGGTTCGGCGTCCGACTACCATATGGAGAGACCCGGTAAAAAAAAAAAAAAAAAAAAAAAAAAATTCCTTAAATTGTTAAGCCAACCTATTGCATGGTATTTGTTTTAGCAGCAGAGAAACTCAAACACAGGGCCACCTGGTTACTTTCACCGTTCATTTGCACCTTCCTACCCAAGCCTTATTACAATGAGTGAGTATACCCATCCAGCTGGCTACTCTCAAGGAACATAGATACCCTTGCTGCCAGCAAGTCTGATTGCAATTTACCAGTTCATTTCCATGGTTACAGTTTGAAAATCCTCTCCCTCTGAAACCTTCAATTGCAGTACACCAACCTGATTGCAACTCCCAGTCCCTCCCTAGTCTGCAACCTCAATGCAAATCTAATGAGATTTGTGCAATTAAAAATCTGCTGGAGTTAGCCTGGAAGGTGAGCTTCAGCAGACGTTTAAAGAAAGGAGAGAGAAGATTGTGGTTTTATCAAGAGGAATACGAAGGCCCTATCATCAGTTAGGAAGATTGCTGTGTGATGGTTCTGTAGGGACATCAGTAGATGAGGCAGGTGGTGATGGAAAACCCCTGTTGGGGTATAGTGAGAGATGAAGTCAGTGCAATGGAAGGAGGATGATCAACTTTATATGAAGGTTTTAATTTGAAATGGGAATTGAGTGTCCTTGTCAGAGCAGCACAAGTTTTCATGCTTAAACCTTGCCAGTAACGTGGGAAAGTCCCGTAGGGTGACTCAGACTTATTTGCCTAGGAACAAAACCACTCCTGAGCACCTCTGACTATGGAAATGTAAAAATTACAAGTTTCAAAGAATTTTTTGGATGCTATTATGATTTTAGGGAATGGGTGAGATTTCATTTATTTTGTTTTCCCCATAAGTCATGAATTTAATCCCGAAAAGTATAGTGTCCTGGCAAACAATGACCAAATGTCTTAAATCAGTTAGGACTACAATACAATACATAGGCCTCAAAAAAACATTTGATTACATCTCCCGACTATGGTTGATATTGAAAAAAAAGTCACCTTCATTCAAGACATTTTCTGCTTGAAATTAGCTTGAGTTATTCAAGGGATCATTAGCCAATTTTGGTAAGAGTTAAAATGGTTCATATCTAGCTTTTCTTGGTGGTAGGCAGCCCAAAAGATGTCCCCCAGGGACCGCCACCTCCTTGGAACTCACGGCCTTGAGTAATAGCCTCCCTTCAGTGTGGGCTGCACCCAGAGGCTCGCTTCTGATGGACAGAATGTGACAAAAGTGATGGGGTGTCGCTTTTTATCAGGTTACGAGAAGACGGTGACTTCCTTCTTGCTTGTCCTCTCTCGCTCTCTCCTTTACTTGCTCTGATGGAAGTCAGACACCACGTGGGGGGCTACCCATGGAAAGACCCATGTGCCAAGGGACTGATGTTTCTGGCCAACCGCCACTAAGGACACGAGTCCTGCCAACAGCATGGATATCAGTCCTCCCGCGGTCAAGCCTGGAGATGACCTAAGCCCTGGCTTGGACTGAATCTTGGTGGGAGACCCTGAGCCAGAGGCATCCAGCAAAACCACGCCCTGATTCCTGACCCACAGAAGCTGTGAGGTGAGAGACGTCCATAGTTTTAAATCTCTAAGTTGGGAGGTAATGTGTACAGCAGCCGTAGATAACTTACTCAGCCTCCTTACTTGAGCTCATGTTCAAACTTTAATAAATGAGTTGAGAAATGTATGGAACTCTGGTCAATGCAGGAAATCATTAAATTCTATGAAAGGAGAAAAAATCAGAGTATGTTGAATAAAAAGAAGAGTAATGAGAATTTACTAGTAATCATATACTAAAAGTATGTTTTTATTTTATCATCAATATAAAATCGCCTGTGGGCTGACCTTTTTAGGAAGATGGATGCATTTTTGCTGATTCACCCACAGTTCCATTTTTCAGCCCAATGGTGCATGTTTGTAATGCCGGCTTGGATGTGTGGCATAACCAATGGCTAAAGAAGATGGTGAAACCGACTGGCCAGGCTCATTGAAACTGAAGTCATAGGCTTCTTGAGATCAAGGAAGAGATGAAATCATCTGCAAATCTGTCTAGTAAAATTTAATGCAAGCCACATATGTAATTTGAAATTTTCTAGTAGTCACATTTTTAAAAGGTGAAAAGAAACAGATGAAATTATTTTTAATAGTATATTTAATCTAAAATATAAAAATATCATCACTTTAATGTATAATCAATATTAAAAATTGTTAATGAGATATTTTATAGTGTTGTGTTTTTTACTGAGTCTTCAAAATCCAGTGTTTATATTACACTTACAGCACATCTCAATTTGGATGCTAAATTTTTATTGTAAATGCTTCAACTGTATTTACAATTTTTAAAATTTGGGGTTGAAAAAGTAGATTTGCAGATTTTTCCAACACACTTAAAAGTTTTCCAATAACTGAACTGAATATCGGTTTTTAAGTTTAAATTTAAATAAATTTAAATTCTCCCCAGTCACACTAGCCACATTTCAAGTGCTCAGGAGCCACATGTGGCTGGTAGCTGTCGTTTTGGATGGCGCAGCTCAAGTACACAGTAGGCATTTCTTTTATTTTTTTTAGGGAGTACCAGGGATTGAACCTGGTACCTCGTACACATGAGGTACACACTCAACCACTGAGCTACACCTGCTCCGCCACAGTAGGCATTTCAATAAATGGTTGTTGAATGCATTAATTTTGCAACATTATGTGACCAATTAAATTAGTCAGGAGTTAAACCAAAAAGGCTGCCTGAAATTTCTTCCAGAAAAAGAATTGTTCATACCAGCTAGTAACAATCAGAGTATTTTCAGTATTATGTAAATATGTGGTTTTACTTATAATAGTACCCTGAAGACTGACAGTATACTCTACTTAGTAGAATTTTAACTCTGAATCATCAGGGAGTGCCCCTCTGAAATCTTTAAAGTCTTTGATGACACACATTTGTCTCTGTTCTTAACTCATGTGGTAATTTGGGGATTTAAAGTCTCCACTAAAGAAATATGGTGACGAAAATCAAAGCGGATAATAATCATGGATGGAAAAAAACATTTTCATTGTGGAAATGGCAAATGCTTTTTCAAAGCCATTTCAGCCACTGTGACCTTCACATAAATATTACACTGATTTTGCATAATTCTAAAATCACACAGTTTTTCCCCACATGCATTCGGTCTTCCATGGTTCCAGTGAAATAGATCAGAAGTTTACATTTTATATTGAGGTGCACTGTTCTTGAAAGATTGTAAAAGACTGATAGTAAACACATGCTATTTCTGGATATGTCACAGAGAGGTACAATAGGGAAGTACAGAATGTTCATCTTATCAGTTAAATGACTTACCTGAAGCTAAAGCTATTTCTGTCCTTGTGGTGATGGGGGAAGGGACTGTAACAAGAATTGGTAGAGACATGACCAGCTTAGCCCAGCCTTCAAAACAAAACAGAGTTAAGGCTTAGAAAAGGTAGTGGGTCTCCCCCCTTCTTTCTTTCCCTTTCCTTCTTTCCTCCCTCCCTCCCTCCCTCCCTTCCTTCCTTCCTCCCTCCTTCCCTTCCTTCCCTCCCTCCCTTCCTCCCTTCCCCCTTCCTTCCCTCCCTCCCTTCCTCCCTTCCCCCTTCCTTCCCTCCTTCCCTTCCTCCCTCCCTTTCTCCTTCCTTCCCTTCCTGCCTCCCTTTCTCCTTCCTTCCCTTCCTTCCCTCCCTCCCTTCCTCCCTTCCTCCCTCCTTCCCTTCCTTCCCTCCATCTCTCCCTCCCTTCCCTTCCTTCCATCCATCCTCCTTCCTTCCCTACCCTCCCTCACTTCTTTCCTTTCTGTTTTTCTAGCTGTCTTTCTAATTGAAAACCAACCTTCTGCACTGGTTGCGGAAGTTGAGGATTTAAGTGTCATGGTGTCATTACTAGCTCCAAACTTCTTTTCCCTCAATGATAGAAGCTCCCCATAAACCCTCGTAACTTACCTAATAATTGTGTAGTTACCATCTTTGATTTAATTTCGTCTAGCTCAACAGATAAATTTTCTCAGATTTCAGCAGGTAATTAATTTACTTCCTGGGGAAAATGCTTGCTGATTTGTTGGTTGGGGTTCAAATTAAATAAGCAGAGAAAAAATGTTTTTCTTTTTAAAATTCTAAATTTATCTGTGGTTGCCTGAAAACCTGCTAACTTCAAACGTTTAAGCATCAGAACATGTGGAATGCTGTGCCTCGCGTCAGGAGCTTGAGTCTGAGCTGGCCTGTGACTTGCCTTCACCAACCAGACGCAGCAGAAGTGATGTCATGCCAGCTCCAGGCCCAGCCAAGAGGCTTTTGCCTTCACTCTGGGAAGGTGGCTGCCAGCTGAAAGAAGTTCCAAATAGTCTGCTGCACGATTACAGGAAGCACAGAGAGAGAGAGGCCAGGTGGAGGAGCACTGCCGCGTCACTGGTGTGAGTGAAGTCTTCCTGGACCCCTGAGCAAGCCCACCAGCAGCCGAAGCCAGCCCAGAGGCTGCTGGAGCACTGGAGCCATCCATCCGGTCCCTGCCGCCCCTGTCTGAGTCCCTCCCTGTGCAGTCATGAGAGATAATGAACTGTTGTTTTCCAAGCCACTAAAAACAACATTTTAAATGTGCAGAATGGGTATCAGTGGTTTAGAGAAAACTCCTAGAGTTTCTTTTAAGAAGTGCTATGTGGATAAATCACAGATGTGGACAACTCGGAGTCAGAAAATGATTCAAAAGAGCTGGACTCTAAAAGTGAAGAAATTTTAGGAAACATAATCAGTTAATTTTGCTTATACTTCCCTCTATTTGTACCAAGAGTGATAAGTAATTTTTAAAAAACCTATTGGGGAGCGAATGTGGCTCAGCGATTGAGAGCCAGCTTCCTGCATACGAGGTCCGGGGTTCAATCCCCAGCCCCAATACCTCAAAAAAAGAAACCTATTTCTAAATGAGTCTAAAAGTGTCCTTTCAATAAGTACAAAATAAAAATTGTAAATGACCCTAAGACATCGTTTTTTTTTCTTAGCATTACAGAAAGTAAATGTAATCAATGGCACTTTAGATTTGATAAAATGTAGTAATCCAATCCACATAGTAAATTTTTTAATATAAAGTTGTTCTGATATGAATAAAGTTCTTATATTCCTATGGTAATTAAAAATTTCAATTATTATAGAATAATATGGGAAAAGTTCTTCTTTTCAAAATGGTTACTAAAGAGACTTGAATAGTCTGAAATACTATAGGGCATAAAAATGATAGATATAGGGAGGCGGCTGTGGCTCAATCGGTGGGGCTCCCGTTTACCATATGGGAGGCCCTGGGTTCGGTTCCCGGGGCCTCCTGTGGGGGCGGGCCCGCCCGCACGGCGTGGTTGGCTGACCCAGCGAGCGCGGGCAGCAAGGGGGGGGATAGGTGAATGGATAAATAAAATCTTTAAAAAAAAAAAAAAAAAATGATAGATACAGTAAAGGATTTTTATTAGCTTACGTAGCATTTACAATTCCATGCTCTCTTGCCTCCTTCCACATCCTGGCTAACTCCTCATTGAAAAATCATGGAGAAGTGGATTTGGCTCAAGTGACTGAGCTCCTGCCTACCACATGGGTGGTCTGTGGTTCGGTTCCTAGTGCCTCAAGAAGAAGACAGGGAGCTGGCACCAACGGGCAGGTGCAGCCAGCTGACACAACAAGATGACGCATCAAGAGACACAAGAAGAAAAACATTATGAGAGACACACAAAGCAGGGAGCAGAGGTTCCTGGTACCTCCTAAAGAAGACGAGCAAGACAGTGAGCTGACGTGACGGGCAGGCGCGGCAAGCTGATGCAACAAGATGATGCAACAAGAGACACAAGAAGAAAAAACGTAATGTGAGACACAACAAAGCAGGGAACAGAAGTGGCTCAAGGAAATAGGCACCTTCCTCCCACATTGGAGGTCCCAAGTTCAGTTCCCAGTGCCTCCTAAAGAAACAAGGAAAATGAACAGATATAGCAAGGGCAAACAACGAGGGGGTGGGGAAAGATAAATAAACAAAATAAAATTTTTTTTTTTAAATCGTGAACAGGCTCTATAACTCTGGTAGCTCACAACTTCTCTGGACCTTCATCCACAAGGCTGACTTAAGCTCTAAAAAGGTTCCTCATTCTAAAATGCCAATAATTCAATGGATATTCATTCCCTTTTGCCTGAGATGCCTGCAAACATAGTTGACCTGAAATCCATAGCAAAAGTGTCAGGGATATCTCCTTTTAATTTTTGTGTTAGGTTGAATGATGTACCCCAATTTAGACAAGTTCTTCATCTTAATCCCATTCCTGTGGGTGTGAACCCATTGTAAACAGGACCTCTTGAAGATGGTATTTTGAGTTAAGGTGTGGCCACCTGAATGTGGGTGGGTGGGTCTTTGTCTGGATTCCTGGAGGCTTCCTGAAGAGAAAGCCACTGGGAAGAGCTGGGAGCAGGAAGTCAGTGGGAACCCAGAAGAGCAGGGAGAGGGGAGAGGACATTGCCCCACGGACAGGGGAGCCAAGGCCCCCCAAGGATCGCCAGCGCCAGCTGCACAACACCACAGTCTGGGGGGAAAGCCAGCCTTGCCGATGGCTCCGTTTGGGGCTTGCCTCAAAACCATGAGCCAGTAAATTCCCTTTGTTTAAGCTACCCCACTGTGTGGTGTTTGTGATAGCAGCTCAGGCGAAACTCAGACAATTCTGTACCATCATTTTAGTAGGTTTGCTCTAATTTTAATTAGATATCATGTTTGTTTACTCATTTATTCAACAAATATTTTTTGAAAGCTTTATTGTATCAAGGACGGAACTAAATAGAAACAGTCCTTGTTCTCATGAAGCTCATAGTCAAGTAGGATATACAAGCATTAAACAAATAATTTATGATTATAAATTGTGATACATGCTAAAAGGGGAAAGTCCAAGGTGCTTTGAGAAAGTATATCATGGAGATCTCATTCGTACTGGATGGGAAGGAAGGCTTCTCTGAAGAGACCTGTAGAAGGATTTGTACAAGTTAATCAGGCAAAGTGTGTGTGTGTGTGTGTGTGTGTGTGTGTAGGGGGTGGATTCCAGGTAGAGGAAAAGGTTTGTACAAGGTCCTTGAAGTAGTAAAGAGTTTGGTGTTTCAAGGGACTGAAATAAGGCCAATGTGACTGCACTGCGGGAGATAAGCTGGACACACACCCCACATCGGGCAATGCAGGGCTTGGAAGGCCATGCCAAGGAATTTGGATTTGTTTTTAATTCAGTGGGAAATGAGTGACAGTTTTAATGTGTGTGTGTGTGTGTGTGTGTGATTTGATCCTTCAGTTTACACTTAAAAAAAATGTTAATCTGGCTGTTCTGTAGAGAATGGATTGCAGAAGTCAAAGTTAAAAGTTAATGAAATAGGGGGTGGATGTGGCTCAAATGGTTGGGCGTCCGTCTGCCATATGGAGGGACCTGGGTTCGATCCCCGGGACCTCCCGGTAAAATTAAAAAAAAAAAAAAAAAAGTTAATGAAATAGTCTAGCAGAGAGATGATGTGCACAAGGCTTGTGAAAGGGGAGGTGAAGAGAAAACAGTGGTTATATTTTGAAGGGAGGGAGAAGGGGTGCTTGGGGTGACTCAGATTTCTACTTTAAGAAACTGGGTTTTAGAGATGCCGTTTACTAAGACGGGAAGGAAGGAGTTTGGGGAAATAGTGAGAGGTGTGTTTGAGACATTAAGTTTGAAATGTTTGTGAAAATTCAAGTGATAAAAAAAATTCAAGCGATAATGCCAGGGACTATATATATGTATTTTTTTAGGTACCAGGGCCAGGGATTGAACCCGGGACCTTCCATGTGGGAAGCAGGCACTCAACCACTTGAGCCACATCTGCTCCCCCCAGGAAAGCTTTTTTTTTTTTTTTTTTAAATCTATCTTAAACCCCTCCCCCCTTCTGTTCTGTGTCCATTCGTTGGGCAACTCTCTGTGTCTGCTTCTTGCCCTCTCCTCTCATCCCTCTCCCCCGTCCCCATTGGGATTCGATCCTGGGAACCTCCGATGTGGGAGAGAGGCGCTCCACCACCTGCGCCACCTCAGTGCCTGGTTCCTCGGTGTGTCTCATCCTGGCTCTCCCCTGCGTCCCTCTCCTGTCACGTCATCATCACACTGCGTGGTTCAGCAGGGCCTGGGGGCTCACCCGTGCACCTTCTATATCTTTCCTCATTTCACTGGGAGGTCCCGGGAATCGAACCCAGGCCCCTCCACATGGGAAACAGACACCCAACCATCTGAGCCACATCCACGCCCCCAGAAACGCTTTTGAATATACAAGTTTGGGGGTCCAAAGGGAAGTCTGGTCTGGAAATACAATCTTGGGAGCCATCAGCCTCGAGATGGAATTTGAAGCCATGAGACTGGGAGAGATCACCTGGGAAGGTGATGAAGAATGAAAAGAGAGCCCGGAACACAGCCAAGTATACTTGTGTACTCTGCTAGAAACTTCTCTTTGGAACACTGGGCTGCAGCAGCAAGCAGGCTTCCCTTCCCATAAGTTCATTATTTTATGCATTCATTCATCTGTCATGTGTATGTATAGTTGCTTTTTTTTTTTTTTAATTTTTACTGGGAGGTCCACATCCATCCCCTGTATAGTTGCTTTTTTTTTTTTTTTTTAAGATTTTATTTATTTATTCATTTATCCCCCCCTTGCTGCTTGTGCTCTCTGGGTCAGCTAACCACGCCGTGCGGGCGGGCTTGCCTTCACCAGGAGGCCCCGGGAACCGAACCCAGGGCCCCCCATATGGTAAACGGGAGCCCTACTGATTGAGCCACAGCCGCTTCCCTATAGTTGCTTTTTAAGTGAACCCTGATCCGAAGATCCTGGGGTATTTTGTCCCTTACTAACACAACTAAAGAAGGATCCAGGGTTTTGGGGAATCTGAATCATATACAGTTTTGGAGCCTTCTTTAAGAAAAAGAATACAACATTATAAACATAAAACTAGGCACAAAGGTAAATATTTATTTAGAATTGGAAAAGAAATCAAAACAAAGCACAGATTTTCAAAAGCTGACAAAAACCACAGATGTCATAAAATCGAGACAAATAATGTACTTTCATTAATTAACTGCCTGATATACCTGTATATTACTTTCTTTCTACCTTTTCTGGCTGCATACTTTTTATCACTTCTCAAAACAATGATTTTGTAAAATCACATTCTACAGAGGGAATAGAAGCATAATTCAGTCTTTTAAATAGCATTATTTAAAAATAATATTTTTATTATTAATAGTTTCTTTAAAATTTCTACATCACAAATTCATGACTGGTTTTGCCATGTAAATTTTTAGGGTTGTTGTCAAATTGGGGGAAATCTCCACTGAGTTTCTTTCATCTCTGAGATGTAAATTCAGGGCTGTTTCATTGCTTTGGTGCCAATTTTGCACGCCCCTAGGTTTTGTCAGAACAAGACACTCGACATGCTAAGTTACAACCCATTCATTTGGATGCAGAGAACATACGACTTCACACCAAGACATGCTCACCAGCTGTCATGTTGCTACAGGCTTTGTCTACAAATACAGGAATTCCGATAAATTCTATTTTGTGCCGTTCTCATTTATTTTTTTTAAAAGAATGGTGTGATTATAACTGTATATGCAGGATTACTGAACATGTCACTGACAGGAGAGGACTTCCTTTGTGACTGGCCATTGATGAAAACTAAAGCCTCCAGTTAACAATTTTTTTTCATTTTAAAAATAATTTATTGAAGTAGATCATTCATACATAAACAATAAGTGTATGGTAAAAGCTGTGAACTTATAAAACAAACATGCATAACATCATACAGGGCTCCCATACATCACCCACCACAAATACCTTGCCTTCTTGTGAAACATTTGTGACAGACCATGAAAGAGAATCATCAATTGTAACGACTAACTATAGTCCCTATCTTACATTTGGTGTATTTCCCCCCGACCCACCCCATTATTATTATTTTTGTTCTTAAACCATACAATTTATCTAGTTTTGCAATCATTGAGTTGTGCATTCATCAATTCAATCAATATTAGAACATTTTCATTACTCAAAAACAAAAACAACATAAAACAAACCACTATCATACCCGTATTTTAGTGCTACTAATTACATATCCTATGATGTACTTTCACCATTTCTATTCATTTCCAAATATTTATAAACAACCTTCTTACCAATTCTGCACAGATAAAACTTCAGCTCTCCATTCTCTAACCACATTCTTTTCTCTGGTGACTTATATTCTGGCTATTAACTCCATGAGTTTGTTCATTATATTTAGTTCTTAATGGCAAAGTCATACAGTATTTGTCCTTTTGTGTCAGGCTTGCTTCACTCGACGTAATGTCCTCCAGGTTCATCCACATTGTCATATACTTCACGACTTCATTTCTTCTTACAACTGCATACTATTCCACTGTGTGTATATACCATATTTATTTATCCATTTGTCAGTTGATGGACACTTGGGTTGTTTCCATTTTTTGGCTATTGTGAATAATTTCACTATGAACATCGGTGTGCAGATGTCTGTTTGTGCCACTCCTCTCAGTTTTTCTGGGTATACCCAGTAATGGTATTGCTGAGTCTCATGGCACTTAGGAAGTGCCAAACAGACTTCCATAGTGGCTGTACCATTTGTCATTCCCCCAGCAGTGAATAAGCGTTCCTGTCTCTCCACATCTCTCCAATACTTGTAGTTTTCTGTTTTGATAGTGGCCATCTTAGTAGGTGTGAAATGATATCTCGTTGTGGCCTTGATTTGCATTTCCCTAATAGCCAGTGATGCTAAGCAGTTTTTCATGTGTTTTTTTTTGCCATTTGTATTTCTTCTTTAGCAAAATATCTATTCAGGTCTTTTGCCCATTTTTTAATTGGGCCATCAGTCTTTTTATTGTTGGGTTGTAGGATCTTTTTATGTATCATGGATATTAGACCCTTGTTTGATGCTTGGAAGAATTTCCCACAGGCTGGATACTAGCTTTACACATTTCAGATCCTGCTTCTTCTCTGCTACACAGATACTGAATACTCATAATTGCAACATGGCCCGTGGTCCTGAACCTTTAGGTCACAGCTCATGGTGAGTTGATATTGGGAGGCAGGAGTGTTTCTAGAAGCCATTCCTAGGCCTGGACGACAAGCGATGACTCGGCTAATCGTGGAAGTGACCGTCAATCCCATAAACATATCCCACTAAACCCAAACTAAATAACTACATTCCCAATATCATCCACCACAAGGGGAGTCTAAGTGGAAAGAGACAGGAGTCTCAAACAGTTGCAGTTGATATATTATTTTTGAAAATTTTACCAATACAGATGAACATGAGAGCACTTTGTAAGGCCCCTTCCCCAACCCCCACTGCAAGGCCTGAGCAGGGCCTGTTCAAGCTAAACTTTGTTAGCTTTGTGGCCAGCCTACCTCTAGGCAGGGCAGTAAACCTCCAGATACAGGTTTGTTAAGAGCCAAAGCTTGTCACCTCTGTCATCCTCTCCTCGGCTGGCTGGAGGGTTACTTCACCCTCTTCACATCCTCCTGTGAGTTAGTCCTGGGGAAACCTCAAGGTGGAGATTGGAGGAGCCACTCTGGGCTAGCTATGGCTAGTATCCTAATAACTACACTTTTTAATTTTGTGTTTGTTTTTTAGCATATTCCTACTGAGAAGAACTGCATTTTCCCTTCAGTATAGGTTTTTCTCTTACAGACTTTGGTTTTTGAAAATTGTCATTTACTAATGGTACCAGATGAAATGATTCAATAAACATTTACTTTATTTGCCTAGTGTTCTGGGTTGAATTGTGTCCCCCAAAAAGATATGTTCAAGTCTTAACCCCGGTCCTGTGAATACAGCTTTATTTGGAAATCAGAACTTTGAAGATGTGAGTAGTTAAGATGAAGCCAAACCGGAATACAGTGGGCCTAGTCCAATATGACTGGTGTCCTCATTAGCACAGAGACAGGCTTCGGGGAGAAGACCACGTAACCAGAGGCAGAGACTGAAGTGCTGCAGCTGCAGGCCAAGAAATGCCAAGGATTACTGGAAACCACCAGAAGCTCCAAGAGGCCAGGAAAGATGCTCCTCTCCAGGGTGCAGAGGGAGCATGGCCCTGCCGACTCAGCTTCCAGAATTTAAAGAATCAGATTCTGTTGTTTTAATCCACACAGTTTGTGGTACCTTGTTATGGCAGCCCTTGGAAACTAAGATACTAATATTATTACTAAGTGCAAAAGATCCTATTACAATTGTATGGTCAAGAGACAACAGTTCTAGCTGCACACATTAGCTTTTAGGAAAATATCTGAGCCTGCAAGTGCTGATAAGTGTCTTGTACATGACTGGCAAAACCGACTTCCTCTCAGAATCTTACCCTACACGTTTGCTTAACTCAAATCCAAGGGGACTCTTGAGTCACCTCTATGTAGCCTTCTTGTTGCATGCAAGCCATACCCAGTCCCTGCCTGCTCTACTCTCTGATACTTGCAGCTCATTCCTTTCAAGATGCCTGAGGAAGTTCATCATGGAGAGGAGGTGGAGACTTTTGCCCTCCCGGCAGAGATTGTCCAATTCATGACGTTCGTCATCAATACCTTCAATTCTAACAAGGCAATTTTCCTTTGAGAGTTGCTCTCTAATATTTCTAATGCCTTGGACAAGACTTGCTATGAGAACCTGACAGACCCTTCAGAATAGGAAAGCGATAAAGAGCTGCAAATTGACATCATCCCTAATCCCCAGGAATGTATCTTGACTCTGGTGGACACAGGCATTGGCATGACCAAGGCTGAGCTCATAAATAGTTTGGGAACAATTGCCAACTCTGGCACCAAAGCATTTAGGGAAGCTCTGCAGGCTGATGCAGACAACTCCATGGCTGGGCAATTTGGTGCTGGCTTTTATTCTGCCTACTTAGTGGCAGAGAAAGTGGTTGTGTTCACAAAGCACAGTGATGAAGAGCGTGCCTGGCAGTCTTTTTCTGGGGGCTCCTCCACTGTTCAGGCTGACCATGGTGAGCCCATTGGCTAGGGTGCTGAAGTGATCTTGCACCTTAAAGGAGACCAGACAGAGTACTTCGGGGAGAGGCTGGTCAAAGAAATGGTAAAGACACACTCACAGTTCATAGGCTACTCCATTACCCTTTTTGGGGGGAAGGAACAAAAGAAGGAAATCAGTGATGATGAGGCAGAGGAAAAGAAAGGTGAGAAAGAAAAACATGATATGCATGATGAAGAGAAGCCCAAGATTCATGATGTGGGCTCAGATAAGAAGGATGATAATGGTAAGGACAAGAAAAAGATAACTGAGAAGAATAGGGAGAAATACATTGATCAAGAAAAATTGAACAAAACCAAGTCCAATTGGACCAAAATCCCTGATGACATCAACAAGGAGGAATATGGAAAATTCTACAGGAGACTTTCCAATGATTGAGAAGGCCACCTAGCAGTTAATCACTTCTCTGTAGAAGGTCATTTGGAATTCCGGGCATTGCTGTTCCTCCCGCACTGGGTTCCCTTTGACCACTCTGAGAACAAGAAGAAAAAGAAAAACACCAAACTTTGTATCTGTCTTGTGTTCACATAGATAGCCGTGATGAACTGAAACCAGAATATCTCAACTTCATCCATGGTGTAGTCAACTCTGAGGACTTGCCCCACAACTTCCCCTGGGAAATGTTGCTGCAGAGCAAAATCTTGAAGGTCATTAGCAGAAACATTGTCAAGTTATGCCTTGTGCTTTTCTCTGAGCTGGTGGAAGACAAGAACTACAAGAAATTCTATGAGGCATTCTCTAAAAACCTGAAGCTTGGAATCCACGAAAACCCCACTAAATGGTGACACTTTTCTGGGCTGCTTGTGCTGTCACACCTCTTGAATCTGGAGCTGAGATGACTTCTTTCGTTGAATATGTCTCTCATATGAAGGAGACCCGGACGTCCAGCTATTATATTACTGGAGAGAGCAAAGAGCAGGTGGCCAACTCTGCTTTTGTGGAGCGAGTGCAGAAGCGGGGTTTGAGGTGGTATATAGGACTGAGTCTATGGGTAAGTACTGCATGCAGCAGCTCAAGGAGTTAGATGGGAAGAATCTGGTCTCAGTTGCCAAGGAGGACCTGGAGCTACCTGAGAAGGAGGAGGAGAAAAAGGAGAAAACAGAGGAGAGTAAGGCCAAGTATGAGAACCTTTGCAAGCTCATGAAGCGATCTTGGATAAAAAGGTTGGGAAGGTGACAATCTCCAGTAGGCTTGTGTCTTCACCCAGCTGCATTATAACTAGCACGTATGGCTGGGTGGCCAACATGGAAAGTACAGGCACTTCAGGACAGCTGTACAATGGGCTACATGATGGCCAAAAAGCCCTTGTAGATCAACTCTGACTGCCCCATTGTGCAGATGCTGTGGCAGAAGGCTGAGGCAGGCAAGAACGACAAGGATGACAAGGATCTGGCAGTAATGCTGCTCAAAACTGCACTGCTCTCCTCTGGTTTCTCCCTTGAGGATCCCCAGACTCACTCAAACTGCATCCACAGCAAGGTCAAGCTAGACTCAGGCATTGATGTAGAGGAAGTGACAGCAGAGAAACCCAGTGCTGCTGTTCCTGATGAGATCCGGCATCTTGATGAAGATACATCCTTCATGGAAGAAATAGGAGTTTCTATCCATAAATCTTGTACCCACTGTAGGTGTCCCTGTGGCTCCCACAGCAGCCTGAGTGGCCTGTCCCACCTGGCTCCATCTGCTGACATCTAGTGGGTTCCCTTCCTCCTGTCCTTGTGTCTACTGCAGGCTGCAAGGGCCTTGAGGGCCATCCCATCTGACAATAGGTTGGGTTGTTGTATATTATGAAATTCTTTGTTGTTATTGTTTATTTTGTTCTGAAATTAAAATATGCAAAATAAAGAAGATGCTGCTTTATATAAAAAAAAAATCCAAGGGAAGTAAAAATCCACAACTAACTATTAACTAATATTTGTTATCACACCTATGTTTCTACTTTGTTAATTCTTTACTTTTGAAAACAATCATCTAAGTCTTGTATGATTCTTTTTTTTTTTTTAAAGATTATTTATTTATTTATTTATTCATCCATCCCCCCCTGCTGCCTGTGCTCGCCGGGTCAGCCAACCATGCCATGCGGGCGGGCCCGCCCCCACCAGGAGGCCCCGGGAACCAAACCCCGGGCCCCCCACACGGCAAACGGGAGCCCCACTGATCGAGCCACAGCCGCCCCCCTTGTATGATTCTTTAGCATGTATGTAACAGGGAGGAACTATATATTTTATGTAATGTGTTGAGTTTCCTTACCACACCATTGATACTTAACCTAATAAAACTTACCTGTCTAGAGAACAGTTATCCCTACCTGGGAGGGAAAGAACAGAGAAGAGAAAGTAGAGCTAGGTGAGAGGGGTATGTTCTGAGAAAAGAAAGAGCAACATTTATTCTGCTTGAGAGATAGTACAGGGTATTGAAAAAAGCGGTGATATTGGAACTGGTATTGGTATTGGACTCCCTAGTACTGAGTAAGGTAAAAGCCAAGAAATACCTACTTTACCCAGATTCCAAAGACAAAATATGTCACTTGATGTACCACGTAACTTTCTAAAACAACATTTAAAAACATAGATTCTATGAAAAACAAAGCTACACCTTTAATTTTTCATTATAGTGATTAATATGTGCACATTAAATAATAAACGCACAGGAAAGCAGACAGCAAAAAGCAGAAAATAAATTACCTGCGGGAGAAAAAAAAATCACTTGTTGCATCTCCTACCCCCTAAAACTAGTCATTGTTAAGACATTGGAGTATTTCTTTTCTTTTTTTTAATATTTAACAACATTGCTGAAGTTTAAATAAAAATAATCAGTTGGAAACAACCCAGGTGTCCATCAACAGATGAATGGATAAACAAACTGTGGTCTATTCACACGATGGAATATTATGCAGCTGTAAGGAGAAATGAAGTCATAAAGCATATGGCAACATGGATGAATCTGGAGGACATTATGTTGAGTGAAGCAAGCCAGACACAAAAGGACAAATACTGTATGAATGCATTACTCTGAACCAAATATATTGTGTAATATATTGTTTGATTCACACACAAAAAAAACCAAAAAAACAAACAAAAAACAAAACAACAAAAAAATTACATGTATCCATTACATTTAATTGAGAAATGTAAAAAAAAAAAAAAAATCAAGTACTTGGAAAATGAAGAAAACATACATTCTTAAATAATTACTGAAGAACACAAGAAATTAAAACTGCAGTTGCACATTACATAAAGGAACTTTTAAAAGGAAATTTGAGGAACTACCTGACTAAAATATGTGAGAAGTCACCAAATTTGGGTTTATTATCAATTCTTAGCTTTACTCTACTAACAATTTTTAAACAAATGAGCCAATAATTTAACTGAAGAATGTATTTCTTTTTAAAGAACATACCAATCTCATAGGAAAAAGGAAATGCTTTTTTAAAAAACCAAAACAAATTAATCAGCGAAGCACAGAAGTTTGTTGGCACATCACCGAATGGTAGGATTTTCAAATCAAATCATTAGCAGGTAGACACAGAAGAGGTATAACTGCATGCAGATAGTTAACCTCATGAATTTACAAGACACGTTGGAGTATTTCTGTCTAATCTTTTTTATATTGATCTTTAAGAACTTTTGAAAATAACATTGTTTCTTGATTACTAACTATAGCAGTTTGATATTATTTATGAATTCCAAAAACAGATATTGGATTATGTTTGTGAACTGGTCTTTTCCTCTGGGCATATTAGATTATGTTGGACTCAGAAGTTTCACTTTTACTTGATTGGGCCACACCAGTAGTCCCCTTGGTGGGTGGGGTCACACAGAGAAACCGCACTGCAGAGAAGGGAGTTTGGGGTTTTAATGCTGGAGCCTGGGAAGTAAGCACACAGAGGAGCAGAGCAGCTGAACCCAGAGAGAATCGAGCCTCTGGGAGAGAGACAGAGCCGGTCACCTGACAGTCTACAGCTGGCCTTGTGGAGAGAGCAGAGCAGCTGAGTCCAGAGAGAAACAGAGCCCCAGGAAGAGAGGAACCCAGGAAGCCTGAACCCTCACAGATGTCAGCAGCCATTTTGCTCCAACACGTGGCAACAGACTTTGGTGAGGGAAGTAACTTATGCTTTATGGCCTGGTAACTGTAAGATTCTACCCCAAATAAATACTCTTTATAAAAGCCAACAGGGAGACGGATGTGGCTCAAATGGTTGGGAGTCCGTCTCCCACATGGAGGGACCCGGGTTCAATCCCCGGGACCTCCCGTAAAAAAAATTAAAAAAATAAGATAAAAAAATAAAATGGAAAAAAAAAAAAGCCAACAGATTTCTGGTATTTTGCACCAGCACCCCTTTGGCTGACTAATACACTAACATTGTATGTTTATTGTAGAAAAATTTTTAAACATAAAAATTTAAATTACTGTGGTAGTTTGAGTGTTTTGTGGACCCCCCCAAAATCCTGTTCTTAAAGCTAATCCATTTCTGTGTATGTAAACCTATTATAGGTGGGACCTTCTGATTAAATTTACTCCAGTGAAGGGCCTTTGATGAAACTGCATGACCCAGGGTGAGTCTTAATCTTCTTACTGGAGTCCTTTATAAATGGAGAAATAAAAAGCTGCAGGAAAAAGAAAAAAGCTGCAGAGACAGGGAGGAACCCAGAAACTGAGAGACAAGGCCCCAGGAACCAAGAGCTGAAATCAACAGAACACAGCAGCTGTGGAAAAGCCACTTAAACCAGAAGCTGAAAGCAATGAGGCCTGGAGGAGAAGGGAGAATGTATGCTGCCACAGGCCTGATTGCCTGCAGCTGCAGCTTGGGAACAAGACCAGAAAGGCTCTTCTGATGATGCCTTGATTTGGACACTTTTATGGTCTCAGAACGTTAAGCTTTTAACTTAAAAAATCCTCATTGTAAAAGTCAACCCATTTCTGGTATATTACTCCTAGCAGCTTTTAGCAAACGAAAACAATTACTTATAATTCTACCAATTAGATACAACATCTGTTTAACATTTTTGTATATATCATTCTAGTATTTTTATTCACATGCATATATATTATTAAAAACAAAAACAAAATCGGGATCATTCTCTCTATGTTGCTTTGTAAACTTTTTCCATTAACATTCTCTTGTAATGCTTTTTAGACTTCTCACTAGCCTAGTATTCTATTACATGGCAATATAATAATTTAATTAGTTCTCTATTTTTGAGTATTAGATTTTCCATTTTTTAACCAAGATAAATAAATCTTTAACAATTTGTCTTTTAAATATATTGTTGTATATGTCTCTGATTAATTCTAGTGTCACTGCTAAAAGTACAATTGCTGGGCTAAGGGATATGTACTTTTTAAAGGATTTTGATACATATTACCAAATTATACTCCAGCCAAGTTTTAGCAATTTACACTTTCACCAGCACTTTATGAGACTACTTTCCTACACCTTTATTGTACTGGTTACTTTTTCTCCCTCAGTCATATTTATAGCCTCATTTCTGTTTTTTATAAATATGAGTGTTCTATGAAAATTACATGTTTTGTAAGATCTAATCCGTCTAGTAAATCTCTCTTCTTCATCACTCATGGTAGTTGTGCTTCTTTGGTTGAACCTTAATACACTACTTTTTTTTTTTTTTAATCTGACTTGAAAATCTTTGTCTTTTAATTGAAGCTGGATGGTTTACATTTAATGTGTTTGAACCCAAATCTACCTTACTGTTTCCTATTTGCTCTGTTTTATGTTCAGTTTTTCCTCCTTTCTTGATTTCTTTTCGATTAAATATATTTTTAATTATCCCATCCCACCCTCTATTAGGTTGCTAGTTATATATCCCTATACTTTTCTTTGAGTAGCTACCCTAGAGATTATAACATGTATCTTTGATTTAATGAAGTCTAACATAAATTAGTACTTTTATTCTTTCTTTTATTTTTTTAAGATTTATTTTATTTATTTCTCCCCACTCCTTCATTGTCTGCATTTGCTGTGTCTGTTTGTTGTGTCCTGGTCTTTTTTTTTTTTTTTTTTTTTAGGAGGTACTGGAAACTGAACCTGGGACCTCCCATGTAGGAGGGAGGCACCTAATCGCTGGAGTTACCTCTGCTCCCTGCTTTGTTGTGTCTCTCATTGTTTTTCCTCTGTGTGTCTCTTGTTGCATAATCTTGTTGCATTAGCTCACTGTGCCAGCTTGCTGTTTTGCTCATCTTCTTTAGGAGGCACCAGGAACTGAACCTGGAGTTCCCATGTGGTAGGTGGGAGCTCAATCGCTTGAGCCACATCTGCTTCCATAAAGATTTTTTTTAAAATTTACTTTATTATCCCCTACCCCCAGATGGTTCACTTGTCTGTCTGCTCATTGTTTGCTTGCCTTGTCCAGGAAGCATGGGGAACCAAACCCAGGACCTCCCACATGAGAGGCAAGTGCCCATTGGGCTGAGCCACATCTGCTTCCCCCTTTATTATTTCTTTGACAATGCAATTGCCTTATTGTCCTTTATTTAGATCCCTGATGATTTATGTGCTAATGTTTTTGTGTATTTTATGCCTATAGTTATATAAATTACATATAAAACTTTACAAGGCATTATTTTATCCAGTCAATATTTACTTGGTTTTATGAACATATTTTCCCTCTTCTATTGTCTTCATTTCTTCCATTTGGAATCATTTAGTGTGGGTCTGATAGTGACAAATTCTCATTTCATTAATTTCAGCCTTTCCTTTATTACACATTTCCTTTACCTATTTTCTCTTGGTTCATTGGTTTTTGTCATTGTATTAGTTTGTTATTATTCATTCTTTTTTTAAATTGGTCTCTAGTTTTTTTTTAAGGATTTATTTATTTATTTATTTATTTATTTACTTTTACCCATTTCTACCCCACCCCTCACCCCCCACCCCCCATTTTTGCTCTTTCTGTGTCCATTTGCTGGGTAACTCTCTGTGTCTGTTTTCTGCCATCTCTTCTCATCCTTCTCCTCCTGTCTTCACTGAGATTCAATCCTCAGAACCTCCGATGTGGGAGAGAGGTGTTCTACCACCTGAGCCACCTTAGTTCCTGTTTTTTTGGCACGTCTCGTCTTTGTTCTCCCTTGTGTCACTCTCCTGTTACATCATCATCTTGCTGCGTGGCTCGCGGGGCCTGGTGGTGCACCCACACACGGGGCGTGGTGGCCCATGCGCCTTCTATATTTTCCTTTTTTTAATTTTTACCAGGAGGTCCTGGGGATCGAACCCAGGTCCCTCCATGTGGGAGACAGACGCCCAACCACCAGAGCCACATCTGTCCCCTCTTCATTCATTTTAAATAAAAGTATTTAAGACTATGCAATTCCTCTGAGTGTATCAGTGTTTCATATATATTACTTAAAATGTAGTCTTTTTCACTGATTTTTAGATATTTGTAATTTCAATTTGGTAATTTATTTGGTTCTGGAGTTATTTAGAAAAACATTTATTCATTTCCAAATAGGTGGCTTTATGTTTTCTATTTAGCATTCATTTCTGGCTATACTTGTATTGAATTAAAATCAGAAAATGTAGCCTTTAAAATCCCTATCTCTTTGAAATGTTATGTAGTTTAAATTATGGCCAAGTATATATTTGATTTTTGTAAATCTTTATGGGCACATAAAAAGAATGCATACTTTTGTAATAGGATACAAAGTTCTATATTTGGCTAAAAATCAAGCCAGTTGATTGCATTATTAAAATGTATCCTTGGTTTGTCTACTTATCCATTCAATTCTGAAAGAGGTTTAAACTCTCCCATTATAAGTGTGAGTGTGATTCTAACCAAGGTCTTGTATTGCTAGGTGTGGTTTTTCTTTTTTGTATTTTATTATATTATTTGGTACATAGAAGTTTATTAAGGTTATTATTATTCTTTTGTGAAGTGTACCTTTTATCATTACATCAAATACTTCTTTTTCATGCTTAATGCTGAGTGTACCAGTGTAT
This sequence comes from Tolypeutes matacus, assembly GCA_026826555.1. NCBI lineage: Eukaryota > Metazoa > Chordata > Mammalia > Cingulata > Chlamyphoridae > Tolypeutes > Tolypeutes matacus. Next base: position 19,286,759 of record JAKSZT010054335.1, on the reverse strand, counting down.
CATATGTATTATTTAAAATGTAGTCTTTTTCATTGATGTTTGGATATTTTTAGATATTTGTAATTTCTAAATTTTTGTATGCATGCTATTAATACTGTATCCTTGCTTTTGTTTTGTTTGCATTTAAGCAAACATTAAAAAATCATAAATAAATTGTGGTATCTAGATCCTTGCTCTCTCCTTAGGTGGCTTGGAGTTATACACCCCAGAAGAACATGTTCTTCATCTTCCTGCATTCCTGTGGGTGTGAACTCATTTGAGTGGGACCCTGTGATGAGGTCACGTCAATGATGGCGTGGCCCAGCTGAACCAGGTTGGGCTTTAGTCCCGATTACTGGAGTCCTTTTAAGCAGAATGAAATTCAGGCAGAGACAGAAAAAGCCACAGAGACAGCAGAAGTCCAAAGAAGTCCAAAGAAGTCCAAAGAAGTCCAAAAAGTGGCCCTCGGCTGGGTTCCTCGCTCAGCACAGCAGAACAGACAGAGGCACCGAGCTAGGCTAGGAAGGAAAAGAGGATTTGTTTGCCTGCAGGAGATCAGAGATGTGCAGTCTCAAATGAGCCTAACCGCAAAATCCCCCAATTGCAAAAATTGTAATGTTTTTATGCCATCGGGATGCTAATGAATAATTGGGGCAGAACTGAAAACAGATTTCTTCATTAATAAACGTTAAGGGGTTGAACATGGTGGGGTGGGTACCAAACCCGGGTGAGTTACAATCCTTATTAGGGATCAAGATTCTGGGACAGCCAAGTACAGAGTAGAGGTCAGTCAGGAGGTTTTCTATAGGGATATTAAATATCAAACAGGAGGGTAGAGTAATTATGCACAAGGGAGAGGCTGAGTGTCCTGCAACCATAAACGGGGATGAGACCTGTTTAGAATGACCATCATAACAAAAGGTCTAGGTTAAATCTACGGATATTAACCTTTTGCTATTTTTTTCCTTTTTTTTTTTTTTTTTAGTAATATAAATGCATCTATGTAATTTTTAACCATTGGCTATACTGGGTTTTTCTAGTACTACAGAACCTGGAGGATAAAGGAGAAGATGCCGCCACTGGCATGGCCATGTGATAGAAAAGCCAGGGACCCCAAAGATTGCCAACCAGCCAGAAGATCTGGACCCATGGGGAACCAAGCATTCTGGCCTTTGAAAGTATGAGCCAATAAATTCCTGTCATTAAGCCAACCCATTGTATGGTATTTGTTTTAGTAGTTGGGGAAACAATGACGCTAGGTAAAATGAGATCTTACAGACTGTACAAAAGAACGTGGTTTTTTTTTTTTGTTTCTAGGAATTTTTAAAATTGTATTAATGCCATATCTTATTAAGATTCTTGTCTTAATACAAATATTTTTCAGTAAGTCTCTTGATTTAAGGCTTTTCATCAGAGTATAAACTAGAAAATCTAACTGAAATAAATATCTAATCTTTTTAAATAGTAAAAGTCAATAATTATTATAGAACTGCTAGATTTATAATAATAATAAGAATGGGCATATTACACATAGTAGAAGTATTATTTTCTGGAAGTTATTTTCTAGAATAGGAGTGCTTAACCAACAGAAATGGGGCAGTAGGGCTTGCTGAGTGAAAGGTAAACTTATACAGGGCTGGTGGGAGCTGTATGGGATGATAACAATGGTACACTTGATTGCCGAGGTTGCTTCCCAAATACATTTAATATAACTTATATCTTATATCAAAAAATTGTATTTGCATTCAATGTATCTCACAGGAATATACTAAGAATGAGAGTCCTTAAGTCCTTTGAAAACTTGTAAAGAAAGGTAACAAATTGCTTTTTACTACTAAAACGATTTAAAAAATCTATACAACACATATAAGTGCGTAAGTATGACGTTAGTGATGAAAGAGTATTGTTGGATGAGTCAGGGACACACCTAGCTGCCATCCCCCAGCCCTCTCCTATTCCGCCCCCCCACCCCCAGCTTTTCCATTGTGTGCAGCTGTTTTAGTAAGTTTCCATTCACAGCCTGTGACAGATGTTAGGTCTAGCAGCTAGCCTGACCAGACTTTAAATGGGAAACCTGAGCAAGCAGATGCAGCTGCTTATCAGAGCAGGAACTCCCCAGGAGGTAAGTACAGATTTGGCTCTCCTTTCTCACCCAAAGTGGGGCATGCGGAGCTGCCATCCAGGGACCCTGACCCGAGAAGTTGTCTTCCTAGGGAGACCGGCCCCAATGGCCTCTCTTTCCCTACTCTTTTGGACCCTTTGTGCTGTGTAAGTAATAAAATGGTCATTTGCTGAAAGCTTCTGCTGTGCTTGAGCCTGTGTTTCCATGATGAACCGTAAAGCAACTCACTCCACAATTATCTCTTCTTTTATTTATTTATTTATTTATTTATTTATTTATTTATTTATTTATTTTTACCGGGAGGTCCCGGGGATCGAACCCGGGTCCCTCCATATGGGAGACGGACGCCCAACCAGTTGAGCCACATCCGACCCCTTATCTCTTCTTTTAAAACATCTTTTAATATAGCAGTTCTTAATAACTGCCACAAATTGGAAGATTTTTACTTCTAGTGCACCAAAAATTTGTCAAAACAGGATTATCTGCCCCTTCTATTGGAACCTATAGTTAGTACTAGAGTTGAAAGGTTTATGTCCAAGAGACTTAAACCTTTGGGTTTTCCATGTGCCAATTGGGCCCTGAATCTCAACAGAGTTGCAATAACCACTCTCCAGTTCATTATCACCCAGGACAACTAACAGAGATGATGATGGACAACAACGATCCCAAGGAACAGAGAGAGTCTACAAATGCAAGCAAGATAGTCCCATCCATTGGCCCCATGGGATCTAAACCCCCTCTCAATTAGAGTTGGCATTACCATCCCAGCATTGGGAAAGGATTGGTGAGCTTGAAGACATGGCTTCTGAAAGCGAACATACGAAAGAACAGATGAAGAAGAGAATGGGAAAATTTTAACAAGGTATCAGGGAACTAAACAGCAAGAGACATGCAAACATACGTGTCATGGGTGTCCCAGAAGGAGAAGGGAAGGGAAAAGGGGTGGAAGGCATATTTGAAGAAATACTAGTAGAAAATTTCCCAACCCCACTGAAGGACATAGATATACATGTCTAAGAAGCACAATGTACTTCCATCCAAATAAATCCGAATAGACCAATTCCAAGACACATACTAATCAGAATGTCAAATGCCAAAGACAAAGAGAGAATTCTGAGAGCAGCAAGAGAAAAGAAATGAATAACATATAAAGGATACCCAAAAAGATTAAGTGCCGATTTCTTATCAGAAACCATGGAGGCAAGAAGACAATGGTATGATATATTTAAGATACTGCAAGAGAAAAACTTCCAGCCAAGAATCTTATATCCAGCAAGATTGTCTTTCAAAAATGATGGGGACTTTAGAATACTCACAGATAAACAGAAACTGAGAGAGTTTGTAACCAAGACCGGCTTTGCAGGAAATACTAAAGGGTGTGTTACAGCCTGAATAGAAAAAGACAGGAGAGAGAGGCCTGGAAAAGATTCTAGAAATGAAGATTATATCAATAAAAGTAACTGAAAGTGTCAAAAGAGTGGTGAAAATAAAATGTGACAGATAAAACCCAAATATTCAGGAATAAACTTAACCAACAATGTAAAGCACTTATACTCAGAAAACTACAACTCATTGTTAAAAGAAGTAAAAAAGAAGGCCTAAGTAATTGGAAGAACATCCTATGCCCATGGATTGGAAGACTAAATATCATTAAGATGTCAATTCTACTTAAATTGATATACAGATTCAATGCAATCCTGATAAAAATTCCACAGCATTTTAAAAATAAATGGAAAACACGACTATCAAATTATTTGGAAGGGTAAGGGGTCCTGAATAGCCAGAAACATCTTAAAAAGAAAAAGTGAAGTTGGAGGACTCTTACTTCTGGACTTTAAATCATATTACCTAGCTACAGTGGTAAAAACAGCATGGTATTGGCATAAAGACAGACACATAGACCAATGGAACTTAACTGATGGTTCAGAAATAGACCCTCATATCTATGGTCAAGTGATTTTTGACTAGCCTGCCAAACTCACCCAGCTTGAAGAGAACAGTCCTTTCAACAAATGGTGCTGAGAGAACTGGATATCCATAGCCTAAAGAAGGAAAGAGGACCCCTATAAAACACCTTATACAAAAATTAACTCAAAATGGATAAAAAACCTAAATATAAAAGCAAGAACCATAAAGCTTCTAGAAGAAAATGTAGGAAAATATTTTTAAGACCTGGTGGTAGTGGTGGATTCTTAAAGGAGATAAGAGGAGGGCTGAGATGGACTACTGATAATATATGTAGAAGTTTTAATTAGCTTTACTGTAAAAGTGTGAAAATGTACACAGTTGATGGTAACACATTCTAGTAGGTCACAGTTGGTTTATAAATGGGAATGTGGCTGAAAATGGTAGTCTAGGGATGTAAATGCCAATTGACAGAAGCTAGAGAATAATCTAGGGACTGAATATAGCACAGTAAACCCAGAGGTGGATGAGAATTGTGGTTGACGGTACAGACACAAGAGCATCCTTTGTGAGCTAGAGCAGATGTGTATCATTATTGCAGGGTGGTGGGAATGTGGAGAAGCATGGGAAAAATACAACTGGAGTGACCTTTGGACTGTGGTTAACAGTAATAATGCAATATTCATGCATCTATGCCAAAGATATATTGTGTTGATAATGGGGGAGTATGGAAAAAGTATGCCAAATGTATGCTATAGACCTGGTAATAATCTGATATTATCTCACAATTTGTAACAAATGTTCCACCACAGTGTGGTGTCTTGACAGAGGGGTGTTGTTTGGGAATTCTGCACATGTGCATGATTGTTTTATAAGTTTAAACTTGTCATAAAAATATATATTAAAAAAAATAATAGGGTGGGTTGGGAGAAAAATACACCAAATGTAAGATAAGGACTATAGTTAGTAGTAAGATTTTGACAATATTCTTTCATAATTTGTAACAAATGTCTCACAACAATGCAAGGTGTTGGTGGTAGGTTGATGTGTGGGACCCCTTTGTGATGCTGTGCATGTTTGCTTTGTAGGTTCACAGTTTTTACTGTATACTTATTGTTTATGTGTGTTCATGTATAAATGATATAAAAAAAAATAATAGGGAGGTTGGGGGAAAATATTTTGGTTAGGAGTAATATTTTGAGGATGCTCTCTAATCATTAGTTAAAAATGTTTCACAACAATGCAAGGTATTGGTGGTAGGGTAAGGTATTGGGCAAGAAATAGAACCTCACAGATCCTTGCAAAGTCTCAAATTCCTGATATTAAAATACTGTCCTTATTTTATGTTTCACAGGATTGTTGGTAGGAACAAATGGAAACTATGCCTAGTTGCTTTTGTAAGCTCTGAAGCACTATGGAATTTGAGGCATCATTATAGTAATCACCATTGTCATCGTCATCAAAAAAATAAGAGGGATGCAGGAGAGAGTGCTAAAGCAGCAACATTAAAGGCAATAAAATATAAAGCCATCAGACATGGACTCCCTGGCAGAACCTCTGTTTTATACAGAAAGGCAGTTAAAATTATTTTGCAAATAAGAATTTTGCTCTCTTAGTGTTTGATTTTTTCCACTAGTTTCTCTTTATTTCATTCAGTCCTCAAGATACCACCACAAGAGAGGCATTGCTATTTCCATTTAAAAAATGTAGAAATCTGAAGCTGAGAGAAGTTGAGAGACTTGCTGAAAGCACATGGGCATGAAACCTGGGTGTGATATCAAACCAGCTATTTTAATTACAAATCCAAGGTACTTTCTTTGTCTTAATAACATTATGCTTTCTGTTCACAACACAAACTAATTCAGAGACAACCCCATGCCTTCTTTTAAATTATAAGAATGACTCCAAATTTATTTAACAAATATTTATTAAAGGCCTACTATGCAAGCTGCGTTGAATGGCAGAGGCAGAAGAAACCCTTCCAAGGGCCTAAAAAAGCAGAAGGAAAACCAAGAGAAAGGGGGTATTGGACGCCAAAAGAGAGTGCTGTGAAATAGCTAACACAGGTGAGGAAATATAAAGTAGCTGAAAAGTATGCATAGATTTGCCCTATAGGTCAGTGGTAACTTTGTCAGAAACATATATTTTTTAAAAATTTATTTTTTATGTCAGTGTTACAAGTTACTCAGTTAGAAGATAATGACAACAACAACAGTAAGTTTGCTTTAGCCAGCAGTTACATTTCCCCCTTATTATTGTTCATTCCTCAGTCATGAGGGATTTGGGATGATGTCTACACCAGAAACATATTTTAACATAGCAAGGGCCAATGTCAGATTACTCTTGATTAAGGGATGAATGGGAGAGGAAGAAATTGGCTATGAATGGATGATTTAAAAAAACTGCCTGTGAAGGAAAGGAAGAAGGTAGGACAAAAAAAAGAAACCAATGGTAAGGGTTTTCTTTCTGTTTAAATAAATTTTTTTTTATTTTTTTTATTTTTTTATTTTTAAAGATTTTATTTATTTATTCATCTATCACCCCCCCTGCTGCTTGTGCTCGCTGGGTCAGCCAACCACGCCGTGCGGGCGGGCCTGCCCTCACCAGGAGACCCCGGGAACCGAACCCGGGGCCTCCCACATGGCAAACGGGAGCCCCACTGACCGAGCCACAGCCACTTCCCTAAATAAATTTTTAAGTACTAAGCAAAGCAGGCTTATATTCTTGTAAAACCTGAGACATTACAGAAAAAGTTAGTCCCTTTTGATCAATAATCCCAATCCCTACCCTGTTGGCAACTCAACGTTCAGCCTTCCAACCCTTTCTCTATGCATTTAAAGATTTCTTTGTAGAAAATGGATTTTAATTTTTTACAGAAAAGGTGGAACACTCTACATATTTATCTCCACCTTGTCTTTTTTTTATTCACCAATAGAGCTTAGTGAATGGTGGCACATAAAAATTCATCTCTCTATGGACATTTGGGTTGTTTCAATGTCATTTCTATTAGCAATGCCTCCTCAAGCACAAGTGTTTTTCTAGGATAGATACCCATAGTGGCATTATTGGGTCATCATGTAGGATATTTAAAAATTTGTGGATATTGCCAAATTGTCCTCCAATGTGGGTAATCTGTTAGCCCTCCTACTAACAGTGTTTCTATTTCTGGGAGTTTTTTTTTTTTTAAATAACATTTTTGATTTTGATTTCAAAAGGTCCACAATAGAAAGGAATGGATGCCTGAAAAATGACTTACTGTGAGACTTCACATATTTATATACTAAGACGAGAGTCAGAAGAGAGAAGATACTGAATAGAGAATAACTAGATTTCTAGGGAAACGATCTGGGATAAACTCCGAGCGTGAGTGGAAGCCTAGGTCCCAGACAGAAGGGGCTCCTGCTCTCATGAGCCTAGGACAATGTACATTTACATTGTAGCATAAGCACTGTTATTACAAGTTTTCATGACTATCATTTTTAATGGCTGCATAATATTCCACGCAGACAGTCCAATATTTACTTAATCGTACCCCTACTTTTTATGATTAAGTTTCTTTTTGGGGGGGCACTTTTATGTATTATTGCAATGAGCACATTGGAGCATAAAATTTTTCTTTATATTTGCTTAGGACTGATTTGCCAAGTGGAAGAGCAATAGTTGAAAGGGAATGGACATTTAAAAGGCTTTTGGTAAAACATTACCAGCTTGGGGGGGGGGTTGGTGATTTGCATCATCAGTGATCTATTAAAGTACCTGTTGCCCCAGGGACATTTCATTCAGGTTCAGAAGTTTCCTTTTGCTAGCACTGGACCATTTTTTTGTAGCTGATGGAAATTTAAAACTTCTACTCTGTCATTTATTGCATTATTTATCCCTACCAGTTTTGAAACCTGTTAAGTCTGCCATATATTTCTTCTTCTAGGCAGTAGTTTTTTTTTTTTAAACAAATCAATTTTATTGATACCTACCTGTAAAGCATACAATTCATCCAAAGTATTCAATCAATGGAGTAGATACAATTTTTATATAAAAAGAGGCTAAGGACAGAGTCCAAAGCAGGACAGTAAAGACCACGGTGACATTTATCAATATTCTCTGGATATTTTTCAAGGAACTCCAAAACCAGCTTTGTCAACAGGTTATGACTAATCAAAGAGTCCTAAAGTTCCCTAACTGTAGAATCTTAGCCAACTTTTTCCATCTTGTTCATAAGGATTTAACAGAAAATTCTTTCAAATGTGGTACTGAGAAATGGTTTACTTTACATTTGGCATTTCCCTCATGATTTGCAGTAACTCTTGAGGACAAAGACCATCTCTTGCTCAAAGCCTAGCACAGAATTTAATTGGCATACAGGAGGTTCTCAATAAATGTTTGAATGATATGTTCAATCTGGAATGAATTTAATGAACCTTTGTTTTCTCACTGTAAACACCATCTTCCTTTCCAAGCCATCAAGACATATACATTCCACGTCCATTTAGAAATGGCAAAATGTGTAATGGAAAGAGCAAAGGTTTTGCAATGAGAAGCCCTGAGTTTAAATCCTAGTGCTACTATTGACAAGCTGGCGACTTTGTGTAATTCAAATTTCAGACCACACTATAAAATGATACAACTCATCTTTATTTTCTTCATATGAGGATCAAAATGTTTTTTGTTTTTGTTTTTGTTTTTTGGTAAAGGGAAATTGATCATGTCATTACTTAAAACCCTTTAATAACTTCCTATTGCCTTGAGGAAAAAGTCCAATCCTTTAACACGGCCTTACAAGGTCTTTGGTGATATGGGCCTGCTCAATTCTTCACTATCACTGTTCTCCAACAGTCTCTTTTTCACCTCAAGACCTTTTGCATAAGCTGTATGCTTTGCCTGCAACGCTCTTCCCCTTACTCTAGGTTTACACAGTACAATGACTAGTGCTAGCAGCAATAGTTACAATCTACTGAATTCTTACTATATATGGGATAATTAAATACATGGTTAGTTTACACTTTACCAAATAGGTACTATTTTTATATCAGTTTTACAGATAAGACAAAGAGAAGTGAAACAATGCACCCAGAGACATACGGCTACTAAGTGTAGGCACTGGGTTCAAATCCAAGATTTGTCTGAATTCAAAGCTGAAGTTCTCAACCATTACTTCTACTGCTGAGATATCAACTTTCTCCAGGAAGTCTAAGATCCTTACTATCCCCTAATAGCCAATGTGACATAAAGTTAGCACTTAAGACATCAGTCTACAATCACCTGCCTGTACCTTATGCCTCCCCAATCAGATAATTAAATAAGCCATTTGAACTCAAGCAAGACTGCATTTTGTTCACTTATGCTTCTCCATCTCCAAGTACAGTTCCTGGTACACAATGGGCATTTGGTAAATATTTGTTGAATACATGAATATATGAAAATGCTTTTAAACAGAAGGACATAACACAAATGTTATTAAGCCAAGGAACATCACCAGGCTTACCAGTTTGTGGTCTATGGGATCCACCATTCCCCCTTTTGGCAATGTGGTATATTTGCTTATATATCCGTTCTTCTGTCATGTCTTCTGTTTGCAAATATTTCTTAAATTCTGCCAACACCCCTGTCCCCCAACTACAACACTGCCTTTGTGAGAAAATCTTTCACAGAGAAAAACCTAAAAATCACTTTTTCCTTCAAAAACAATTCTTTAATATGCCTGTAATACGTGTGTGTGTATATATATACTTCAAATATAGTTGAGCAAAAGATCAGAGATCACTGAGGGAAACATCATCTTTTAAAAACGAATTTCCAATCAAGTAGGTTGACTGGAGAAAAGGACCCCAGCCCATTTATAAATGAAGCCTTCCGGTGCTGCCCAGGTAGGGCTGTCCCCAGGTAGCATCTTATTTTTTCATAATAAGTGACGGAAGACCTTTAGTAATACAAATACAGAGAAAACAGGTGCTGCGCTGAGCAGGGGGTTTGCCTAAATCAACCTTTCTTAGCTCCATTTTTTGACAAAGGGCCCAAAAGGTAATGTAATCAGTCCAGTCGTTCTCAACGCCT
>JAKSZT010054335.1:18878451-19271705 GCA_026826555.1 Tolypeutes matacus | reverse complement strand
GGGGCCCAAGAAGCCGGAGCTGGCGGGGCCCGGGCCGGCAGCCGCGGGCGGCGGAGGCGGCAGCAGCGGGGGACTCGACGGCCCGCGGCTGGCAAGTGAGTGGGGGCCGGGCGGGGAGGGCCGGCGGCGGAGGGAGGGCCCGGGGCCGGCCGAGGCCCAGCTGCGGCGGGGCCGAGCTCGGCCCCGCGGCGCCCCCTCACCTCCCGCGGCGCTCTCGGCGGCCTAGGTCCGCCCGAGCCCTCCTTCCTTCTTCCTGCTTCCCCTCCCCACGGCCTCCGGCGAGCCCGAGGGCGAGGAGAAGCTGGGTTCCCGGGGCCGTGGGTGTGTGGACTGGGGCGCCGCGAGGGGGGTTGGGGGGAAGGGGGATGGGCCGCGCTGCCGTGTGTGGGGAAAGGGGGTGTCGTTTCCGGGGGGTGTGGAAAGGGGCTGGGTTTCCAGGCACATGTGTTTGGCGTGCCCGTGTGGAGTGCGGTCTGCGGAGGGTTGAGGTTCCCCAGTGGGTGTGTGCGTGGGTAGGGGGCGGGAGGGGAGGGCCGGGCTTCACGCTTCGTGGAGTAGGCTGCGAGCACGGAGAAAGTTTGAATCCGGCTGAAGGGAGACAGGATTTTAGGCAGGAAATGCTTTCTAAGGATTGGGAGTGGACGGACCGAAGTGCGCTGGGTTAGGTCTAATCGAGAGTTTAGAAGAAGAATTTCACCAGACTTGAATTTCCACACAGTTTTCCTGAAAGCTGGAATACGTAGTTTGCAGGGTGTCAGTAGGGATCCAGTCTTCTACAACTTTGTATCAAGCCAACTCGTAGCAGGGAGCCTTGAAAAAGTGTTTTAGGCAGCATACATTTATGAACGACTGGAACACTTTGGTTCCGTTTTCATTTGTTATTATTTATCGACTTGCAACTTTTCAGTTATTAGTGGGGTTTACAATGATAAGAAGCGTAAGTGTACTCTATTTCTATTTTTACAGGGAAAATGCCCTTATGTAGAACAGGTGCCAGATTTTCCTTTTTTTTTTTTTCCTTAGCATATTGGGAAAGACCTGCTTTCTTGGGAGTTCTAAACATTTTTTAGATCTTAAAATAATTCGATAGTTTAACTTGGATGTAAGAACATTTTTTTGTCTTTTTTAAAACTGTTAATGAGCTTGGCATGCATTTTTAGTACATGTTTACATTAGGAGGATTATTTAATAAATGTCTTTCAAGAGACTGTGTGTGTGTGAAGATCATGTGTTTCTTTTAGTGTGATGGACTTCATTTTAATAGAGATATTTGGTGAGGTTGATATGCTAAGAATTTTGTAATTCCAGATGCTTTGTAAAAAAAACAAATGGGTATGTTGTTGGAATTGTAACACTTTCAAGTAGCATCTTTGCAATTTTAAAGTAAACCTTTGCTTGACCTGTGAGCTGTGGCTCAAATTAATTTAGGAGTATTGTTTGATGAATAAGCAGTGGAACTGAATAGTAGTTTTGTTACTCCTAGAAAGAGGCACTTTAAAAAATGCTGATGTTCGATTTAATATGTGACTGTTTAGGATTTTCTAACACAGTAGATAGTAGACATGAAAGATAGGACAGGATATAAATAGGTGAAGATGGGGTGAAGGTAATGACTTAAAGGTGGGACCATTCTATGTGCTAGGAAAGGAAAGTAGTTGTTTGGGATATAGGGTCTTGAGAGGACAGGTAGTTAACACTAAATAGGCATTTAACAGTTACCCCATTAAATAGCTGATTTATGCATTTGGATTCTGTAGGGACTTCCTGTAAGTTGACTGGGAGAAGCCCAAGGCTTCTCTTTCTTGGTTTCTCTCAGTAGGTCTTAGGTTGTGACTACTGATGGATGAGAGAAAATTGATTTAGATGAGTGAGTGGAGAGCCAAGCTGCTTGGGAGTCAGGAACGAGGATATGAAGGTTGTGTTGGTGATTTTTCCACTTTTTTATTTTTTAAAAGGTACTTTGATTACATAGATGTTACAGAGAATATAAAGGGGATTCCCATTTGCCCCACTCCCCACACCTCCCACATTTTCCCACATTAGCAACACCTTTCATCAGTATGGTACATTCATTGCAATTGATGAACACATTTTGGAGCATTGACACTAAGCATGGATTATAGTTTACATTGTAGTTTATACTCTCTCCCATAGGACTCTGTATGTTATAGGCGGATATATAATGGCCTGTGTCTGTCGTTGTAATGTCATTCAGATGATTCCTAAGTCCCAAAAATACCCCGTTACACCTGTTTTTCCCTCTCCCTAACCCCAGAACATCCATGGGTCATTGCCTCCACAACCATGGTATTTCTTCCATTGCTAGAATCACAGGTAGTTTATAGTAGAATACTAATAAGTTTTAATCCATAGTTCATTTCCCAATCCTGAGGGCTCTGGGATGGTGATACCCACCTCACCATTAATTGAGGGGGGCTTTGATCCCATACAGCCGATAGATGGGACTCTCTTGCTTACAGTTGTAGGTGTTCTCGGTTCCTTGATATGTTTGTCCATCATCTCCTCCCCATTAGTTGCCCTGGGTGAGTCCATTGAGTTGGAGAGTAGCTGTTGCAACTCTGTTGAGATTCAGAGCTGAGCCTGGCACATGGACAGCCCAAAGATTTAAGTCTCTTGGATGTACCAATTCTAGTACTAATTATAGATTCGAATAGAAGGACTTTATTCAAACTAAGAGAAAAGGTTCATAGTGTTTTCATGTAATACATAAATGGTTCTTTTTATTTTATTTAAAGATTTATTTTATTTATCCCCCCCTTGCTGCTTGTGCTCGCTGTGTCCATTTGCTGTGCGTTTTTCTGTGTCTGCTTGTCTCCCTTTGTTGCGTCATCTTGCTGCACTAGCTCTCTGCACCATGCAGGTGGTCAGCGCCAGCTAGCTTGCCTTCACTAGGAGGCCCCGGGAATCTAACCTGGGGCCTCCCTTATGGTAGACAGGAGCCCAACCACTTGAGCCACATCCACTTCCCTAAATGGTTCTTTAAATAACAAGTGTGACAAATAGAATTAAGGAATGCTGCACTTGTGATCCATACAAAACATCTACATTTTTGGTTGTACATCATTAGAGAAATGTCTCAAACACTTTTCAAAATACTATAGTAGCCAATACACAGAGGCATGCCTTAGGTGGGCATAGGAATGCAATTTAGAAAAAAAAATCATATTGGAACTGCTTAATTTCTTTTAAAATCACTGAGCAAGAAAAGCAACATTGAATTTCACATAGTGATTTTACACAACTTCTATATAGCATCTTGACTTTAATCCAAGAGCAAAAGTTAAGACCCTCCTTTATTTTTGGTAGACAACTACATGGTAAACTTAGATGACTTTTCCCCCTGGATTTTACCTGGGAATAGCCTTTTTAGTTTTTTTTTTAATTTAAAAAAGTACAGGTTTGGCACTTTTATACTGGTGTCGCCAGTGTTAATATTTCCTGGGCTCCCCCAAAGATTCATATTCTTTACAGCTGATACATACAGCACGGACTGGAGCTCCTGTAAGCCAGCCTCAGATTTCTCCAGTTTATTTTGTGAATCAGTTTGTGTAACAGTCTCATTTATATTGGTCCCCAGTACTATTACCCACATCACCATTTCTGCAAGAATATTGTGAACCTTGTCTACATGGAAAATTAAATACAATTCACACCATTTTCAAAAACACTTGCCCAATTTTTCCACAAATACTTGAATTAGTTCTAAAATGCCAAGTTCATTTTCTGAAGAATTCACACAGAAGACAAAGTATAATTTAGCATAATGTCTGTAAATTAGTTTGTTGTCAGATCCTTCTTGTAACAATCCTCCTCCTAGGAAATTAAAACATTTTCATCTCTTTTAGGTACCAAATGTAAAGTCTTTATTTGTTGTTGTGTATCTTCACTATAGGGCTAATACAACTGGAGAGCTGTGGCTTCCTGTGGTTGTTGAAGATGAGGAGGTCTTCTACTTTGAATTCCTTAAACTTAGTATTGTTTAATTTTTAGTCTACTAAACCTTTTACTGTGTTCTTATACTTTATCTTTTGAGACAGACTTGACTCATCTGTTAATTGCATGTGAGGCAATTAAAATAGACAACACACTCTAAAGTGATAGCTTTTAGGAGAAATTTAAATTTTGTTAATAGCTGACTGGATCATGTAGCATCCTTTTATTCTGCTTTTATTATTTTTTTCTTTGCCCTTTAAGTGTAAAAATGTGCAGAATTTCTTTAGTTGAGAGGTCACATACTGATGGGCTCTGCTAAGCCGGCTCTGTCGGCAGAAATGTTTTGCTTGACTTCCATGGCATCTTGTGTGTGTGTGTATGTGTGTTTTTAAACTTTCAGGCCTACCAATCGTTAAGTTTGTGGAATTTTTGCAAGACTTTTCAAGAAATAGATCATGATCAGTACCCCTAGAAACCCTTTTCTTGTCTCCCCCCAGTCAGTTCCCTTTCCCAAAGGTTACCACTTTGTAGGTTTCTAGTATTAACATTGTAGAGTAATTTTGTACTTTTGTATATTTTTTTGAACTTTGGAAGTGGAATCACAGTAGGCACTCTTGTGTGCTGCTACTTTCGGCATTTGTTTTGAGATCCACTTATGTTGTTGGGTAGGAATAGTGCCTTTAGTCTCATTCTTGTATAGTGTCCCATTGTATGAATATACCACTTTTTTTTTCTCCTTTTACTGTTAGTGGGCGTTTGGATCGTTTCCAATTTTTGTCTACTAAGAAGAGCCTTGTTTTGAACATTCTCTTACATGTTTTTTGGTGAACAAGTCTCACCTAGGAGTGGAATTGGTTGGCCATAATAGGGCATGTATATGTTCATCTTTAGTAGATAATACCAGTTTTCTAAAGTGATTGTACCACATTTACACTTCCTCCAGCAGTGTGTATGGGTTTCAGTTGCTCCACATTGTTCCCAATATTTGGTATTATCTGTCTTTATAACTTTAGCCATTCTGGGAGGTATTATTTTAAATTTGCGTAGGTGTGAGTTTTAATTGAATTAGTGTTAACATTAAAAAAAAAAAAATCCAAAAGATTTAATATAGAATACCAATTTCTGGATTCCATTGAAGGGCAACTCTTACCCTATTGGAATTAGGGCTGGTCCCTTTTTTATTTATTTCTTTTTTTTTTTTTTCTTTTTTTTTTATTATTATTTTTTATTATTTTTTTTTGATTTTTCTTTTGTTTTGCTGGTCCCTTTTTTAAAAAAATATTTTATTTATTCCCCGCCCCCCATTGTTTTGGGCTCCCTGTGTGTTCTTCTGTGTCTGTGTCTTCTCCCCAGGCGGCACTGGGAACTGATCCCTGGACCTTCTGGAGTGGAGAGAAGCTGCTCAGTCTCTTGTGCCACCTCAGCAGCTTGGTCTGCTGCATCTCTCATTGTCTCTCTTCTGTGTCTCTTTTTGTTGCATCATCTTGCTGCGCCAGCACTCTGCGTGGGCCACCTCCCCGTGCCGGCCAGCTTGCTTTTCACTAGGAGGCCCTGGGAATCAAACCCTGGACCTCCCATATGGTAGACGGGAGCCTAGTTGCTTGAGCCACATCTGCTTCACAGGGCTGGTCCCCTTTGATGGGGCAAGACTCTCCATTTTTGCCACAATCCCTGAGACTTAAGTGTCTGCCCTTTCCAGGCAAGTTGCATTTTTGACCCCTGATTTGGCAGAATTGCTTTGTTAGTGTTTCAGTAGTGTTAAAACCAATCTTTGGAGATAATTGCAAGAGAAAATTTTGCAAGCACTGGAACACGGAAGCACAAAGGCTTTTTCTTCTTAGTACACTTAGTTGCAGTGATGTTTCAACCTTGTAAAGGAACCATACTTTTTTTTATTTGCTTATTTTTTTAAATTTATACAGTGTATTTAATTTTCTTGCTCCAACTGCTGTGTCCAACTGGTCATGTGGTAGTAAACATGTTCTGTTCTAGCATTCACCATTGCTGTTTGGGAGATACAATTTATTTAGAAACACACACATTGAAAGCTTTTCTTTAAAATTTTTACATTTCTTATTTCTTTTGGACTTGGGATCTTCTAAACTTAAAAGTGGTTTGATTTTTATTCAACTGAATTACTGATTGTTGATATTTTAATGATGTAATTTTAATATTTTCAACTAGCTAAACTTATAAAATGGCTTTAATATTCAAGGTGCTCAGTTTTTAGCAGTTAAAATATTGATTATATAAATATTTGTAACTTTTTACAAATTATTTTATTTAAAACCAGTAGATCTGTTTATTTTTACTGAAATAGGCTTGTTTTTCAGTTAAACTAATTTAAATAGAGTGAAGGCTTTGGACTAAGATATATAAGATGGAATCCTGGCTCCCTTAATTACTAGCTTTTGGGGCTTTGGGCAAAAATGTTTAACCTCAGGTTTTCTTACCTTAAAAATGGAGGTAATAGTAGTACCTACCTCAGAGTTGTCAGGATGGTCACATGTGGCACAATCAGCACATTGCTTGGCATATAGGGAATTTTCAGTTTTAGTTGCTGCTGGTATTATTATTAATAATAAATCTATAATTTACCAGTTTCTGTTCCTTCCCAAATTTTTGAGTGCATACTTTTCAAGACCAGTGAAATAGCTACAGACGATTGAACTGTGGTTTTCTGTCCAGGTGGAGAGGGCAGTGTCGTGTGCCGTGACTAACTTCAAGTTCACCTACTAACTTGGGAATATATAATGTGTGTGGCAAAACTGTTTTTGTTTAAGGCCTGATTATACTTTCTATCCCACAAACCTGTATAACTGACAAGAAAGCTGCCATTAGTGTTGCTGGTCTAGTTAAAATTTTTTTATTGGGTAATACACAAAGTGGATAACAAAGATTACACCACCATTCATTTCACTCCTTTAATATAGTGCTTGCAAGGTGGCAAGCCCTGATCCAGGTAATAGGGACACAACAGTGAATAAACCAAAAAATTCTTCTCTAATGGACTTTACATTCTAATTGGGAACACAGACAAATACATGTTCAAAATCATATTAGGTCCTGATGCAAGTGTTAGGAGGGCATACTCAAGGATGGAGATTACCAACATAGGCTGAGGTAAGAGTCAGTAATGAGTAAAGCACTTCTTTCCATGAGAGTGCATTTGAAATGACCCTCTCAAAGGGTAAATGATCACCAAACACAAAACAAAATATCTTCTTATTGTTTGCCCTTTTGTAGATTCTTTTTTTTCAAATATACTTTTTATTTTGAGTAACAGGCACTTGTAGGAAATAATACAGTAAGATCTTGTTCTCTGTCTCTAATGGTAATTTCTTGCATCAGTATAGTATAATATCACAGCCAACATTGGGTGGTAACTATCTTATTCATGTCTCCCCAGTCTAATTTTTGTGTGTGTGTGTGTGTATGAAGTTTCACACACTATGGAATTTTTCTTTTTTAAAGATTTATTTATTTCTCCCTACCCCCTTGTTGTTTGCATTTGCTGTGTCTGTTTGTTGTGCGCTGATCTTCTCATTTTTTTAGGAGGCACTGGCAACCAAACCTGGGACCTCCCATGTGGGAGGGAAGTGCCTATTTGCTTGAGTCACTTCTGCTCCCTGCTTTGTTGTGTCTCTCATTATGTTTTCCTCTGCGTGTCTCTTGTCATGTCATTTTATTGCGTCAGCTTGCCACGCCAGCCTGTCACTTCAGCGTGCTGTTTTGCTCGTCTTCTTTAGAAGCTACTGGGAACCGAACCTGGACCTCCCATGTGGTAGTGGGAGCTCAATCACTTGCTTCCCTCAAACACTATGGAATTTTATCGTGTGTAGGTTGTGTACCCATCTCCCCAGTCGAGATACAGAACTGTCTTATCACTCATGTGTTGACTTTTTTTTTTTAATATATTTTTTATTGAAGTATATCATTCATACATGACATGCATAAACAATAAGTGTATAATAAAGATTGTGAACTTATAAAATAAACATACCTAACATCATATGGGGGTCTCATACATCACCACCCCTCCACCAACACTTTAAGTGTTGACTTTTAAAAACCTCACCTCCCCAACCCTAACCCTGGCAAAAGCTAATTTGTTGTCCAGTTCTATAATTTTGTCACTTCAAAATGTTCTATAAATGGAATCATATACCATGGGGTTGGTTTTTTTTTTTACCCAGCATAATTCCCTCAGGATTCAGCATAGTTGTGTGTTTCCATAGTTCATTCCTTTTTATTGCTGAGTTTTCTTTTCTCTCCTTATTGAACTTGGAAAATTTATATTAATCTTTATTTTGGAGTAACTTTTTGTTTGCTTTAGACTTACCTGCTTTTGTGTACAAAACTCTGAAAACTTAAAAGAGCCTAGAAATGATATTTTAAAAATTTGTCCTAGGACTTTAAGGAACATTAAGTTTGAAAAATTTTTTTTCCTACCTACTTATTTCAGCATTGGTTTTCATTCTTTAAATTTATTTTTCAAATTATAGAAGTCATATTCTTTTTTGTGTGTAAAAATTTCGATTGGAGCAGAACTGTATAAAGTAAATAAATCTCCTCATCTTATTGCCCAGAGTTAACCCTTATTAATAGTTTTGTGTTTGTGTTTTCAGAAATAAGTGCATGTACAGGATAAGCACATGCTCTATAGAGTTTAGTAAACCAAAACTGTAGCAGAATAGAATATGATAAGCTATTTGTTTTATACACAGTTGTCTAATACTTTTTGACAAATAAATACATATGGTATTTCTGTCTCCTCTGAGTATTTAAGAATTAGCACTGGACAGGGGTCTCTGAGATTTTGATTTTAGTGTTTTCTCTTACAGAATAACGTTATGGTCTTAGACTAGTCACTTAATCCATGTGCAGATAGATTTATATGTGAACTAGGAGACTAGGGTATAGAGTACATGACCTCTCAAAAGTCAGCTTTAAAATTCTTCTGTTTTCTAGATGTTTATGTTCTGGAAAATAAATTATTTCATGTTTAATTTTAAGGTTTCCTCCCTTCCCCACCAAAACCTTTAAAAGATATTGACAATACAACAGCTTAACTTTAGCACATGCTGATTTCATTAATCTTGGCTGAGTTAACTGGCATGTAATTAAAGTCCTTTCCCATAAAAAAGCTAGTATGTCTCTGTTGCTTTTTCTTTATAAAAAAGCCCTATTTTTTGAAGTTAGTTTTAAATTATATTAATATTAAAAAAGCTGCATATATGGGAATGCTGAATGTTTTACATGATTTTTCTGTAAACTTCTACAACTTCTCAAAAAGATTAAAAACAGGAATAATAAAAATTAAAACAAAAAAGCTCCAACCTTAGAAAAATTGAAACTATAGTTTGTCTTTTTTTAAGAGAAATTATTTTGAAATACTTTCAAACTTATAGGACAGTTCAAACACCATGCAGAGAACTCCAACCTACTCTTATCCCCCCAGATACCCAGATCCAACATTTTTTAACATTTTGCCACATTTGTGGCATCATTCTGTGTATCCATCCAATAGTCTATCAGTTTATCTGTGTATGTATCCATCGCTCCCTCCCTCCCCCATCCATCCATCTATCCATGTCTATTTATCAATATATTTTCTGAACACGAGTGTAGATTGTATACATTATGCTCCTTCAACACTTAATACTTCCTTATACCTTTCCTAAAAACAAAGATGTTCACATTTAACCAAGAAATTTAACATTGATATAAAGTTGATAGTCAATATTCCAATTATTTTATAGGTCCCCAAAATATCATTTATCTCTACAGGATCACATTTTGCATTTAGTTGTCACTGTCTTTTTTGTTGCTCAATCTTTCTTTTAAATTGTGGGAATATGTACACAACGTAAGCGTTCCCATCTCACCCACTCCCAAGCATATCATTCAGTGGGATCACTCATTTATGCGGTTGTAGTACCCTCACCACCTTCCATTACTAGCACTTTCCCATCTCCTCAAACTGAAACCCTACACCCATTTTGCATATTCTCTTTATTTTCCTTGTAGTTACTGTGGACCTTAAATTTAACATTCTAAATTGGTTTGCTTAGAAACCAATTTAAGTTCAATGGTATAGACAAACTCTGTTCTTATACCACCCTGCTTTTATGTAGTTCTTGTCACAAATTACATCTTGATATATGAGTCCAAAACCACTGATTTATTCATTACATTTTATGTATGTGCCTTTTAGATCCTGTAAGAAGTGAAAATACAGGAAACCAAACCAAACCAACCAAACAGAAAAATCCATTCAAACCCAAAGGAAATATTACTGGCATTTATATACCCATGTTGTTACCCTTACTGGAAATCCTTATTCATGTGGCTTTGATATATTTTCTAGTTCCTTTCAACCTACAGAACTCTAGCATTTCTTGTAGGGCCAGTCTAGTGGTGATGAACTCTGAGCTTTTGTTTATCTGGGAATGTCTTGATCTCTCCCTTATTTCTGAAAGACAATTTTGCTGGATATAAAGTTTCTTAGGTGGCAATTTTTAACTTTCAGCACTTTAAATATGTCACCCCACTGCCTTCTTGCTTCTGTGGCTTTTGCTGAGAAACCAGCACTTAATTTTATTGAGGTTCCCTTGTATGTAACATGTCACTTTTCTTGCAGCTTGCAGAATTCTTGATCTTTGGCATTTGACAGTTTGGCAATAATATGTCGAGGTGTATGGGTCTATTTGGGTTTATCCTGTTTTGAATTTGTTAGCTATGAAGCTAATGTTACCCTAATACCATCTTGGATGTATATATTCATGTTGTTTGTTAATTTGGGAAGTTTTTAGCCATTATTTCTTTGAATAGTCACTCTGCTTCTTTCTGTCTTCTTCTGGGATTCCCATAATGAGTGTATTGTATCGGTATTGTGTATTAGTCAGCCAAAGGGGTGCTGATGTAAAATACCAGAAATCAGTTGGTTTTTATAAAGGGTATTTATTTGGGGTAGAAGCTTACAGTCACAAGGCCATAAAGAGTAAATTACTTCCCTCACCAAAGTCTGTTGCGACATGTTGGAGCAAGATGGCTGCTGGTCTCTGCAAGGGTTTAGCCTTCCTCTTCAGGCTCTGTGGTCCCAGCTTCTTCTGGACTCAGTTGTAGGCTGGTATAGGCTTGTCTCTCTCTCTGGGGCTTGTTTCTTCCTGGGCTCAGCTGTTCTGTTTTCTCCACAAGGTCAGCTGTAGACTATCAGGCTCTTTCTCTTCCCAGGACCTCTGCTGTGTCTGTGGAGCCATCTCTCTTTTTTTTTAAAGATTTTATTTATTTATTCATTTATCCCCCCCTTGCTGCTTGTGCTCGCTGGGTCAGCTAACCACGCCGTGCGGGCGGGCTTGCCTTCACCAGGAGGCCCCGGGAACCGAACCCGGGGCCTCCCATATGGTAAACGGGAGCCCTACTGATGCCCTAGCATCAAAACTCCAACTCTCTCTCCTGCCTGTGTAGTTTTCTCTGTGAGTCCCTGCCCACCAAGGGGGTTCAATGTCCTACTGATGTGACCCAGTCAAAGTCCCCATCATAATTTAATCAAGTAAAAGTGAAACCTCTGAAGTTAATACAATCTAATATGCCCAGAGGAATAGAACAGTTTACAAACACAGTCCAGTATATAGTTTTGGAAATTATAACCAATGTCAAATTGCTACAGTATGCTTGATGGTGTCCCACAGTTTTCTCTGGCTCTGTTTTCTTTTCTTCATTCCTAAATCTTTCTGTAACTCAGACTGAATGATTTCAATCTTCAAGTTCACTCATTCTTTCTTTTGCCAGCTCCAATATGCCATTGAACCCATCAAGGAAATTTTTAATTTCTGTTACTGTGATCTTCAACTCTGGTTCCTTTTCTTAATTTCCATTTCTTTATTGATATTCTCTTTGTATTTTATCATTTTCCTGATTTTCTTTAGCTCTTTGTCTATTTTTTTTCTGTAGCTGTTTTGAGCATGTTTAGCATCATTTTTTTTATTAGTGAGGTTGTGGATTTATAGAACAGTCATGTATAAAATACAGGATTCCCATAACCCCCCCCATTATTAACACCCTGCATTGATTAACATAATTTTTTTCATTAAAAAAATATATTGAAGTATAT
Source organism: Tolypeutes matacus (assembly GCA_026826555.1). Classification (NCBI taxonomy): domain Eukaryota; kingdom Metazoa; phylum Chordata; class Mammalia; order Cingulata; family Chlamyphoridae; genus Tolypeutes; species Tolypeutes matacus. The sequence continues at coordinate 19,259,635 of JAKSZT010054335.1, read as the reverse complement.
CACTCATTTGTAAACATACATAAACAATAAGTGTATAGTAAAAGTTGTGGACTTACAAAACAAACATGCATAACATCATACAGGGCTCTCATACCTCACTCTACCACCAATACCTTGCATTGTTGTGAAATATTTTTAACAAATGATGAAAGAGCATCCTCAAAATATTACTACTAACTGAAGTACCATACATTTGGTGTATTTTTTCCCCCAACTCACCCTATTATTATTGTTATTATTATTTTCATATCATTCATACATGAACATATATAAAAAATAAGTGCATAGTAAAAGCTGTGAGCTTACAAAGCAAATGTGCATAGCATCACACAGGGTCCCAAACATCAACCCACCACCAACACCTTGCATTGTTGTGAGACATTTGTTACAAATTATGAAAGAATATCGTCAAAATCTTACTACTAACCTATTGTCCATATCTTACATTTGGTGTATTTTCCCCCCAACTCACCCTATTATTATTTTTTAAAAATATGTTTTTATTTACAGAAGTTGTGAACTTACAAAACAATCATGCTCATGTGCAGAATTTTCATACAACACCCTTCCATTAACACACCACACTGTGGTGGAACATTTATTACAGGTTATGAGATAATATTATCAGACTATTAACACTAACCATGGTCCATAGCGTACATTTGACCCACTTTTTCCATACTCCACCATTATCAACACAGTACATCTTTGGCTTAGGTGCATGAATATTACAGGATTGCTGTTAACCACAGTCCAAAACTCACTCCAGTTGTATTTTTCCCATGCTTCTCCACATTGCCACCACTCTGCAATAGTGACATATATCTGTTAAGGCTCATGACACTCTTGCATCTGTACCATCAACCACGATTCTCATCCACCTTGGGATTTATTGTGTTATTCAGTCCCTAGATTATTCTCTAGCTTTCTTTCATTTGACATTTACATTCCTAGGCTACCCTTTCCAGCCACATTCTCATTTATAGACCAGCTGTTACTCACTATAATGTGTTACCATTAACTCTATACATTTCCACACTTTTACAGTCAAGTTAATTAAAACTTGTACATACATTAAGCATCAATAGTCCATCTCAGCCCTCCTCTTATCTCCTTTAAGAAGCTACCACCTACCACCTGGTCTTGAAGATGTTTTTCTACATTTTCTTCTAGAAGCTTTATAGTTTTTATATTTAGGCCTTTGATCCATTTTGAGTTAATTTTTGTATAAAGTATGAGATAGGGGTCCTCTTTCTTTCTTTTGGCTATGGATATCCAGTTCTCCCAGCACCATTTGTTGAATGGACTGTTTTAACCAAGCTGGGTGTGTTTGACAGGCTTGTTGAAAATCACTTGACCATCGGTGTGAGGGTCTGTTCCTGAACCATCATTTCGGTTCCATTGGTTTATGTATCTGTCTTTATTCCATGCCATATTGTATTAGCACTGTAGCTAGGTAATAGGATTTAAAGTCCGAAGTGAGAATTCCCCAATGTCGCCAATTTTGCTTTACCTTTTAAAAATGTTTCTGGCTATTTGGGACCCCTTACTCTTCCAAATAAATTTGATAATTGTGTTTTTCATTAGAAAGATGTTGGAACTTTTTATCGGGATTGCATTGAATATGTATGTCAGTTGGGGTAGAATTGACATCTTAATATTTAGTCTTCCAATCCATAAGCATGGAATGTTTCTCCAATTGTTTAGATCTTTTAAAAATTTCTTTTAGCAATGAATTGTAGTTTTCTGAATACAAGTGCTTTACATCTTTGGTTAAGTTTTTCCCTAATATTTGATTCTTTTAGTCACTATTGTAAATGGAATTTTTTCCCTGACTTCCTCCTCAGATTGCCCATTACTAGTATCTTTTTAAAGTCTATTTCATCTGATACAAGTATAGCTACTCTTGCCTTTTTTTTTTTTTTTTTTTTTTTTTTTTTTAAAATTTTAAAAAAAATTTTTTAATTAATTTTTTTTTTTTTTTTTGGTTACTACATTTATAGAATAACTTTTTCCAGCCTTTCACTTAATCTGTTGATATCCTTGGGTCTCTTGCAGACAGCATGTAGATGCCTCATATTTTCTTATCTATTCTGCCAGTCTGTGTCTTTTGATTGGGGAGTTTAATCCATTAACATTCAATGTTATTACTGTAAAGGCAATTCTTATTTCACCCATTTTGACCTTTGGGTTTTATCTGTCATATTTTATTTTCACCACTCTTTTGAGACTCTTAGTTATTTTTTTATTTTTTTATTTTTTTAATTACCGGGAGGTACTCGGGATCGAACTCCGGTCTCTCCATATGGTAGACAGACGCCAAACCTCTTGAGCCACATCCGTTTCCCTTAGTTACTTTTAATGGTATAATCTTCATTTCTAAACTCTCTTCCAATCCTCTGTCTCCTGTCTTTTCAGACTGTAGCACACCCTTTAGAATTTCCTGCAAGGCTGGTCTCTTTGTTATCAACTCTCTCAGTTTCTGTTTATCTGTGAATATTCTAAACTCACTCTCATTTTTGAAAGACAGTCTTGCTGAATATAAGTTTCTTGGCTGGAAGTTTTTGTCTTGAAGTTTCTTAAATATGTCATACCGCTTAACTGGCACTTAATCTTACTGAGCATCCCTTTTATGTTACGCATTGTTTTTCTTGCTGCTTTCAGAATTCTCTCTTTGTCTTTGGCATTTGATATTCTGATTAGTATGTGTCTTGGAGTTGGTCTGTTCGAATTTATTCAGATGGGAGTACGTTGTGCTTCTTGAACATGTGTAACTATGTCCTTCAATAGGGTTGGGAAATTTTCTATTATTTCTTTAAATATTCCTTCCACCCCTTTTCCCTTCTCTTCTCCTTCTGGGACACCCATGACACGCATGTTTGCACATCTCTTGCTGTAGTTTAGGTCCCTGAGACCTTGTTCAGTTTTTTCCATTCTTTTTCTTCATCCATTGTTTTGTATGTTTGCTTTCAGAGGCCGTGTTTTCAAGCTCACCAGTCCTTTCTTCTGCCTCCTCAAATCTACTTTTGTATGACTCCAGTGTATTTTTAATTTCATTTATTGTACTTTTCATTCTCATAAGATCTGCTATTTTTCTATGTATGCTTTGAAATTCTTTGTGCTCTTCCATTGTCTTCTTTATATCCTTAATCTCTTTAGCCATCTCATTGAATTTATTAAGGAGTTTGTTTGAACATCTATGATTAGTTGTCTCAACTCCTTTATGTCATCTGGAGGCTTATCTTGTTCCTTTAACTAGGCCATATCTTCCTGTTTCTTGGTATGGATTTTAGTTTTTTGTTGGTGTCTTGGTATCTGGCTTACTAGATGTATTTATGCTGGGTGCAGTTTCTCTCTTTAGTTTAGGGCTTTCTTGCCCTTTCTCCCTTGCTGGTTGTGTAGTAGGAGCCAAGGATGTAGTTGGTGCTGTAAGTTGTGGATGCTTAATCTGCTTGCATTGCTCCAGGGACCAATGAAGCTTCTCCCACCTTTCTCCTTTGCCAGGGGTAGGCACAGAGCCACAGCTGTATGTAATAATCCAAGCTGTGCGGGCCTAGACTGTAGTTGCCTACAGAGTCTGATGAAGGCACGCCCTTCCTCGCCTGCCTGGGGCGGGGTTGGATCTGCAGGTGTGGGCAGCAATCTATGCTATGAGGGTCCAAAATGACCTCAGTTGCCCCTGATGACTTCTGACTGTTCAGTCTGTGCCAGTTGAATGTACCTGCAATTACCTGGAGAGGCTGGCGCAGTTCCCCCCAGCTTTCTCCCTGCCAGAGGTGGGGCTGGGGCTCAGGCTAGAGCTGCAATCTGATCTGGATGGAAAGAAGCCGGTCCCTTCCAGCACTTGATTTTCAGTCTGTCCTGCTTCCCCTCATGCTGGGGCGGAGTTAAAATGGCAGCTACCAGCCTCTTTCTGACTTGGACAGGTTCAAATTTTAGCTGTTCTTAGGATTATACCTTAGCCCTCCGAATTTACTAATCAGTAGCTGAAGTTGGTGCCCAACCATCTCTTTTTCCCTTTTTTGGGAAATGGAGCTTCCAGTTCCAGCCATGGAATATAGCTCCCGCAGCGGTTTGTGCTGACAGTGGAGGATGGGCACCAGCCTCCGGTGCGTGGAGTGTTCTGCTTAGGAGTCTTCTCTGCAGATGGGCAGTCTCCTCCTTCCATTCTTTGAAGTATTTTGCAGGATTGTCTTTTGGTCTATTGAGCCCCCAAACAGGTGCTTTAGATAGCTCTGGGTGATTACTAACTTTCCTGTAGCAGGAGTGCCTTACTCTGCCACCATCTTGCTAGTTGTGATTAGCATCATTTATTTAAAAAAGTTTTTGTCTGGTATACCCCAGGTCTGGTCTTCCTCATTGGTGGTTTCTATTGCTCTAATTTTCTCCTTTGCCTGGGCTATCACTTCCTGTTTCTTTGTATGTTTTGTAGTTTTTTGTTGAAACCTGGGCATTTTTATATTTTAATGTGTTATCACTGGAATTTAGACTCTGAGGCATCTGTTTCTTACACTTGTATTCAGCTAGTGTTATTATAGAGCTTTCCTTGAATGTCAGGAGCTAACAAAACAAAAAAAACAAAAAAAAAACAAAAAAAAAAAAAGAGAAGAGAAAATAGAAAACACCTTTCCCTGTCTTTGCAGATTCACCTGTGCAAGTGATCTTTTTCAGAGCTTATCCATACACAGCTTTCTGCACATGTGTCTTGTCTTGGGCATGCAAATAATGCCCTAGGAATTCTCCCATTTACATGGGTACAAATTTCCCCTCTTCCCTAGGAAATAGTTTCCTGATGGTCCAGGACACTGCATAGTGTGTCCTATAGCAAGCAATCCCTTTCCTGTAAGGCAGCCATTTGACTGCTCTCCCATAGCATTCTGTAGGAGAGCTCTGTGAACTGCCTTTTGCACATGGGGCAAGTTCTGGGATGACAAGTCCCTCAGGCCACCATTACACAGATTAGGCCGTGCATACATGCTCTTAGTATGTGCATGAGGGCCATGCTGTTCCCTCTGTAGCTAAGAGCAGGGATCTATATTGGGAGAGTGGGCTGGCTCCATGCTGAGCTAGTGAGGGCCTGGAGCAGTGGTAGCCAGGGTGCCATGGGATCCTACCATTTTATTTATTTATTTTTATTTTTTTAAAAGATTTATTTATTTACTTTATCCATTTTAAACCCTCCCTTCCCCATTTGCTGTTTTGTGTCCATTCGCTGGGCAATTCTCTGTGTCTGTTTCCTGCCATCTCTTCTCATCCTCCTCTTCCAGTCTTCACCAGGATTCAATCCTGGAGACCTCCGATGTAGGAGAGAGGTGTTCTGCCACCTGTGCCACCTCAGTTCCTGGCTTTCAGAGCTTTCGAAGCATCTCGTCTTGTCTCTCCCCTGCGTCTCTCTCCTGTTACGTCATCATCTTGCTGCATGGCTCCCGGGGCCTGGCGGCTCACCGGCACACAGAGCCTGGCAGCCCATGCGCCTTCTATATATATATATATATTTTTTATTTTACCGGGAGGTCCCGGGGTTCGAACCCAGGTCCCTCCATATGGCAGATGGACGCCCAACCATTTGAGCCACATCCGCCCCCCAGGATCCTACCATTTTTAAGTGGACTTTTTCTTCATTCCATGTTCACCCTTTTACTGCGGTCCTTTAACTATTATCTGGAGCTTTGAGAAAGATGCTTCTGCCACTTCTTGCTGATTGTTTACAGTTTCTTGTTTACAGTTTCTGAAGTATCTCACTCCATCATCCTGTTTTTTAAAATTAAAAGTATAATGTATGCACAGTAAAATTTAAATAGCACAAAAGAGTACACAATGAAAAATATTCTCCTTCTTTCCTTATATCTCTGATCCCTCTCTGCAGTTCATTATGTATTCATCCAAAAATATTATTTGCCTGTTCATTCATTCCTATGTTTAAAAATTTCTCTACTTCTAATACATACTGATACACACACATATAGGTACATGCATAAGAGCACATACAGAGAAACCTGATGCACTTTGTAATTTCTCATCTAATAACATATCTTGTAGTTTGTTTCCCACCCACACATATGCTTCTACCATATGTGTGGATTATCTGCCTTATTTTTTGGGACTGCCTAATATTCCATTTTATGGTTGTATTATCAGAGTCCTTTCAATGCATATTTGAAGTGTTTCTAATCTTTCACAGTTAAAAACGATGGCATGATGCTGCTTTGTCTTAATGTTTTATATATATTGTATATATGTTTGCACAAATATGTGTTGTGTACATATGCTAAGGAGCACATAGAATATTCAATAAGAAGATTTTATAGGAAGATTCACACTTGGTGTCAAAGATGGCATTGGAGTAGCTCAGGCCGGGTGCAGCTTTCTTGCAAAATAGGGGAGAAGGCATAGAAGTTGTCCAAGGAAGCTGCTTTGTGGACAGCTGCAGGCCAGGAAAGGGCTATACGCATTGTCCAGAGGGACTGGGGTGGGGGGATGGAGAGGCCAAAGAGAAAACCATGAGTTGATACTTCGTGGCTGGGAATGCTGCCCACCCCCCACCCCTGAGGTGAATTGTTTTGATAAAAGCGGCAGCTGAGTGGCTAGTGGATGTAGAAAAGGTGTTTGACAAAATATAACACTCTTTCTTGTTAAAAACTCTCCAAAATTAGGACTAGTTGGAAACTTTCTCAATATGATAAAGTACATATATGAAAACTCCACACTAACATTGTACTCAATGGAAAAAAGACTGAGATTGGGAACAAGACAAGTGTGCCCACTGTCTCCACTTTTATTCAATATGGTGCTAGAAGTTCTAGCTAGAGCAATTAGGCAAGAAAAAGAGATAAAAGGAACCCATATAGGAAAGGAAGAAGTAGAAATTTCATTATTTGCTGATGATATGATCCTATGCTTAGAAAATCCTAAAAAATCTACACTAAAACTATTAGAACTTATGGATGATTTCAGCAAAGTGGGGAGGTCAGGATAAACCTCATTGAGCAGTGAGATTTAAGCCCAGACTGGAAGATATTCAAGCAACTTAGGAGAGACTGTTTAAGATAGAATGAGCTGCTGGAGCAAAGATCCCAAGTATGGAGGGTTCCTTGCATGTTAGGAGGTAATGAGGCTGATGTGGAGAAACATTTATTCAACACTTCTGTGCCAGATATCATACAAATATTCTGTGCCAGATGAAAACAGAGATGCATCAGACATGGTCTTGGCCATTTATAAATACATAGTCTAGTAAATGAGTTTGAAATGCATAAATTTAGCAAACTTTGTTCAGGGATATTTTGGAAAGTTTCCTGAGAGGTGATGTTTGAATTGTTTTTTGTTTTTTTTCCCAAAGATTTATCTCCCCACCCTCGTTTTTTGCACTCATTGTCTGCTCTCTGTGTCCATTTGTTGTGTGCTGTCTGTGTCTGCTTGTCTTATCTTTAGGAGGGACTGGGAACCGAACCTGGGACCTTCCATGTGGAAGAGAGGCGCTCAATTGCTTGAGCCATCTCAGCTCCCTGGTTTTGTTGTGTCTCTCATTGTCTTTCCTTTTTGTGTCTCTTTGTTGCATCATCTTGTTGCGTCTGCTTGCTGCTCCTGCCCATCACGGCAGCTCGCTGTCTTTGCTCGTCTTCTCCACAAGGCACAGGGATCTGAACCCGGGACCTCTCATGTGGTAGGTGGGAGCTCAATAGCTTGAGCCACATCCGCTTCCCTGAATTGTTTCTTGAAAGATGTATGAGGCATACCTACCAGAAAAGAAGGGCATTCCAAGCAGAGGTAAACAAAAACACAGAGATTTTGAAAGAAGGTATGTGGTTTTGTTCTGTAGTCATCTGATGTGGCAAGTTAATAGACTTTGTTATGGGGAGCAGTGACAGGTAGGTTGTGGCCAGATTGTGAAGGCCCTTCTAGACCATGTGTTTAAAAAGATTACCATGGGTTGGATGTGGCTCAACTGGTTGGGCGTCCGTCTCCCATATGGAGGGACCCGGGTTCGATCCCTGGGACCTCCCGGTAAAAAAAAATAAAAAAAAATAAAAAAAAATAAAAAGATTACCATTGGGTAGCGGCTGTGGCTCAATCAGTGGGGCTCCCGTTTACCATATGGGAGGCCCCGGGTTCGGTTCCCGGGGCCTCCTGGTGAAGGCAAGCCCGCCCGCACGGCGTGGTTAGCTGACCCAGCGAGCACAAGCAGCAAGGGGGCGATAAATGAATAAATAAATAAAATCTTTAAAAAAAAAAAAGATTACCATTGGGGACTGGATGTAGCTCAAGTGATTGGGCACCTGGTTCCCATGTAAGAGGTCCCAGGTTCGATCCCTGGTACCTCCTAAAAACAAAAACAAAAGCAAATGAAAAAAACAACTATCATTGGGGAGGAGATGTAGCTCAGTGGCTGAGCACCTGCTTTCCATGTACGAGATCCTGTTCATTCCCTCGTACCTCCTAAAAAAAAAATAAATAAAAGAGATAACTATCCCAGTTATTTGAGCTTCCACGAATGGAGATAGGGAAACCATGTGGAGCTGTCATATAGTATTTGTAGAGAGAACTTAACTTAGGGCATTGGGAATTAAATATAGGGGGCACAGTTGAGAGAGATTTGGTGAAACAACTGCTTGGGGGATGGGGATGAGGGAGAGAAAGGAACCAAGGATAACTGAATTTTTAGCTTAAAAGTATTTGTTATACATCTAGTTAAAGACTTTTATTTTATTATTTATTTTTATTTTTATTTTTATTTTTTTATTTATTCCCTCCTGCCCTGTTTGCACTCGCTGTCTGCTCTCTCTGTCCATTCGCTGTGTGCTCTCTGTGTCTGCTTGTCTTCTCTTTAGGAGGGACTGGGAACCGAACCTGGGACTTTCCATGTGGGAGAGAGGCACTCAATTGCTTGAGCCACCTCTGCTTCCTAGTTAGCGACTTTCAATAATAGGCATTTGGAAAGATGAGTCTGGAGTTTAGGATGGACTAAGAGGTATATGGAGTAGTGGTTAAGAGTTTGGCCTTTCAAGTAAGATTGTTCTGGTTTCAAATCCCATCTCTGACACTGTTACTAAAACGAACAATGATATGTTTCTTAAAGCATCATTGTTGAGATTATGCCTACAAAGCAATTGATACATGGTGGCTGCTATTATTATTGTTACTTAACTATCTAGGGAACCCAAAAATGAATGTTTTGAAGCAAAAGGATGAGCGATCAAGAGGGGAAGTTTGGTTTCGTTAGATCACTGAAAGCTAAGCATTCCAGTCACATAGCTGTTTATAATTAATGTTAAATATGTTGTAAAGAGTAGTACTAGAAAAGAAAATGTTTTTGCTTTAACTGGTATTTGCTAGTCATTAGATGAGCTTTTTATTTATTTATTTATTTATTTTTTTTAACTTAATGTATTCTCTCTTTCACCTTAGCTATTTAGGAACTTCTGAGCTTGATTTAATGTTCAACTGAAGTGCTGCTTCTCCTTAGATTATGCTTTTGGCTTAACGATCCCCCTTTAATCTTTTAAGTTTGTAGTGGTTCAGTTGTACTTTTTACCAACTTTTAAAATACTTACCTTAAAGTCTTAATTGTAAATAAATGTTTATACAAATGTGTTAACAGATTAGGGAATGCCAAAAAGTATAAGTCATGGTCACATAGTCCCTGTTCTCACTTTACAGTTAATTTAGATGGTACATGTATAGAAACGTACTATTTAAATAGTTTAAAGGTTTAAATATTTTTTTTTTTGTCAAATGATTGATATAAACAATATTATAAGAGATGGTGTTAAAAGCTTGGAATAACTGGGGAATGCTTTATACGATAGGGGGAAGAAAAAATACTATTGATGATTACCTACAGGCCAGGATGCTAGCTAGGCACGTTGCTTAGGTTACTTCATTTGAATCCCCACCATGATCCTGTGAGTGAAGTGGTATTGCCTCTTTTTTAGACGAAGAAATGAAATGTAGAGGATTATTTGCTCAAGATCATATAGATAGTATTTGGCAAAAGCAGGATTAGAACTCAATGTCTAATTCTAAATATTTTTTCTTTTCCATCATATCTGGGTCTTGAAGAGCATGGAGAGGGGTGTGTGTGTGTGTGTGTGTGTAGAGGAATTAGATTGTAAAGTATAGGAGACTTGCAAAAAAAAACTATTTTGACTCAAGGAGACAGTTTGATAATGTTACGATTATTGTTAAGATATATATTTTTTCCAATTGTTTTTCCTTTTTTTTTTTTTTTTTACTTTATTTTGTACATTTAATAATCGAAAATATAAACAATTAAAAACTAAAAAGTAAACACAAATGAATACATATATACATTTCTTAATTAAATGTACTGGATACATATAAAAAATTTTTGAATCAGTATGTTACACAATATATTTGGTTCATAGTAATGCATTCATATAGTATTTGTCCTTTTGTGTCTGGCTTGCTTCGCTCAACATAATGTCCTCCAGGTTCATCCATGTTGCCATATGCTTTACAACTTCATTTCTTCTTACAGCTGCATAATATTCCATCATGTGAATAGACCACAGTATGTTTATCCATTCGTCTGTTGATGAACACCTGGCTTGTTTCCAACTTTTGGCAATGGTGAATAATGTTGCTATGGCAATCAGTGTGCAGATGTCTGTTCGTGTCGCTGCTCTCAGTTCTTCTGGGTATATACCCAGTAGTGGTATTGCAGGGTCACGTGGCAAGTCTATATTCAACTTCTTTAGGACCTGCCAAACAGTTCTCCTTAGTGGCTGTACCATTCTGCATTCCCACCAACAGTGAAGAAGTGTTCCTGTCTCTCCACATCCTCTCCAATGCTTGTAGTTCTCTGTCTTTTTAATAGTGGCCATTCTGATAGGTGTGAAATGATATCTCATTGTAGTTTTGATTTGCATTTCCCTAATCATGAATGATGTTGAGCATTTCTTCATGTGATTTTTTTGCCGTTTGTATTTCTTCTTTGGAGAAATATCTCTTCAAGTCTTTTGCCCATTTTTAAATTGGGTCATTTGTCTTTTTGTTGTTGAGTTGTAATATCTCTTTATATATCCTGGATATTAAACCCTTTTCAGATATGTGACTTCCAAATATTTTTTCCCATTGATTTGGCTGCCTTTTTACCCTTTTGACAAAGTCCTATGAGGTGCAAAAGTGTTTAATTTTGAGGAGGTCCCATTTATCTATTTTTTCTTTTGTTGCATGTGCTTTGGGTGTAAGGTCCACGAAACCACCACCTACTACAAGGTCTTGCAGATGTTTCCCTACATTTTCTTCTAGTAGTTTTATGGTCCTGGCTTTTATATTTAGATCTTTGATCCATTTTGAGTTGATTCTTGTATAGGGGGTGAGATAGGGGTCCTCTTTCATTCTTTTGGTTATAGATATCCAGTTTTCCCCAACACCATTTGTTGAAGAGACTGTTTTTTCCCGTTAGCGTAGGCTTGTAGGTTTGTCAAGAGCCAGTTGACTGTATAGGTGAGGGTTTATTTCTGGGTTCTCAGTTCTATTCCACTGATCCATGTGTCTGTCTTTATGCCAGTACCATGCTCTTTTAGCTTTGTAATATGTTTCAAGGTCAGGCAGTGAAATTCCTCCCACGTCACTCTTCTTTTTTAGAATGCTTTTGGCTATTCGGGTCCACTTACCCTTCAGATGAATTTGGAAATTGCCTTCTCTAATTCTGTAAAGTAAGCTGTTGGGATTTTTATTGGTATTGCATTGAATCTATAAATCAGTTTGGGGAAGACTGACATCTTCACAATATTTATTCTTCCAATCCATGAACACTGAATGTCTTTCCATTTGTTTAGTTTTGTTTTTGTTTTAAAAGATTTTATTTATTTATTTAGTTAGTTATCCCCCCTTGCTGCTTGTGCTTGCTGTGTCCATTTGCTGTGCGTTTTTCTGTGTCTGCTTGTCTCCCTTTGTTGTGTCGTCCTGCTGTGTCGGCTTACCACCTCGCATGGGCTGGCTTTCCTTCACCAGGAGGCCCCGGGAATCGAACCCAGGGCCTCCCATGTGGTAAATGGGAACCCTATCGATTGAGCCACATCCGCTTCCCTGTTTAGGTCTTTTTAAAATTCTTTTAGCATTGTTTTGTAGTTTTTTGCATGTAGGTCCTGTACTACTTTGGTTAAATTAACTCCTAGATATTTAAGTCTTTTTGTTGCTATTGAAAATGGAATTTTTCCCCTGATTTCCTCCTCAGGTTATTCAGTACTAGTGTACAAAAACACTACTGATTTTTGTGTGTTAATCTTGTATCCTGCCACTTTGTTGAACTCGTTTATTAGTTCAAGTAGCTTTGTTGTGGATACTTCAGGATTTTCTAAGTACAGGATCATGTTATCTGCAAACAGAGTTTTACTTCCTCTTTTCCTATTTGGATGCCTTTAATTTTTTTTTCTTGTCTAATTGCCCTAGCTAGAACTTCTAGTACAATGTTGAATAGCAATGGTGACAGTGGGCATCCTTGTCTTGTTCCCGATCTTAGAGGGAAAGCTTTCAACCTTTCCTCATTGAGTATGATATTGGCTGTGGGTTTTTCATATATGCCTTTTATCATATTGAGGAATTTTCCTTTTATTCCTATCTTTTGAAGTGTTTTTTTTTAATCAAAAAAGGATGCTGGATTTTGTTGAATGCCTTTTCTGCATCTGTTAAGATGATCATGTGGTTTTTTTCCCTTCAATTTGTTAATGTGGTATATTACGTTGATTGATTTTCTTATGTTGAACCAGCCTTGCATACCAGGAATAAATCCCACTTGGTCGTGATGTCTAAGTCTTTTGATATGCTATCGGACTCGATTTGCAAGTATTTTGTTGAGAATTTTTGCATCTATGTTCATGAGAGAGATCGGTCTCTAATTTTCTTTTCTTGTGGAATCTTTATCTGGTTTTGGTATTAGGGTGATGTTGGCTTCATAAAATGTGTTGGGTAATTTTCCCTCCTCTTCAATTTTTTGGAAGAGTTTAAACAGGATTGGTGTTAATTTTTTTAGAAATGCTTGGTAGAATTCACCTGTGAAGCCATCTGGTCCTGGACTTTTCTTTGCTGGGAGATTTTTGATGACGGATTCAATCTCCTTAATTGTGATTGGTTTGTTAAGTTCTTGTATTTCTTGTTGTGTCAGTGTAGGTTGGTTATGAGTTTCTAGAAATTTGTCCATTTCATCCAGGTTGTCTAGTTTGTTGACATATAGTTTCTCATAATATCCTCTTATGATTCTTTTTAATTTCTGTGAGGTCATTTCTAATTTCCCCCCTTTCATTTCTGATTGTATTTATTTGCATCTTCTCTCTTTTTTTCTTTGTTAGTCTAGCGAGGGGTTTGTCAATTTTGCTGATCTTCTCAAAGAACCAGCTTTTGGTTTTGTTGATTTTCTCTATTGCTTTTCTGTTCTCATTTTCATTTATTTCCGCTCTAATCTTTATTATTTCTTTCCTTCTTTTTTGCTTTGGGATTGGTTTGCTGTTCTTTTTCTAGTTTCTCAAGTTGTTCAGTTAAATCTTTGAGTTCAGCTCTTTCTTGTTTCTTAATATAGGCATTTAGGGCTATAAATTTCCCTCTCAAGACTGCCTTTGCTGTATCCCATAAGTTTTGATATGTTGTGTTCTCATTTTCATTTGTCTCCATGTATTTACTGATTTCACTTGCAATTTCTTCTTTGACCCACTGAATATTTAGGAGTGTGTTGTTCAGTCTCCACACATTTGCAAATTTCCTTTTTTCCTGTCTGTTATTGATTTCTAGTTTCATTCCATTATGATCTGAGAAGGTGCTTTGTATAATTTCAATCTTTTTATATTTACTGAGAGCTGTATTGTGACCTAACATGTGGTCTATCCTGGAGAAAGATCCATGGGCACTTAAGAAGAATGTATAACCTGCTGAGTTTGGATGCAGTGTTCTGTATATGTCTGTTAGGTCTAACTTGTTTATCATATTGTTCAATTTCTCTGTTTCCTTGTTGATCTTCTGTCTAATTGTTCTATCTAATGATGTGAGTGGGGTGTTGAAGTATCCAAACGATTATTGTAGAAATGTCTATTTCTCCCTTCAGTTTTGCCAGAGTTTGTCTCATACATTTTGGGGCACCCAGGTTAGGTGCATAGCTATTTATGACTGTTATATCTTCCTCGTGGATCGTCCCTTTTATTAATATATAATGACCTTCTGTATCTCTTATAACTTTTTTGCATTTAAAGTCTGTTTTGTCTGATATCAGTATAGCTACCCCTGCTCTTTTCTGGTTACTGTTCGCGTGGAGTATCTTTTTCCAACCTTTCACTTTCAGCGGGTTTGTGTTCCTGGGTCTAAGGTGAGTTTCTTGTAAGCAGCATATGGATGGCTCATTTTTTTTTATCCATTCTATCAGCCTGTATCTTTTGATTGGAGAGTTTAATCCATTCACATTCAATGTTATTACTGTAAATGCACTATTTACTTCCTCCATTTTATTCTTTGGTTTTCATATGTCATCTTGTTTTTGTCTCTCTTTTTACTCTTTTGGTTATCCTTTCTGCTATTCTTTCTTCTATACTCTCCTCCAAGCCTCTCTCTCCTGTCTTTTTCTTTCAGGTTCTAAGGCTTCTTTTAATATTACCTGCAAAGGTGGATTCTTTTTTGTAAACTCTCTTAGTTTCTGTTTGTGAATATTTTATACTCACCTTCATATTTGAAGGACAGTTTTGATGGATGAAGAATTCTCGGCCGGCAGTTTTTCTTTCTGTTTCCTAATTGTATCATACCACTGTCTTCTCGCCTCCATGGTTTCTGAAGAGAAATCTGCACTAAGTCTTACTGGACGTCCTTTGTATGTGATCGTTTGCTTCTCTGAGAATTTTCTTTTTATCTTTGACATTTGGCATTCTGAGTAGTAGGTGTCTTGGTGTAGGTCTATTTGAATTTATTCTGATTGAGGTATGGTGTGCTTCTTGGACGTGTAAGTTCATTTCTTTTGTGAGAGTTGGGAAATTTTTAGGTATTATTTCCTCAAATACTCTTCTCTGCCCCTTTTCCCTTCTCTTCCCTTTCTGGAACTCCCATGACACATATGTTGTTGCGTTTTGTGTTGTCATTCAGTTTTCTGAGCCCCTGCTCATTTTTTTCCATTCTTTTCTCTCTGTGTTCTTTTCTCTCTTCAATTTTAGCTGCTCTGTCTTCGGTATCACTTATTCTTTCTTCTATTATTTCGAGTCTGCTGTTCTATGCCTCAGATGTGTTTTTGACCTCACCTATTGTGTCTTTCATTCCTGTGAGCTCTGTTACTTTTCTGTTCAGGATTTCAAATTCTTCTTAGCGTTCACTCAATGTCTTTTTGATGTCATTTATCTCTTTACCTATATTGTCTTTCATCTCATTAATTTGATTTTGCAAATTTGTGCTGCTCATCTCACTGATTAGTCCTCTCAAATTCTGCATCTCTTCTGGGACTTTGATGTCTTTTCTTGGGCCATGTCTTTTCCTTTCTTAGTATGGCTTGTAGTTTTTTGCTGGTGTTTAGGCATCGGTTAGGATGTAGTTTACTCATATGCTCAATCTCTTTCTCTTTTATAAGGATTTAGTGGCAGGAGGCTGTAAGTTATCACAGCTGTATGATTTTTGGCTTGACCTGGATTGTTAGGATTGTCCTGCTGGTTGCTCAGTGCTGGACACTGGACCTAGTAATTGGTTGTAGAGTCGCTTCCTAGGGCCTTGGGCAGGAAGGCTATAGAGGCCAGGAAAAGTCTCTCCTACTTATTTTTAATTTTCTTATGTGCACGTCCTTGGTCTGCCAGGAGTTGACGCTCTTTGGCAGCTCTCAATTCAATGCCTGATCTGAGTGTATTTGTTAAAACACAGACCAGATCATTATGATAGAGCTTCCTGTCTGGAGGCTAAGAGCTTTGTAATTCAAACTTTCTGAGACAGTTCTCCAGTCTTTTCTGGCAGCCCTCTCCCTTTTCCCAGCTAGGAAATATTTCCACTCCTCTCTGAGTCTTCAACAATCAGTCCCTGTTAGTAGAGGAGGAGATTGGGAGGTTTGTATATCTTTAGCCCTTTGCAGGCTCCAAGGCAAACAATGGCGCAGCCCCACCGGCCTGGAAAGGCTCTTGGCCTGGAAAGGCTCTTGCCTCGGGACACAGCAGACTAAACCTGACAGTCAGAAGCCCCAGGCTGTCTCTCCCCTCTCCTGTGGAGTCCTCAACAATTAGTCCAGGCTAGAAGAGAGGGAGATTACCGAGGGTCAGATTTCTCCAGTCTTTTGCTGTCTCCCAGGGCAAACTACCATGTGGTCCCACCTGGCCTGGAAGGGCCCGTGGGTCTCCGCAGCCCAAATTTGTGGGTCAGAACCTGAATTAGTCTTAGGCTGTGTCCCTCTCTTTCCCCTTTCCTGGGGTGGTAGATCCCTGGAACCCCCTTTGTCTGTAGTCGCAGGCCCAGAGGCCCGAAAATTCTAGAGGCCTGAAAATTCTAAAGTCTTTAGTGTGGGGAAGGGTGCCAGCAGCAGCAGTCATTGCTGGTTCCAATTTACGGATCTGTTGTTGCAATTTCCCTTTTATCCCTCTTTCCTCTGGGTGGTGTGCAGCCTTCACCTGCTGTCCTAAATCCTAGATCTTTTTTGGGGCTGTTCAGCCTGTCCTCCACCTATTTTTCTGGAGAAGAGATTCCCGTGCCTTTCTAGTCTGCCATCTTGCTGGAAGTCCCTCTGTTCCAATTGTTGCAGCAGATAGATTTTCAGCATTTCAAGATTTTTTTTTAATAGTAGATGCATATTTTACTTTTGCTAATTTATACTATGGTCTTTGATCTTTTGGGAATATTGGTGTATGACATTGTTCAATTCCCTCCCCCCCCCCAGATGGTTACCCAGTTGGCCTGAAGCTATTTATTGAATAACCCCTCTTTTCTCCACTGAATTTTTAATACAGCATTTTGAAGTATAATTTACATCCTGTAAAATTTACCCTTTGTTAGTTTACAGTTTATTTATTTTTGGTAAATTTATAGAGTTGTCCACAAGTTTTTTAAAATAAATTTTAAGATATCATTTTTGGGGATTGGATATAGCTCAAGTGGTTGAGCACCTGCTTCCCATGAACAAGATCCTGGTTTCAATCCCTGGTACCTCCTAAAAACCAACCAACAAATGAAAAAAAAAAACAACTGTCATTGGGAAGCAGATGTAGCTCAGTGGTTGAGTGCCTGCTTTCCATGTGTGAGATCCTGGTTCAATCCCCAGTACCTCCTAAAAAATAAATAAAAATAAAAGATTCGTTTCTTTGTTTTTCTTAGCTCCTCTTTCAAGTTGCAGGGTTGATGGTATGATTGTTATCTTACAAGTGCTAGTGTAATCACTGCCTTATAAGCCTCTTGCTAATCCTTTGTGGCTATGGCTACAGGAGCAGAGCTGAGACAGCCCCGGTACCATGTGGAAGATGTTAGAATGACAGGTGAGAGCAGATCATTGATAGCTTTCTAATGCCGAGCTAAGAATAAGAATTTGGGGTTTTATCTCATAGGGTAAGTAAGCCTCACCAGCAGCTTGTCTGTGATGTCCTTCTTGGCAGAGGAAAACCATTTAATGTTTTAAACTAGGCACTCTTTGTAAATTGTATTCTATGGAACTCTGGTCCCTCAAGTTGCTGCGTGTAAAAAACAGTTTCCTAGTCAAATACTTTTGGGAAGTACTCTAATTCCCTTTTGGAAAGTCATCATTCACATTGTTTAACACAAGGCTCTGAGAAGTCGTGCAGTAAAGAGATGGATTCGGGGAGGCGGCTGTGGCTCAATCAGTGGGGCTCCCGTTTACCATATGGGGGGCCCCGGGTTCGGTTCCCGGGGCCTCCTGGTGGGGGCAGGCCCGCCCGCACGGCGTGGTTAGCTGACCCAGCGAGCACGGGCAGCAGGGGGGGGGAAAAATGAAAAAAAAAATAAAATTTTAAAAAAAAAAAAAAAAAAAAAAAAAAAGAGATGGATTCACTTTTGTTTCTTCTTTTTTCTAATTTATTTGACCTCAGAAGTCCCTTTGATCTAGTGTGACAGTTTCTGAAGAATTAAACTCATTTCATTAAATGGGGACAAGACAAAGGAGAACATTTATTTAGTTAAGATGTGAGTTTTTTTTTTTTTTTTAAGTAGGTTATTATCATGTACATTCACATGTTAACAGTCACAGGGTAACTGCTGACAGATGTAGAAGTTCTGATTCTTTCTCTCTAGGTATTATAAGGTCCTCTGGTTCAAAGTTTGAGTGATCATGATCAGTTCAAAACTGAGGTTTTGGAATTTAGTCTTTTGATTTATAAGGCCTTCTTTTAAAAATTGAAAGGCACTTTAGCGTGGTGGAGGAATTGCTTTTACATCACAACTCTCCTACTTGCTACCTTTGTCACTTCGGGAAAACTGTCTAATCTCTTGAATCTCAGTTTGCTTAACTGTAAAATAAAAAGACCATGAACCTTGCACAGTTTTTGTTCAGACCAAGTGAGGTTCATATCTACACAGTGATTGTCCAGTTCATTATCATTCCATAGAGATAAAATAGTTACAATAGAGATGGCAATCGAGAATTCTTAGCAATAGTTAAGCAAAGTTGACTTCAAAAATAAGGAGTTGAGAGACTTTCTGAGTCCAGACTTCAGCATCAACTTTTACTGAATTTCCCTCCTGTAGCTAGGAATTCGGACTTGCTGACAGCATAGTCCTTATAATAAAGTAACTCTTAAAATAAATGTAAAAAATAAGGTGTTGAAAGAATGAAAAGTTCTTGATTATCTGTTCTTGGTGATTAAGGGCACTAACATGTCTTACATTTACGTAATTTATTTTTTATTTTTATTTTTATTTTTTTTTACATTTACGTAATTTAAAAGTAAGTTAAAAGTACCCTTCATATGCCTTTGAACATCTGTGAGTTAGGTGGGACATGTGTCTGCTCTTAGTAACTTTAAAACCAATAAGTATCTTCATGATCTGTATAGGATGGAATAATGTATCATAGGTTAGTGATTTTCCTAACTGCCCTAGTAGTATCATTTCTCTTCCTGTCCTTTCAAAATTGAAATTTTATAAAACAAGAAAACTTAAATTAATTATATTTATGTAATATTTACTTTAGGAAAAAACCAGAAAACTACAAAACCTTGATTACTGGCCATACTCAGTAAAATCATCAGAGGGCTGTCAGTATTTCTGAATTCCATCCCATTGCTAGCTCTGCAGAATAGTTTTTCCTGAACTATAAATTAGTGCTGGACTGCTGTCCAGTTTTGAAAGAAATGTCCTGAAAACTTTGACTGTTCACCATATGAAGATTTGAAGAAGAAATTGAAGGGGTTTATAGTTTACTGTCCTCTTGCTAAATTAAGGAAAGAAAACTTGCTGAGGCAACTGGAAAGGTAATGTGGTTTCTTCACCTAGTGCTTGGTGGCTACTAGGTGACTAATAGAAAATTACTACCTCTGTGGGGAAAAATTAGTCCACTTGAATACTGTTTAACAGATTTTTAGAGTGGTGCCAATTTTCTTTTTTTTTTTTTTTTTATGTACAGAAAGATAAGTGTGACAGAAATATGAGAATTTAAAACTTAGGAACAAAGAAACTAAATGAACATTTTGTTTTGTTTTCTTAAATAATTTTAAATACTTGAATTTTCTTTTTTTTTTTTTTCAGTTCCTGGAATAGATGGAGGTGCTTTAACCGATACTAGTCTCACAGATTCCTATTTCAGCACCAGTTTTATTGGAGTCAATGGATTTGGAAGCCCTGTAGAAACAAAATATCCCTTGATGCAGGTATCATTAGTATGAATTTATATTACACTTCACAGTGAAGTTTACTCTGAGAGTCTTCATTTATTCTTAAGTTTGTTGAGTGGGAATTGGAATTTTATGAGGTGATGAGGTGGCTGGGATATAGGTAAACCGTCTTCTGTAGGGGTGGTGTCAATGAGAGCTCTGAGGAATGGGGATTGGGGGTGGAATGACAGTGCACTAGGTAGATGGGATGTGGAGACTAGCTCTCCTTTCTGTGTGCTTCGTATGCATATTTCTTAAACTTAACAGTGATGCTGGTAGTTTTTACTGTATTTTATAAAAGTTAAAAGTATAAAAGGGTATAGGGAAAGAGTGACTTTCCTTCCCATCCCTTTTCACCACTCATCCATTGAATTTTCCTAGAGGCAGCTACTGATACTGGTTATCAATTTTTCCTGCATGTCCTCTCAGGAATATTCTTTACATATAAAGCATATTGCTGGTTTTCTTTTATTTAATGTTTACCATTTTAATTTCAACTATTTGCTGCCACTACCTCATTCTTTAATTCTTTCTTGAATTCTAGTCCATAATTTTAAAAAAATTGTCCCTTAATTTAAAGACATGGTACTTGAGGGATCTTTTGTATTAGTATATGTTATTGAATTGTTTATTTTACCCACTTTCTTACTTTCAGTCAGTTTTTTCTTTCTTTTTTATCATATGACTGCATGCAATGCTGAGGACATTTCTGTTTATTTTTTTAGATTGGGGGGACAGAATTTTGTAGAATTGGAATAAAATTGGAAAGTATGTCACTGTTTATTGGAAAATGCCATCATCAAACTTTCTTATTCTTATGATACTGTACTTTGGATGGCTTTCTCTATAATTGCAATAGGTTATTTAATACAAGAGGAGTTAGTTTTAAAATTTCAATATGGACTGATTTTGAGGGTCTATAGGAAGCCCATGCTTTTCTGAATGATTTTAAACTTTCAGATAAATTAAAACTTTCAATTGGATGGCACCCTGAGGGTCATTCCAATTGTAAGCATGTAAGTTAACATGCAGTCACAAACATAAATAGTTTATATTTTTATGAACAATTTGACTGATTTAAGTATAGTTATACATTTTTAGACCACCCCTATATATGAGCCACAATTTCAGATATTTATTATATATATATTGTATTTAAATCAACTTCAGAACTTGTTGCACCCCTTTCTTTTTTTTTTTTTTTTTTAGATTTTATTTATTTATTCATTTATCCCCCCCTTGCTGCTTGTGCTCGCTGGGTCAGCTAACCACGCTGTGCGGGCGGGCCTGCCTTCACCAGGAGGCCCCGGGAACCGAACCCGGGGCCTCCCATATGGCAAACGGGAGCCCTACTGATTGAGCCACAGCCGCTTCCCTCCCTTTCTTTTTTAATTATGCAAAAGTTGAACCTAAGAGGTTGAGTGACCAGGGTTCAGCAGTGTAGAATTAAAGTGAGAGCTGAAATTGAATCCAGAGCTCCTAACTTATACTTTTCAAGGCATTGAGCTAGATATCATATGCCAGAGTAGGATTTGTGGGCCTAGGATAAGGGGCCTTCAAGGATGGAAACACCATCGAGGCTCTTGAGTAAGTCAAGAAAGCATGTTTAGAGAACAGGGAATAGACTAATTTTATAGGGTCTGTAATGTATATGAATAATAGTATGTATTGGGAAAGGATAGTAGAGCATGAACTGACTTTATACAAAGTCACTTTATACATAGCACACCCTTTTGGATATGATATTAGAATTGATATTTGATGATCAAAGAAACGTAGATAGAAGTTATGTGTCTTGCACAAGCTAGTAAGTAATGGAAGTGGAATTCAAAGTAAGCCTGCAATTTTGTATATAAATTCCTGCTTAGTGAGTAAAAATTTCATTTGCTGTGTTGTAGGGAGTTTGGGAAGTTTTTTTGCATAGGTTGTTGGGCTCCAAGCAGCAACATTTATAGGATGATTAGTTTGTCAGCAGATGAATTGGGAGGGAAGAAGCAAAGAGGGCCCAGTCTTAACAATTGGTTGAATACTCTTAATTCTATTTTCTTCAGAATATATGTATATGTATGTATTTTATTTTTCAGAGAATGACTAATAGCAGCAGCTCCCCAAGCCTTCTAAATGACAGTGCCAAGCCATATGCAGGCCATGGTAAGATTTGGTCTGTTTCCTCTTCTATAAATATATTTCTGACTTTAAATACATACCCATTGTAGAAATTTTGAAAAATACAAGTATGAAGAAGAAAATCAAAATGATCTATTATTTTCTCACCCAAAGATAACTATTAAGATTGAAGTTTTCTCCCTTTTAAAAATATATAGATGAATATATCTATTATAATATCATACTAAACATATTTTTTATTATATCCATGAGAACTTTTCAGTCATTATAAATTGAATTTCATTGTTTTGTTTCCTAGTTTACTTAACTATTTTTGTGAGGCCTTCCCCCTTCCTTTTTTTTTAAAGCTCTCACACTTCAGTGGGCTACATGTGTGAATCTGTGTTCGGATCTTGGCTTATTTCTTTTGGATTATTGTTTCAAAGGACATTTCATATAGAATTTTGTGATGTCTTTCTGTATCCCGTTTTAAAAATGGAATTCAAGTTCAAGGGTGAATTTTGTTAAAAATATAACAATTGAATGTCAATATGTTACATTAGTAAAATATGTTAATAATTATTAATGATGAGAACAAGAATTTACATATTGATTATTTCCTGTAATAGATGTTTTATGTGTTTCAAATCTCCATTACTTTTTGGAAACATCAACTGTTGTTTCTTTTGCTGTGAAAACAAATAGCAACATTTTAATATTGAAAAAAGTATTAGAAATTAATTTGTAGTGTTAAAATATTTTTAGCATTCCCATACAGGTTAAATGCTTATTTTTTAAATGCTATCAAAGAGAACATAAGAGATGGATACTATTATTTAGTTTTAAGTGCCTTAAATATATAAATTAAATAAAAATATTTTATCTCTTGATTGTTCATTAGCTTCTCTCTCTCTCTCGCTCTCGCTCTCGCTCTCGCTCTCTCCCTCCCTTTCTTTTTTGAAGGAGGTACCGGGGATTGAACCCAGGACCTCAAACATGGCAAGCAGCTGCTCAACCACTGAGCTGCATCTGCTCCCCATTGAGAGTTTTTTTTTCTTGTTTGTTTGTTTGTTCTTTTAGGAGGTACTGGGGATTGAACCTGGGGCCTTATACATGGAAAGCAGGTGCTCAACCACTTGAGCTATGTCTGCTCTCCAGCTTCTTTGTCTTTTCGTTATTAATTTTAAACTAATGTTAATTGTAATGAAAGATAGACTATGAAAATCCAAGTAGAAAAAGCCAGAGAAATTAAACAGCAGTCTATGTGTTATGCGTTATGAAGAGATTTAAGGTTCCTCCTAGAGACAAGGAAATGAGCAGCAGACAAACAAATGAGATAGCCAACTCAGGGCAGCCCATGTGGCTCAGTGGCTCAGTGCCAGCTTCCCACATATGAGGTCCAGGGTTCGGTCCCCAGTCCTGGTACCTCACAAAAAAACAAAAATGAAAAACAAACTTAGTAACTTGCCTTATCCTTTTATGGTGAGATTATCAAGTATCTGCTGATAAACATAGAAATATGGAATCATCTGTAGAGTAGGTGGTTTTAAGGAATTTTTTTTTTGAGGTACTGAGCTGGGGATTGAACCTGGAACCTTGTATGTGGGAAGCCAGTGCTCAACCACTAAGCCATATCTACTCTCCTGAGTAGGTTTATTTTCATTTGTTTTGCGTGTTGTCTTTTTGTTTTTAGGAGGCACTGGGAACTGAACCCGGGACCTCCCATGTGGGAAGCAGGCGCTCAACTGCTTGAGCCACATCTGCTCCCTACAGATATGTTTAACTCCAAGTCTGGACCTCAAGAGTATGGTTGACTCCCCACATCCCCTACTTTCTTTCTTTCTTGTTTTTTCATCCTTCTCATGACTTTGCTTCAAGAACACAGACATTTATTTACTGTAGGTAGACTGACTTTCTACATGAACACACTCCCAATAATGTGATTGAGTCATCTCTTCTTTTTTTGTTCTCTATATGATTTTTTAAAAAATATTTTTATTTTTATTTTTTGGTTCTAAGCAAATATGCATCCTAATTCAAATGTCTTCTGAATATGTGTATACTGAATGTTGCCTGATAGAAGTGTTCTTCAATTTGGGTTCTATTTACCCAGAAAATATTTGAGTCCACAGTGTATGAGGCTCTGGGTTTAGTTAGTATTGTGGCATATGCGTTTTATTATTATTATAAGCATTGTCAAGTTAAACATTTATTAGATTTGTAGGTTACTTGAGTTGTTTTTGTGGAAACTTATGTAACTTACTTTCCAGATACTCTAACTGCACCTGCTTCATCCTTGTTTAATGAGTTTGGTGCCCTCAACATCTCTCAGAGAAGAAAGGTAGGTGAAACTGAAACTTGAGTGAAACTGAATGGAATCTAGAGGTGATGTTGGGATCATTACTTACATTTATATTTTGTTAAGTGGGGGGTAGGCTCTTTATGGGGTGTGATGTTTTTCTGAACTTTTGTTTATCCTCTTATATATCTTATGTGGAATTTATTTGATCTCTGTATATGGCATAGAGAGATTTTATATGAAGGGATGCACTCTTACTGCATATTTTTGCTCACTTTAATGTATTCTGTTTTCAAGATAACATCTGAAAGATTCCTTTCTAATTTAAACTCCTCATGTTGGCATTTACAAGGCAAACAAAATTTTCAACTTTTCATAATTGACCCTAACTGTTTAGAAAACAGTTAAAAATCTCTGTTAGAAATTTCATTTCATTTTATTTAGAATTGCGGTTGCTAGATCAGGTATAGCTTTTTTTTTTTCTTTTTTCTTTTCTTTTTTTTTTTTACTGAATCAAATCAGGTATAGCTTTTTGAAATGTTTTATAGGAACTGATTCTATGACAAGTAGAAATCAATACGTCATTATATTTTGCTTCCTTACTGTCTTAATGATAATCATTGTATTAATAGTAGTAATGAAAAAAAAATAGTAATAATCTAGAGAAGAGGGTCTTTTTGGTTAAGTTCAGTAGCAAGTAGTTAAAGATGTTCAGAAGTTATTATGAAGTTACAAAATTCTGTTTCCTAAGTAATGGAAGAAAGATCCCAGATAGAAGAATGTTAATATTAGGAAAAAATGATATAAATTTTAGATGCTTTTAGGAAGAATTGATGAGCTGGTAGTATAAAATGAAATTCAAGAATACTTAGATGTTGTCAAATAAAAAAAATTGGAGACAGATATAAATTAGATTAGCACCTCATGTACCTTGTACTGTCTTTCATTTTTAAACATGGATGAGAACCATGCCAGTAATTACAAAATGCTTTTAAGTAACTAAAATTGATAGACTAAAATGTATGGGTTTTATTTTACAGACTTCCTTTTAGGATCTTACCAAGAACAAATTTACATGCCACTCTTATAAATTTGAGTATTTAGTTTTTAAAATCCATAGATTAGGTACGAATAGAGTTGGACTGAATCAAGACCCATTGATAGTAGTGAGAAGTGACAATGGACACAGTCTGTCAGTATGGAAGAAAACAGATGCTGAATAGCACATGTAATCTGGAAATCAAGTTAGCTGGAACTGTTTAGTGTAGGGGAAAATTAAAGCCCTTAATTAGTCTTAGGTGCCCCCTAATGGCTTTTTCAGATCTTTTAACATAGTAATCAATTAGTTAATGTAATTAATAACATCATCCATATGTGAATGGAAAGTAAACTGGAATGGTAAATGAATACATACGTGTTGCCTAATGTCAGGGGTTGGTGGAATGCATCCTAAAGTTGAAATATGTGATTTATAGCTACTGATATTTATTTTTGAGAAAAGAGGAAAATCCCTGGAGATTGGAAAAAGGAAGATAAAGTGCCCACTCTTTTTTCTCTTACTTTTTTTAAATTTTAGTAAAGGAAAATAATAAAGGGAAGTGTTGTGACAATGTAGTCTCCATATTTGGAGAAATATTGGAATATACTCTTAAGGAAGCAGATTCATATAGTGAAATGAGTACTTGGCTATGATTTTTTGAGGTCCTGGATCTCTAGCCCTGTGACCTAGGGCCAACTTTCTAGATTGTAATCTTCCCATCTCTGAAATGACCAGCGTGGTCTAAATAATTGCTATGGTGTCCTTCATCTCTAAAATGTAATGTCTGTCTAAATTGAAAGCATCCAAATGTTATAGTCTCCACCTAGAAATTCATGATCCCCTTATTGTAGCTTTGCAGGACCATATTTTCTTGCCATTTACATTTAAAATAATATGTACTCTATGGACATGAAGGTTTTGTTTTTTTATAATGGGCTTTGTAGTTAGAAATCTTTGGTGTAGGTTGCATGTATTTTAAAATTGTTAATGGTTGAGTTGAGAAGATTGAAAATCTTTCTGTATTTGAAATATTGGCATAAGAGTATTGTATGTTTTACATTGTGAATTGAAGGCATATGGACCTTACTCATTTTTCTTTTGTTATAATAATTCATGATATCTGTTTCATGATGTAATTTTATTGGAAGTAACTCAAAATTATGTAAATATTAATTAAAATTCCAGTCTTATCTAAGCAGGCTACAGTGAATGTTCAGTGAAATTTTGTTTCATAGTGATGTTGGAGAACAGGTAGTTAGACCCTACTTACTATTATTTCATAGTCAGTTGGGTAAATCATTTTCTAAAAATCACAGTTTGGCCAATCCCTCAGCTTGACATTATGGTTTCTGCCTGTGGGATATGTGGATTAGTGGTATCAGCCCAGTCAAGAATCCTTATTGTAGACAATTCTATGTGCTGTGTGGAAATTCTAGAAAGAAGGGATTGCTTCCCTCAAATCTAATTAGAGAGGCAGTACATGAACTTACTAGAGTACATTTACAGAGACAGCATCAAAATATCTGGTGATTGCCGAGTACCAAAGAATTCTTCAGATCCAGATGGTTTTGTGGTAAAAGATGTTTAGACTTGGTTTTCTTGAAGGTGAGGAACATGGAGAAACAAAGATACCTAGACAGAAAGAATTGCTTGATTACAATGTAGAGGTAGGATCTTCAGTAAACTCTTTAATGTTGTTCTTTTGGGTATCATAGATAAGGTAAGAAAATATGGCGTATTTAGGAACTTTTTGAAGTAAAATGTGGAACGTGAAAAACAATGCGAAGAGGCTCATAGCCATTTATCTGGGCTGCAGTATCCCTGTTATATCTGTGAGAAACTTCTCATAGTATTGTGTGCTGAGAGTTTACTTAGGGCACCCTCGGGGGGCCAGGGCTTGTCTATGGCTTGTTGATTACCCATCTGTAAGGAGATGAGTTAAAACCTTGGAAGTAAATGTGAACAAACTTCTATAACAAGTTAATAATACGGTGACTTCCAAATATGTGATCATTTTTCTAGTAATTGATTTTTCTTTTATAAAAGTATAGAAACCATGATGTATAGGAAATTTTTTAAAAAGAGGTCTTTCACTATCAATAGTTTGAGAAGTACTAATTATTTTTTTCTTTATTTTCCACATTAGGAATGCATAACTTTATAAATAGAAAAGGCAACCATTATTTAAAAATGCATATTATTATCTTCCCAGGGGTGATTGTGGAAGAAATTGAATTATGGCTGTATATTGTGTGGGAGAGTTAAGCCCCCCAAAACACAGGAGATGACTACCTTTTGTTAAAAATGGGAGTTAATATATATGAGGAAGCTTTGACAGCCACGTAGTGAAGTTAAAGTTGATTACTGGTGTGATGGAGAAAGACCTGAGAGTCACTGTGAATCACAAGGTGATCTGGACAAGCAGGAAAGTCTTTGGGAACAAAGTATATTTATAACGAAGTAGATATGCATAAGTGAAGTTATTCATTGCTACAGTGTCTTGCTAACTATTCTTGCTAATCTGTGAGTTTATGCAGGGCAACCACATATGGTTGAGGCAAGTGCTAGTTAAAGTTGTCTAGCATTCTTGGCTTTCCCTTTATTTCTTTCTTGGCTGCTGCCCTTCTTCATGCTCTTTTTTAGTCATCTACTTATTTTCTTATTTAACTTCTTCCTCCTTCCTCCATTAAAGCAAAAAAGGCTTTTTTTTTTCCTTTTCTGTTGGTTAGGTTTACTTTAAAGTATGATGCTTCCATCAATATACAGCCTTACTGAGGCCATTTCCTTTTTTTTTTTTTTTTAAAGGAGGTACTGGGAATTGAACCTGGGACCCCATACATGGGAAGCAGCACTCATCCACTGAGCTACACCAGCTCCCCAGTGAGAGTTGGTTTTTTCATTTGTTTTTAGGAGGTACTGGGGATCAAACCCGGGACCTTGTACATGGGAAGCAGGAGCTCAACCATTTGAGCTACATCTATTTTCTGCCATTTACATTTTATTTCTAACAGTGGGATAACATTTTCATTTACTCTTGTAATTATTTCTTAGGCGTTAATAACAAATTAACTTCTTTGGGGCTGTGGGGGGCAATGATTTCTGAAATATTATTCCTGCTATTCTTGATTTTAAAGCTCTTTATTGGGATGAGAGGGAAGTGGGATCAAAAGGGTCTGTTTCATCCATTGATGGCTTAATTTATGAGGAGATAAGATGGTGTTCTGCTTGAGACAAATTCACTAGCAGTATTTTCTCTGCTTTCTTCGCTGTTTGAACATAGTTTGGTTCCTCTCTGCTGTCTTGAGAGCATCTATCCTAGTCTTCATACTGTCTCTACTATAAAATTTACTAGTAGAACTTATTTTATGTTTTATGTTCTAATTTGACATTTAAAATTTTCATTGTAGTGTTTCTGCTCTAAAGTCTTGAAAAACATGACTTCTACATGGTTTCTACTCTAGGCAACAAAATATGTAATAAAAAAACTAGAGAGACTCACTCTAGAGAAAGCAGAAGGAAATTTGGAGAAATTACTAGGATTGTGGCACAGACAATCTGGAACATAAATCCATCCATAATCCTGCTGATGGTTAGGCCCTTCTTGGATCATTGGACTATGTATTGATCTCAGGGAAAATAAGAGATGAGGAAAAGATGGAGAAGATATTGAAAAATAACCGACATTTTGAAGAAAATTGCGGTCTAAAACTTCATCTGTGAAAAACAATTGTTTTTACATTCTTTATATATTATTCTCAAAGACATAATGTTTTACTTAGTGTTTAGGAATACCAGGCCAGCCACATAAGTGTCTTTTACGCATGAGTATTGTATAGTGCTGTTCCTATGGAAAATTGTCTTTAGAATTCCAAATCAATAGACTTAGAGCTATTCTTCTTTCATTGGAGCTGACTAAACCTCCATTTACCTCCATCACTTGCCAGCTGTGGCAGTTGGGTTATCCCTACTGAAGCCAGATGTAGGTGAGATTTTAGGCTTATAGACACATGCCATATGGTGGCAAGTTCCTGTAGGCAGGGAGTACCCATGGTTCCAGTTAGTAACTTGCTCAGAGCCTCTTGGTGAGTTTTTATTTCTTTGTGGGAATAGTAATAACCTAGCAGCATTAAATAATAGTTAAGGTTTTAGGGTTTGGACTTTGATGCCAAGCAGTCTGAATTTGAATCTTTATTTGTTCACTGATTATCTTTGTGTCCTTAAGCTTATTAACCTTTCTGTTTTCTCATTTACAAAATGAAAATAATAATATTCAGTGTCTATTAGATAGAGATGTTTTTCAAGGACTAAACAAGATATATTGCCTGACAAGAGAAGTGCCTTAGCAGAGAAGTAGCTGTTATTGGTAGTAAAACAGGGTATTAGTTAAACTTTTCTAGCCTTGCCTGGGAATTAACTGTTAAGTAAATAAATCTCTGCTGCTGCTTACCGTGAATCAGGCTGCATTAGAACTGCCCATTGGAAGAGCTGTTTTCTTATAGCTGATTTGAGGTGTGCAGACCCTTCCCCCAACATTCATTTGTGGCTATCTCACTGTATAGCTGTTAGTTTCTCAAACATCTACTCCAAATCTGGTGAAAATCCATCTGGTGTTTGTTATGATGTAGTGATAGACAGAAACTTATTTATGTTGGCAATTTTCTGTATATGTTCCAGGCAATATGCTAAATTAAATAACTTTTTAAAAACTTAAATGTTTTATATTTTATTATATCATTGAAAATTATCCCAACAATTCTTTCAGAGAGATTACAGTATTTATTCCATTTTACAGATTGGGAAATGGCAGTTTTGAGACCAAGTAATTTGTCTAGAATAATAGAGATAATATTTATTTACATGTCAGAGAAAAACAAAACCTCTCTCTTTAGGGCAAAATGAGAAGGGTAAGATGACTGAGGGAGTCTTCCATAAGATGAGAAATGGAGACGTAGTGGAGGGAGAGGCCACTGATAATATGGAAAAGGGGAGATAAAACATGGATTACTCTTTTTTTTTTTTTTTCTTGGATTACTCTTATACCTACTT
Organism: Tolypeutes matacus; assembly: GCA_026826555.1. Classification (NCBI taxonomy): domain Eukaryota; kingdom Metazoa; phylum Chordata; class Mammalia; order Cingulata; family Chlamyphoridae; genus Tolypeutes; species Tolypeutes matacus. The sequence continues at coordinate 19,229,367 of JAKSZT010054335.1, read as the reverse complement.
CTTTTTCCACTTATGGAGACGATCTCAGTATAAATTTCTGTAAATACAGTTTCTAGGGCAAGAATATACAACTAAACTTTTGATAATTGACCTTTCAGGAATGCTGCACAAATTTACATTCCTACTCATGGGTTCTGTGTTTTCCACAGCCTTGAAAACATCCAGATATAAAAATCTTTCATATTTAAAATCACTTTGTTTAAATTTGGTACTGCTGCTTGAACTTCTCTTTTGTTTACTGGCCATTGGTGTTTCTCTGCTCATTTTTCTATTGGGCTTTTCTTTTTAAATTCATTTGTAAGAGCTCTTTGTAGTTTAGAGATTCTTCTACCAGGTATTGCAATCTTTCCTTCCAATTTTCTTTTGGTCTTGAATTTCACAAGTATTTATGCTGTCAGTTTAGAAATATCATTCTTACATGGTTAACTATTTTTAAATGTGATAGATAAAAAATAAGTATTAAGCTCATTTTTGTTAAAATAACATGGAAATTCCCTATATGATGAGTTAGTGACTTTAAACTGAGAGGACTGTCATTATTTTTATGCAATTAATTTGAATCCACTATCATTTTTATTGCTCATGATTTATAACTTCTTTTAGCAAATGGCTATGTGTTATCTTTCTTCTCTGCCTTAAATGTGACTTTCTTCCAGTTGTTTATCTCCAGTATCAGTCTATTCTTTTCTTAAAATGCTATGCAAGTAACATTAAATAGAAACTTGTTTAAAAATATGAAAACTCCTATATAAAAGGACTCAACTTTGAAAGTGTTAAGCATTTTTATTTTCCTGCTCAGTAAAGAGTATTCCAGGTTGACTTTCCAGAATTGAGTTGAGGTAAAGAACAGACTAAATTTCTTTTTGGAAGAAGTAAGAGGTTCTACCATGTACTTTCTTTTTATTATTATTTTTAATTAATTTTTATTTTTTTCCATGTACTTTCTGTACTTTATTTTATTCTTATTTTAAACTTTTAATTTCAAAATAATTTCAAACTTACAGGAAAGTTACAAACATACACAAGTAATACATAGCACAGAACGCCAATGAATCCAGATACCCAGATTTACTAACTTTTAATATTTTTCCACATTTGTTATCCCTCCCTCCCTCCCTCCCTCCCTCCCTCCCTATGTATCTGTTTTCTAAATATTTGAGAATAGGTTGCATACAGCATGCCCTTTTTCCATTTAATACTCCTATGTATATGTCCTAAGAACAAGTACGTTCACTTACGTAACCACGTTAAGTACAGTTATCAAGGTTGAGAAATTTAACATTTTATATGAAGCATATAGTCTATATTCAAATTTTTTCATTTGTCCCAATAATGCCCTTTTGGACATTTTCTCCTCTCTTATTAGATCCAGACCAGCATCATGTATTGCATTTAATTGTCATGATGTCTTTAGTCTCTCTCTCTTTTTAAAAAAACTTGTGCTAACATATATACAACATAAAATATTGTATTCCCAAGCCTACTATTTAGTGGCATTAATCACGTTCACAATGTGCTGCCATCACCACCAACGATTGCTGAAACATTTCCATTACCCTACATAGTAACTCTGCACTTACTTATGCTTTAACTCCCGATTTCCCCTTTTCTCCAGCCCCTGGTAACCTTTACTCTACTTTCTGTCTCTATGAATGTGCGTATTCTAGTTATTTCATAGAAGTGGAATCATGCAATATGTGTGTGGTTTTTTTTTTTTTTTTGTATCTGGCATATTTCACTCCACATGATGTCTTCAAGATTCATCCATGTTGTATATTGTATCAGAACTTCATTATTTCTTTCGGACTGAGTAATATTCCATTGTATGCATATACCACATTTTGTTTATCCGTTCATTTGTTGATGGACACTTGGGTTGCTTCCACGTTTTGACTGTTGTGAATAATGCTGCTGTGAACATTGGTGTACATATATCTCATTTGAGTCCTTTCATTTCTTTGTGGTATATATATAGAAGTGGGATTGTTGGATCATATGGTATTTCTGTGTTTAACTTTTTGAGGAACTGCTAAACTGTTTTCCACAGCTGCTGAACCATATTATATTCCTACCAACAATATTTGAGGGGTTCTCCACATACTTGCCAGCAGTTATTTTCCATTTTAAAAAATAATAGCCGTTCTAGTGAATATGTATTTTTGTGTTTTTTTTTTCTTTTATTTGTGAATGTATATTTTATTTTAATTGGTACTTTGTATGCAGTGACCATTTGTTTTTTTGAATCAAGAAAGATTCTTTCAAAATTCTCGATTGCAAGAGAATATTTATTGTATTGTTTACTTTAAAAAGAGAACTCAGTGAGAGGTTTTTAAAAAATGTGAACTGAAATTTTGAGTGCCTTTTATGTATAATGTGTAATACTCTTGGCTATAGTCATCTAGTTTTATAGCTTTGGGAATTTCAAGTTAGTTCTACTGTGTATTAATGGTAATTAAGTAAAACCAAGGTACATTTACCACTTCAACCTAGAAACTCGTCCTGAGTTCTGAGTAAATTATTCTGACATTCTCTTTACACTCAACTCCGGCCCTTGTAATTACAGTGTTTAATGACTAGTATTAAGAGTGTTATACTTGGTTCATCCCTAATTCCCTAAGAAATAGGGGTGGTGAATGAAATTATTAATAAAGATGAATTTAGTAATCTTGTTTACAAACATGCTAGCCTGAGTTTTAAGCTTGATTTAACAAAAATGATGTAATTTTTTCTGTTTTACACTCAAGATTTGTTCTTTCATTTTGAAAATGGGGAAGGGGAACTTCTTAATTTTATTTTTTCCAATGACATCTCTGTAGGTGTTTCTCATCGATCCCATTCATGCCATCAGATTCAGTGAGACTGATTCATTTAGGAATTTGTATTTGGTCATCTCATATTAAGATTGTAGTATGTTAAATATTATAGAATGTAGAGTATTTCTTTGTTTTGGAAGCAGAATCCCATCATTAAGAGTCTAAGCTCTGGAGTCAGACTGTAGTTTAGTTGTGATGGCTCAGGAAAGTTACTTAACCTGTTCTAGGCCTAACTTTTTCTCATCTGTAAAGGGGTAATAATAATAGTGCTTTGTCTCATAGAATTGTATTAAATACATTAATGGGTAGAAAATGCTTGGCATAATGTCTTGTGCTTATTAAATGATTGTTGTTGTTATAATCTTCCATTGCTTATGATTCTGCTCTTTTTAAACTTAACATTTATCTGTTTTTTCAATGTGTGCAAAATTACTGTTGATTAACTACTATCTTGGCTTAAATCACTTATAGTAAAAAGGCATTTCTTAAGATACTTTGTTTCATTTCAAGATTAAGTTTAAACAAGAGAACAAATTGTTCCCTTTGGCTGATAAGCCAACAGGTATTTTAGCATAGACTGGTATATGCCAATTGCTTTTGCCAAGGGACTGAAATTAATATAAAAACTTTTATGATCATTATAGTTGACATTTTATTGTGGAAATAACTTACCTAACTTAAAAAAATAACAACTTTTATTCACTTTCACTCAAAATATTTTAATAACTTTGTCACGGTAGTATATCTTTCCATATCTTGTATTCTGGTTCCATTTTAAAGCAAAAGGATATTTTTAAAAAGTGCAGTTTGGTGTGCCAGTTCTTTAGAAATTGAATGTGATCTTACTCAGCAAAGGTATTTCAGCAGATCTCATTTTTGGTGGCATAAAACTCCATTGTAACATTGAGGTTTGTCCATTTTCGTTATGTTCCATTTGACTTCTCCCTTTCTCTCAGCCCCACTTTCAGTTAGTAGGACCATCTCTTTTCAGTTGTCATTTGTTATTCTGTTGCTGTATAATGGTAGTTTTTTAAATGATACTGATATCTTAGGTCTTTTGATTCAGTATCACATAGAATTAGATGATAGAATTAGAATTAGAGTTTAATTTCTGGCTATTAATTGTAGGAACTGATGTATATAATGGCACATGCTTGGAAGACTCTTCTACCTAAGAGGAAAGGATAGTTACAGTTTGGGGGGGGGGTTGGGGTTGAAGAAGAGGAGTAATGAATTTCTCTTTGGAAAAACAAGAAACATTATATCATGAGAGCTATTGGGGTGGAAAAATGATACATTGAATTTATTTAAAACTTTTTTTTAATATTGCTTAATGCACTACTATATAAAAAACAAATTACATTAATTATAAGAGCTGGGTACAAAGTGAGTCTGAATTTGTGAAGGGTCTGAATTACAGAGGTTGTTTAACATAATTTATTCCTTTCAATTATATGATTGAAACTTCGGTTTCCTTTCATAAGTCCTATTTGACTGGTTGTGATTTTTCTGATAGGGTTAGGATAATCTTTAGCCCAGACATTTAAGCTTGATTTAACCAAAATATAAGTTTTAAACTAGTGAAGGCTTAATTAAGGTTTAATTAATTAAGGTTTAACTAAAATATAAGTTTTAAATTAGTGAAGGCTTAATTAAGGTTATATTACTTTTACTGTGTACCACAGCTTTGTGATAGCTGTCTACTTGAACACAAAACTTATATGACTTTGATCTTACCATCTTTCCAAGGAATTATGTTACTAGAAATAACTTGCTTTAAAATTCTTTCTCTTACAATATGGTTCTGGTGCATGGACCATGAAGGTCACATATTTGTTCTCATTCATAGAAGTTGCTTGTGATATATAGAGGGTAACTCAATTGGTCCCAGGTAAAGGTGGAAATATTGTACTCATGTAAAACTTCATCCACTGCTTCATTCAGGTAGGAGGTAGTATAGTTAGTTGCTTTTCTTAATGTTAATTTTTTTTTTCCTCATTAAAGACAATATAGCAGGCCCACTTGTGGAGTAGAGAATAGAGTTTGCATATAATAATTTCCTTTGGGTTTATTTGCCAGGTCATTTTGATACTTAGAAATCAAGTGTTTTCTTCAAGTTGGTTGTCTCTATACTGAACTTTTTTTTTTTTTTTTTAATGTGTTTGTCTGGCTCTGACAGTTTTTGAAGAAAACTAATTTTAACTTTTATTTCAGCAGTTTTATTATACCCCATAACAGAACAGTGAGTGAACAGAGATGTTATTTCAGTTTTTACGTATAAAAGCTCGGCCAACCATTAAGATTGTTTATTTTATGATATTAGCCAATGAATTTATAATTTCATTGAAAAAGTTAATTCTATATCAGTCTGTTCAGATTTATAATACCTATGAAATTTGTGTTTTTAAATTTTTTTTTAGTATGAAATTATTTCTTTTTCATTGAGCAATCTCAAGTTCAAAGCCTGGAATAAAAAGAGAGTGACTTCTACTCTGATGTGATGTGTGTAGAACTTTAAAATGTATTTAAATCCACTCCTTAGGAATCAGCTACTTCTTAAGTGGGATAGTTCTCTGTAGGAAATGAGGTAGCGAGATGGGGAGCAGAAAAAGATGGTTTGGAGATTTTTTTTTTTTTTTTTTTTTTTTTAACCTGTATTATGTGACTTTGAAGCCGTTTCTTCATATTGCAGTGAGAATAGGTAAGTGCCAGAGGAAGAAATTTTGCAATGTATATACTTTGCTGATAAGTTCATTTCTAAACATAAAAAATATAAAATCAGATTGTAATGTATTTTTTAAAAAGCATCCATTGCTTTGTGGACTGTTGTTCAGCCTGTTAGGACTGTGGGTTATTTTGGAGGTGTGTGTTGGGGGTGGGTGGGTGGGAGATGGTGGGTGGTGATAAGGATGTTAGAGGGTGTGTCTTAGAAATTTGCTTGTTTACTATTCCACTATTCCAGATATCTTTCTATGTATTAGTTCTATTAGTTTAGATTAGTGTGGGGATATTAGGAGTGGCCTGGTTTCTTTCCTTCTTTTTCCTAGCCAAGGAAGTATCGCCTGGGGATGCTGGAGGAGAGGCTAGTTCCGATGGGATCAAAGGCACGAAAAGCAAAGAACCCTATTGGCTGCCTTGCTGACAGGTGTAAATCAGGAGTACCCATCAATATGGTTTGGTGGAACAGAGTCACAGAAAACAATTTACAGGTAAAAATAATTTTTATTAGACATTTTTTGAAATTGAATATCTTGGATGTTTTCTATATCTGGGGGTGGTGGGTTTGAAAGGATTGGATAATTTAGCTGATATACTTGGTTGTTATTAATTGAGTAAGGTCAATGGCCCATTAACCAACTAAATGATTTTGTTTGGTGGCATTTTGAGCTTTCCCTGCTTTTGTAGTATATTTCCCTATACTTTTCTTAAATTAATTTTCCTCTTTGGATTTTGTTAACAGTTGGGTTCAATTATTTTCTAATGTACAGAGTTATCCAGGGTACAACATTCAAAAGTCATATTTTAAAATCTCTGATTACAGAAGGTCACATTTATTTGGAATTTGAATAGCAAAAAGCTCTATCTATTGTCTTTCTGTACATTTTGTTTCTGAAGTAAATATTGTATCTGAACAGACTTTTCAAGTATTTGCTCTAAAACCAAGTTCAGTATTACATTGTCATAAGGTTATTACAGATACATTTCAGCCTTTGACTCTGCCTTTACTTATGGTAATGAATAATGAAAATGAATTTTTATAACTGGAAGACTAGCTTCTGTGTAAGATTCTGTAGTACCTACAAAAATAATTTAAATTATGTTCAATTTTAATTTGGGTTGTAATCATTATATTCTCATTTAAAAATAAGTGATTGGATAATATTTTAGTTCTATTTATCAGAATTTCTATTCAACAAGAAGTGGAATATCCTTCTTTCCAAATTTTGAGTAAATTGATGTTTTAAATGTATCGCTAGCCTAAGCTTGTGATCCACACGCACATACCATACACAGAAAAATATAACAAAGTTAACAAATTGGTTTTATTTTTGTCACCAATCTTGTTTCATAATGGGATTCCACTGTATTTTGTTCTTTTCACTATTTATACTACAGTAATGTCTTTATTGCTTTGGACAGGGAAATGAAGTTATTTCAAAGATACTGAAAAAAAAAGTATTTACCTCAACTAAAATTTTGGCAACAGATTGCTAGAGGAAAAACTGGGGAGATCCACCTTATTTTATATAGTTGAATTTTCATTGAAGAGTTTTGGATATGTCATGATTAACAATACAGGTTTTGCTGAATTTTCCTTGTCTTTGAGATCAGTAGCAGATAGATTTGATATGGGTTGTTACAATTATTTTTCGGTTTTACAGAGAAAGTCTGAAAATAAATTGGAACCCAGCTACATAAGAACAGATAACATGGAACTGGAACTACTTGTGGGGTGTGAGGGTGGAACATTGATAAATGCTGAGGGAAAGCCACTTGGCCCCCAGGACTGCCCACCTGTCCCAAGGGCAGTTCTGAGGTACCTCTTTTGAGCACAGCTTGAAAATCATTGGGTTAGTATGAGAATATACACTGTAGTTATGCTTTATTTTTAAAATTAAGAAAACTTTTAAATTGATAAACATTCATGTGTTCAAAAGATTGAACTGGTGATATCTGAATCTAATATTTCCAATTATTAATTACTTTATGCTTCAAGTACTTCTTTTGTTTTAAGGCTATAAGGGATGTTTTATTAGCTCAGTTTAATATTGGAGTACAATGATACTCCACATTTACACAGCCTTTTAGAACTTGTAATACTCTAAAATGCCTCACATTATCAGTTACCTATTGCAATATTGAGAAATATCTATCTGGTCTCCATTATTATATTTGTGGATTCCTAATCTGGTGACTCCTGGAGTTTATACAGTGCAAAGACTATGTCATCAACTTTTTTTTTATTGAGGTTTTCATCTTTTTGTTGTGTATGAAAAATAATTTATGTAAATCAATTCTTTATCCTTTTTTGTTTTTGTATGACACTTAACTTTTTAATATCATTTTATATTTTTGACATATAAAAGTGTTTTTTTTCCATATAAAAATTTTAAATGTGTATGTAGCTAGATTTATTAATCTTTTGTGTTTCATTTGTTTCCTTTACTTTGAAGCATAGGTCTTTTCAATCCTAAGGTCAGAAATATCTGTATTTTATTTAATAATAATAGTTATGTCTCCTAAACGTTTCCTTATGCCAGACACTGTGCTAACTCTTGACATGAATTATCTCTTTTGGTCTTCTAAAAAGGAAGGGTAAATTTTACTGTTATTATTAAATGAAGAACATCTTCAGAGAAGCTGAGAAACTTTAAGGTTAAACAGTGGTCAGTAGAGGAGCAGAAATTTAGACCCATGTTTGTCAGACTTTAAAGCTCTTCACCTCTATGAGATACAGCTCTAGTGAGACCAGCAGTATGTTTGGCTTAATTGTTTAACTGGTTAACTGAATTTTTATAGGGCATCTTTTTTTTTTTTTTTTTTTAAGTTTTTCAGACAGGTACTATAACTTAGGCATAGCTCTCTCGCATTTGTGAGGTCAATCCTTTTTCCTCTTGATTCATCATTTTTTCAGTGACATTTAACTACCTTTCTTTCTGGAATTTTAAACATTTCTCTATATTGATTGTTTCATTTTGACCTAACATTATGGCCTTTTTCCACTTCTTTAAACAAAATAAAACAAACAAAAACCCTTAAAACAATAACAAACAACTTTCCCTGATGGTTTCTACCTGAATCATTCATATTTGCATTTATTCTCTTCAGTCCTGGAGAGACTGGTATCATGAGCCCCACGATACCCATCTTTTAAAAAAAAGATTAATTAATTAATTTAAATTTATCCCCTCCCTTCCCCAGATGGTTCTGTCATCTGTCTGCTCATTGTTTGCTCACTGTCTCCAGGAGGCACCAGGAACTGAACCTGGGACCCTTCCACATGGGAGGCAAGTGCCCAACGGCCTGAGCCACATCCGCTCCTCATATGGGTTGTGGCATCTGCTCGCTTGTGGCGTCTGCTCATTTAGGCTTCTGCTTATTGTGGCAGGCGTGGCGTCTAGCTCCTTGTGGCGGGTGCGGGCACCTGCTTGTCTCCTTTAGGAGGCACCGGAACTTGAAGCCAGGACCTTCCATGTGGTAGGCAGGTGCCCAACTGGTCAAGCCATACCCGCTTCCCATAATTATTTATTTACTTACCCCCCCACCCCACCCATTGTTTTGCATTTGCTGTCTGCTTTCTGTGTGTGTCTGCCTATTTTCTCTTTAGGCGGCACCAGGAACTGATCCTGGGACCTTCTGGAGTAGGAGAGAGGCGCTCAATCTCTTGCGCCACATCAGCTCCCTGGTCTGCTGCATCTCTTTTTGTCTCTCCTCTGTCTTTTTTTGTTGTGTCATCTTGCTGCACCAGCACTCCTGTGTGGGCCAGCATTCCTGCATGGGACCCCAATCGCTTGAGCCATATCTATTTCCCCCATAATAATCTTTTTATTCATTTTCTACCAAGAATTGCATGGTATGAAAGAATCTGTCTACCTAAACCTATGACATTTATAAAACAATGTTTCATGTTAAAATGCTCATATATAGGATGACTAGTTAGAGAATCAGAGAAACTTAATATTCCTTAGTCTGTTATGGCTTTGTAGAGGGTCAATTTTTTCTTCCAACTGCTCTTGGAAATACTGAAAATACCCATCTAGTTTCCATATATTTGTGAAGTCCCCTCTTGGGACCCTTGAAATAATCTCTATCTTTTCTCTCTGATTTCTTTACCCCACTCATTTATTCCTTAAATGCTTGCAGTTTGGTGTCATCAGAATTTTGCTTAAACTGCTCTCACAGTTTGCTAGAAACCTCCTTAATTGTGAAATCCAGCAGTATTTAATAATGCTGGCCACCCTTTATCTTTTTGAAACTCTTTCCTCTTTGCACTCTTGATTCGTTTCATCCCTGGGTCCTTGTGAGTCCCTGTTCTTGGCTCACATGTTCTTTGTTCTTTCCCTGAATGCTAGTTCTGAAAATTTTATTTGTTAGAACTGTCTTCTGAGTTCAAGACCTAGGTTTTTCTTGCCTTCTGATATCTTTGCATGTAGGTTTAGATTCCATTATCACCACAAATTTGGGGCATGTCTAAAGCCCAGTTTATTTTTCTGTTTTCCAGATTTACTGTTTCTCTTATATTCTCCTGGATTCTTCCTTTAGTTAATGGCACTATCCTCTTCCTGATCACTGAAGCTAAATGTCTTTGACTTCTCCTTCCCTATTGTCTCCCAAATTCTGTCATTTATTTTAAGAAGGATACTACAGAGATTTCACTACCCATTAATTGAACGACAGTGCTTTGGTGGTTTACATTTGCTTTCACATTCAGTCTTTACAACAATAATGACATTATATTATAACCATTTGACAAATACGGGAATTGCTATTTAGAAAGATTTTATTGCTAGTAAGTGATAGAGGTGGGATTCTAGGCCAGATCTACTTAAATTTGAATCCTGGGATTTTCTTACTATATTGCCTGCCTTTATGCCCTATTCAAATTCTGCAGTATCTTTCCTTTCTTTCCCTTTTTCAACTTTTGACATACCCCACACAGGCTTCCTCTTCTGAATAACTTTTGTAATATCCTTCAGGATCTTGCTTCTCCTACCTTTCCAGGGCTCTCTCTCCACAACCATCCATACATACTGCAGCTAATCATATAGGATGGTTTCCATATACAGTAAATTACATTGTCAATTCTATACCTTTGTTCACATTGTTAATGAAGCCTGAAAAAGATCTTTGTTCACTTAACTTTTCTGCCTTTACTTACAAGAGTTGGCTCAAGTGCTACCTTCTCTGTAAATACTTGTAATTATTGTAACTATTTGAGACTAGGCATGTGCCTATATATTTTTGTATCCTAAAGGTATTTTGCTTGTCTCTAAATGTTAAGAATTTTCTTTTATTGGGTAATATGTCCAATTTGGGGGTAATTCATCCTAAGACTTTTCTATATCTTTAAAAATTAATCATAAGTTTCCTGGGGTTTGTAGCCACCATCTATTACCATTGCTTGGTGTTATTATCAACAGCTGTTTTAGAACAGAGAGTGGTAATTTCTTTTGAAATGTGTAGGGTCTTGCATTTTTGTAAAACTCAAAGTTTAACATTATCCAAGTATTCTTGAGATTTTCCAATCTTCTGAGCCTGGTAGTAGTCCTAATTTGCTTCTTGAGAGTTTAGTTTTGTGGCAGTGATTCTATGTTTTGTATTTTTCTCATGATCTTTGTCCAAACACCATGCACGTGGTAGGTGGAAGGTCACCTGTGGCTCCATATCAGCAGTGCTTCCTTTGATCTCAGTGCAAGTCCACTTTTATCTTTCCTTCAGTCTCTGCCTAGGATTATCGCCCATCCCTTTTCCTGACCAAGCTATCTGTGAATTCAAGATTTTTCATTTGTTGTATGATTACACAGTCCAAATGCCATTGCTTGGGGTTGAAATATATTATTGTCCGCATTATGGAATTGTGAGAATTCAAATTTCCAAGCATGGAATAAGCAAAAAATAAATGTCAGTGCCTCTAATTTTACCATATCACCCTCCCAAACTTTGTCCTTTTTTGTACTTATTCACAGTGCAGTGTGCCACTTATATTCAGATGTGCTTGGCAGCATGGTATGTGTGGAATGGGGGTTGTGACATTGGGTCTCTTTTAGAGGCTCATATTTTCATGCTGACTCTTGAAGTTTCAAAAACTAGTTTAAAAATGCCCTTTTTTTTTTTTGAAGGGATAATTTAATGTGCTTCCCATCCTTTCTTGTAATAATTAGCTATCAACTTTAATAAAAGGATGGGAAATGATTTAAAAACTTCTCATAGTATTGCAGATTAAAATTTATCTAAAAGTAATAACATGTTAAATGAAATCAAGTTGATTTTGGGTCTCAGACCTTTTGAAAATAGGTGAGGTTATGAATCATACATTTAAAATATTACTGTTATTTTCCCTTACCCAGTGAAGTGATGTGAGGTTGGACTGTTGATTCTGTTAGGGGATTCACCTGACTTCATACCTATGTCAGTATTTCTTTATCTCTGGGCCTGCAAATGCTCTTATGAATTCTAGTTGACTGTTACTTGTGGTCTTAAGATCCCAGGGGGGTTTTGGAGACCTTGTAGATATACTTCATTCTTCAGTAACTCCCTGAGTTACTGTATTATTTCTGGTTATTTCTAGTCTCTTGGCCCCAGGGAATGGATAATTTGGGCTTTAAATGAGTGGATTGGAATTTATAAGGATGAAGTGTCAACCTTTTTTCTCAGGGCTCCTCAGCACTTTGAAGGCAGAGTTATAGAACTATTGTGCAAATGAAATAACTTTACTTGAAATGTACCACTTTCCGCCTCCCAGCCTACCCCAAACCCTGAGCCATTTTCTCTCCTGTTCATTCCAGCCACTATTCTAAACATTCAACATTCTCCTCAAACTCACTCAACCCCCATTCCTCCTCTTTTGAGTAAATGACCTTGCAGTTCTTCAGAGGAGGGAGAAAGAGGCCATTAATAATGAATTGCCTTTTGTGTTTGCTTCCTACCTATTGACAACATTTTTATTTGTACTCGTTCTTATTGCTTTCCACCTGTCTTTGGCAAACAGATGTTCCTTTACCATGTGCTCTGGAACCCCTCTTTATTTCCTCCCACAATTTATTCCATCATTTATCCCTTTTCAATCTTAAAAAATCTTTCCCCCGACATTGGCTTCTCCTCTTAGTTTATAAATATGCAATGTTTAAATCTTTCCTATTCTGGAACCCTGGAACCAAGGAATGCTACATGGGGGTCAGTACACTTAGGAAACTGTTACACAGTTTGGGAAGTAGTTCAGACTTACTGCTGCTGCTTTTTCATTCTTCTTTCATTCCTTAATTCACAGTATTTTGCTTTTCACTTTTACCACTCTCTGGTTTTGATTAGATTATCTCACTGCCAGAATTAAGAATTCTTACTTGATCTTTGCTGCATTTGACACTGTTGACCACTTCCCTTTCTTTGAAACTTTTGTTCTCTTAGCTCTTAGACTGTTCTTTATTAGTCTTCTTTGAACACTTCTTGTCCTTTGTCCTGCCCTCAGGAACTCTCCCAGGCTGTCCTTGTCTTTGTTCCCTTTTACCCCACATCATGTCCTTTGGTGATCCTACTTATTTCAGCTATTTCCTAGTCACATGTAACACCCAGATGTATTTTTTTTTTTTTTTAAAGATTTATTGACTTATTTTTATTTATCCGCCCCCCCCATGGTTCTTTTGTCTGTCTGCTCGTTGTTTGCTCGCCTTCTCCAGGAGGCACTGGAACTGAACCTGGGACTTCTCACATGGGAGGTGAGTGCCCAACGGCCTGAGCCACAACCGCTCTCATTGGTTGCGGCATTTGCTGGCTTGTGGCATCTGCTTGTTTAGGTGTCTGTTCATTGAGGCGAGTAGGGTGTCTAGCTCATCGCGGTGGGTGCAGCGTCTGCTCGTCGTCTTTAGCAGGCACCGGGATGTGAACCTGGGACCTCCCATGTGGTAGGCAGGCATCCCGACTGGTTGAACCACATCCATTTCCTCACATGTATTTTTTTTTCCTGCCTAGTCCTCTGCACTCACTCTGGATATTTTGTCTTTTTAGCTTTCTTCTGAACATCTTTATCTAGAAGGCATAAGGGCTTCTTAAATTCAACATGTCTGTATTCTCTTTCAAATTTGTTCTTTCATTCACACACACACCTATGTGCACACACTTATTCACAACCATAGCCCACTGTCTATCTTGGTTATTAATATTAGCCAGTTGTCTGATATGCCACCTCTTCTTGACTTCCCTCTTCCTTACCTGCTACATCCTCCAGCCACTAAGATCTTTTGATTGTGCCACTTCTTTATCTTTCAAATTGTCTTCACTCCTACTCTTACTGAGTTATTTTAGGCTTTACCTGGACTATTATTATAGTCTTCTTTCTAGTTTCCTGCCTTCAGTCTTGTCTTTCAAACTATTACCCAGATCATTCCTTGCTCTTGCTTCTTATCTTTCTCAACAATTCTTTGTCATTAGAATAAAATCCAAATCTCTTTAGAAAGGTATCCAAGGCATGACTTTGTTCCTGCAAAATGCCTAAGACCTGATGAACTCTTTACACTTTTTGGACTGTATTGTGCTCTTCATGCCTCTCTGCCTTTTAACATTCTTTTCACTTTGCTTGGTGTATGCTTCTCTCTGTCTTGACTTAGCAAACCTCTTCTTTTCCTTTAGGATTGAATTTAAGCATATGGTCTTATAACCCAGTTAGACAGCGATAGGTGCTTATGCACCTTTTCCTAGCACTTAATATTTTTAACTCGTCTTCTAGGATAACCTTGGATGACAGTGTTGTAGACAGTTAATATATTGTTGTGTGGATGCATTGAGCTCTTGGGAGTATGGATTGGGTTTAGGGCACATTCTACACGTGTGAGCTTCTAGAAGGCAGTACCTTTATATATCTTTAGTTCTTCACCACAGTGCTTAGCACATTGCCTAGCACAGGTCTTTTATGCATTGGATATTCAAATAATCTAATGAATGAATCTGGATTAAAGATTATTTGACTAGATTAGTACTTGGCCTAATATATTGGTCCTGAAATGTAGTGCTATATACATTTTCTGAAACTTTCCTTCTGTACAGTTTCATGACATAAAATATCATTATGGGAGAACATTTGAAAATCTTCATATATGTTAAATTTTGTGATTAAATATGGCAGGGTTCTTGGTTAGGGAGAATGCCTCTAAGTAAATCTCTCTGCTTAACTAAGGAATGCAACAAATATTAAATCATGGGTTTTACTATAATGTAGCTTTGGATAGAAGAGATACATGGGTATAGGGGATAATTATAGTTTTATAAAGTAAGTTTTGCCTGCCTGGAATGTTGTGACAGTCTTAATTTCTTGGACTACTCATTAACTGACTTAAATGAGTATTTTTACTCCTTCTAAGGAGAGAAATAGTGAGAATGAACTAAGTGGCATGCTCTGTTTATATTTGGTCATTATCATTACACACTATTATTTTCATTAAACACATTATATTAAAACAATATTTTTTTATTTTTAAAAGCTTTTTTAACAATATTATTTTGACATGTAAATAACTTCAGATTCATTTAAGTGGCAGAGGGGTCAGTATATCTGTTTTTAGTTTTAAATATCTTGTATATGGGGAAGCGGCTGTGGCTCAATCAGTAGGGCTCCCGTTTACCATATGGGAGGCCCCGGGTTCGGTTCCCGGGGCCTCCTGGTGAAGGCAAGCCTGCCCGCACGGCGTGGTTAGCTGACCCAGTGAGCACAAGCAGCAAGGGGGGGGGATAAATGCATAAATAATAAATAAAATCTTAAAAAAATAAAAAAATAAAAAATAAATATCTTGTATCCTCCAAATCTTAGATTGTCCTTTTGCATATGCATTGATTCTACTGGTTTCATGTTAAATATTGCATATTTCATGTGAATTCTTACGATGGTGACATTCTATACAGTGATGGTATACAGGTGAAAAGGGACCAGTGTAAATGGCTTCAGTACTTACAAATCTTAATAAACTTTCTAAAACGGTTTTGTAAAAATTATATATAATTATTGAAAAAAATTTAGATAATATAGGAAAGCACGAAGGAGGAAGTAAAAATGTCCCTCCTGCAGCCCCCTTACCATGCATTTTAGCTTTCTTCTCGCTTTATCTCTGTCTCTGTCTCTGTCTCTCTCTTCCCCCCCCCCGGGGGCATAAACAAACCATTTTACATAAATAATAATTTCATATATATAATTGCTGTTCTCTAGCTTAATTTTTATTTTCTATGCAACAGTGGTATGGGCATCTTTTAATTTTAAATAAAAACATATAGATGCACACAATTTTTAATGTGGCTATACCCAGTTGTATGTACCATAATCCACATAACCAGACCTCTACTGATACTTTAGTGATTTCCTTTTTTAAAAAAACGGTAAATTAAAAATATGCTATGCTAAACTTATCTTTTCTACTCATGTGATTTTCTCTTTAAGATTAAATCCCAGATATGGGATTGCTAGGCCAAAGGACATGCTTAGTTTTCATTTTAATGCATATTATCAGAGTATTGTAAAGAGGGTATGCCAGGAGATTACTTGAAGTATTTATATTACTTGTTTCTGACAGACTTTGTCAAGGATTAATTGAAGAGCATCTAAATTTAAGCACGTATAGTTTCAAGATGTTAGGTATAGAGGATTACCTTATGTCAAGTTCATGAAAAATTTTCTGTTTAACAACCATAAAACTTTTTACTAACTGATCTTAATTTGGCAGGTTCGGACATATATACACTCCTTCCCCTTAAATTATACAGTCAAGTAATAAACAGGAGAACTTCTGTTTAAAGGAGCACTGCTTGTGAATCTCTTGGAAACACTAGTAATCAACTTTTCCCACTGTCCCTGGATCTGATCTGATCTTATTTATTTTATTTTTCAAAGATTTATTTTCTCTCTCCCCACCCCCTCATTGCTTGCACTTGCTGTGTCTGTTGTCATCTTTGTTTCTTTGGTTGACACTGGGAACTGAACTGGGGCTTCTGAACCAGGACCACTGATGTGGGAGGGAGGCGCCTAATCGCTTAAGCCACCTCCATTCCCTGCTTTGTTGTGCCTCTCGTTATTTTTCCTCTTGTGTCTCTTTTTGTGTCATCTTGTTGTGTCAGCTCGCCGCATCTGCCTGTTGTGCTGGCTCGCCATCTTGCTCTTCCTCTTTTTTAGGAGGCACCCAGAAACCTCTGCTCCCTGCTTTGTTGTGTCTCTCATTGTTTTTTTTCCTTGTGTTTTTTATTGCGTCATCTTGTTGTATCAGTTTGCTGCGCCTGCCTGTTGTGCCAGCTCGCTGTCGTCTTTAGGAGGCACGGGAACTGAACCATGGCCCTCCCATGTGGTAGGCGGGAGCCCAATTGCTTGAGCCACATCCGCTTCCCTTACCTTACTTAGAAAATCATATTTTCTCTGTGTGGGTGCTAAAGTCAGATGGCCAAAGTTGTTTCAGAAAATTAGTAACTATGTTACTAGGCTAATTTCACAATAATAATAGTATTTAGGTATTTCTTTTAACTTTTAAGATGAAACTTGACCTGTCTTAAAATAACCCCAATGCTGAGTACATTTGGATAATCATAAATTGACCATATTTGGATATACTTGAAATAGAGGGAAATAACCATTAACTTAAAAAAAAATCTTGTGGATGCATGAACTTGGAGGTTTGGTTAGTCATTTGACTTCTGCTTTTCATCCCACCATGTTCCTCTTTATTGTGTTTTATTTATGAACACTGAAGACTAGAAAAATAACTTTGAAAAGGGCTGCACTATATGTCCATGGATCTCTTGTCTTTTTAGATCATTTTAGCAAGGAAAAAGGCCCTTCCTTTCTCTCTTATTATCTGTCTCTCTACCCCCATTTTCCCAATAATTCATTGCTTTTTGCCTTTGCCAAGAAACACACACACACAACCCTACCCCAAAACCACAACACACACTCTTGGGCATGAACTTTTTGAACTATCCTACCGGTCTCTTTGTCAGCACCCCAGAGAGGAAAGAAAAATAGCCATTGGTTTTGGGGAAAAAGTAGATGAGGCAAAGATTATTATCAACATTTTAACTCTTGGTGTGTGGCTTTTTGTTTTGTTTAGTTTTGTTTTTATCAGCTTAATTTAGCTAAGGACTGTGGAGACTTGACCTGGTCAATCTAATTAGATTTCAGCAATAAAGTCATTAAACAAAATTTTGCTTTTTCTTCCTTTTCTTCCACTTTCCGTTTTCTTCCTTTCCTTCTACTTTCCCTTCCTTTTCCTCCTCTTTTTCTTTGCTTTTCCCTCTTAATCTCATCCAGGCTGAGAGGTGTGGAGGATGGATTGGAATTGAGCGAGACTATAGTCAAGTCAGTCAGTTGGGAGGATATTGCTAAACTTGGGCAGACATGATGGATATGAAACAGCAGTTTTCAAGTCATTAGATATCAATCAATGAAGGGCAGTGATCCTTGAGAGAGATGGGATACAAATGAAGGGAGCACTGTGGTTGCCCCAGGACTTCCAGGCCGGGTCCAGGGAGAGGGAACACGGGTGGAGCCTGAGGATCTCCTTGAATTGAGTAGACCAAACTGGAAGTCCATGGAGGCCAAAGCACCTATTGTTCACAAGAAAAAGTACTGTAGAGGAGAGAGTGTTCACAGAAGGAGAGCGAGAAACCTGGATATTTGCGGAGGGTTTCCCTTGAGTCCAGCTGAGTACTTGTCTGAAGATTTGAGAAGGCTACCTGAGCTGGAGAAATAACTTCCTGAAAAGATTAGAGCAAACAATTCTCAGAGCTCACCTAGGCTTCTCAATAGTTCCTCTTCTTAGCAACCAGCATGGGAAACCTCAAACTTTATGAAGCATCAGGTATGTGACTGGGAAGACTTTTGCCTCAGTAGTAGAGCCAAATTAGCCCTGCTCTGGTCCCACCTAAAAAAGCTTAAAAGCAAGACCTGAAAGGATCAAACTGTTTTTAAGTAATTTAACTGTGATGGAAAATTATAGGAATACTGTGACAGTTTGCAGGTGGGTGGATCCCAGAAGATCATGTCCTTAGAGCTAATCCATTCCTGTTTGTGCATATAAACTTATTGTAGGTGGGATATTTTGGTTAAATCACTTGAGTCAAGTGCCTTTGATTAGATTGCGTGACCCAGGGTGTATCTTAATCCTCTTACTGGAGCTCTTTATAAATGGGAGAAACATGCAGAGACACAGAAAACCTCCCAGAAACAGAGAGAAAGTCCTGGGAACCAGAAGCTGAAATCATCAGAACACAAGCTGAGAGGAGGCTGCTGAAGCCAGAAGCTGAAAGCAGCGAGACCTGGAGGAGAGGGGAGAGGCCCAGAGGAGAGACAAGCAGACGATAGCTGCCATGTGCCTGATAGCCCACAGCTGCAGCTATGGGAGAAAGCATCTCCTGATAAAGCCGTGATTTGGACATTTTTCTTGGCCTCAAAATGGTAAGCTTTTAAATTTATAAATCCCCACTGTAAAAACCAACCCATTTCTGGTATATTGCCTTGGCAGCTTTTAGCAAAATAAATCAGAAAAATATAAAAATTGTGAGCACCCAACAAGATAAAAGTCATAATACTTGGCATCCAATCAGAAATTACCAGACATGGAAAAAAGTAGGACCCATAAAGAGAAAAATATATACTCAATTAAAACTGACCCAAAAATTACACAGATGTGAGAAATGGACTTCAAAACATCATTAACTGGGAAGCGGATGTGGCTCAACCACTTGGGTGTGCACCTTCCACATGGGAGGTCCTGGGTTCGGGTCCCGGTGCTTCCTAAAAGAAGATGAGCAGATGCCACCTCCTGCAGCAACAGAGCTAGACACTGCCCTCACTGCAGCAAGCGGAGGCCACAAACCAGCAGACACTGCGCAGCCCATGGGGAGTGGTGTGGCTCGGTCCATTGGGCACTCTGCGCTCATGTGGGAGGTCCTGGGTTCTGTTCTGGTGCCTCCTGGAGAAGGTGAGCAAACAATGAGCAGACAGATGAGAGGACCATCCAGGGGATGGGGGAAAATAAAGAAAAAAAAGTAAATTAAATAAATACAAACCGTCATTACCTGTATTTCATATGTACAGGATCCTAGAGGAAGGTTTGAGCATATTAGTACCAACATGGAAGATATTTAAGAAAGCCAAATTAAGCTTCAAGAGTTTAAAATTACAGTGTCTGAAATAAAATATATTGGATGGGAATAATGACAGGTGTTGTGGAAGAAAAAAATTAATGAACTTGAAGACATAGCAATAGAAACTGTACCCCCCAAAACATAGAGAATAAAAATGAGCTTTGGGGAAACCTCAGGCAATCTAATATACTTTTAATTGGAGTCCCTGAATGAAGGAGGGGCAATGGGGTACATTACAGAAAAAAAAAATTTGAAGAAATAATGGTCAAATAATTTTCCAATTTGATGAAAATTCTAAATCCACAGATCCAAGAAACCCTGTGAAATACTAGCAAAAGAAACTTGAAGAAAACTGCACCAACACATGAAATACAGAGATGGTAAATCCTTTCCTTTTCATCCATCTTGACCATAAGAGGAATCCAGTAGTGTGATGTTTTTAAAACATAGGTATTCCTTATTTTTTCTGAAGATACCAATATATAAAATTTGACCAACTCCTTTTGCTTTGATTAGATCAGAAGCCTACTAGCAGAGAGGTGCTTTGCAACTATCATTTCAAATGATATCACTCTATCTTATAAAGTTGGTTTTTCTTTTCAAATTTTGTTGTGCTTTCTGTATAATCTCTTTCCTAAACAGATGATTATGTCACAGTTCAACTAATTGTACTTAGGACACAGACTATCTTTGCAGCACCAAGTCATGGAGTCTATTTTACATCCTTAATATTTCTTAAATTCAGTTACTTCTGTTCATGTCACTGTCAATGCTTTCATGGGGAAAGCCATCATCTCCACCCAAGTTTACTGCAGCATTGGATAAAGAAAAGCAAGATCCAGGTATATGGCATTAACAAGAAACCTACTTTAACCATAAAGACAATAGGTTAAAAGTTATTTCATGTACTAATCAAAAGAAAGCTGGAATAGCTATATTCATATCAGAAAAAATAGATTTCATCAGAGAATATTGGCAGGAATAAAGAGTGTCATTTGATAAAAGGGACAGTTCATCAAGAGGGTGGATATAAGTGTCGTGAAATCTTACGCACCTAATAACAGAGCTTTAAAAGACTTGAGGCAGAGATTTATAGAATTGCAAAGAGAAACTGACAGTCATAGTTAGGAATTTCAGCACCCCTCTCTCAATAATAGAAAATCAGTAGGGTGCTAGGAGACTTGAACAACACTAATAGCCAACTTCACCTAAATTTGTCCATATGTAGACATATGTTTCATAGAAGCTTTATATATAATAGTTTCAAACTAGAAACAACCCAAATGTCCATCTGGTGAAAAGATAAACAAATTTTGGTGTATCAATATTATTAAATAATGATCAGCAATAAAAAAGAATGAAATATTGATGAAATAATATAGATGAATCTTGGTGTTCAATGTAAGAAGCCAGTCTAAAAAAAAAAAAAACAGTACAGGGAGGTTGTAGCTCAAGTGGTTGAGTGCCTGCTTCCCATAAATGGGGTCCCAGCTCAATCCCTGATACCTCCTAAAAAAACAAAAGCAAAACAAAGAAACAAATGTAAAAACCAACTCTCACTGCAAAGTGGATGTGGCTTAGCGATTGAGCACCTGCTTCTCACATACGAGGTCTTGGGTTCAATTGCCGGTACCTCCAAAAAAAATAAACAGTATATACGTGTGTATATGCTTCATTTATATAAAATTCCAGAAAATGCAGACTAATTTATAGTGACAGAAAGCAGATCAGTGGTTGGCTAGAAACGAGTGAGGGATCAGAGAGAGGGAGGAGGGAAGGATTAAAAAGAGGTATGTGGAAACTTTTGGGGATGATGGTTTCATGGCTATATACCTATGTCAAAAGTTATCAAAATTTATATTTTAAACATCTGCAGTTTATTTCATGACAACTTTATCTCAGTAAAACTGTTGAAAAAATGTTATCAGGTCTTGTTTAACTTAGAGAATAGGAAAATTGATGATCTCAGTTTATGAAGCCATTAAAACAGGTAAAACAAGCTGAAGTAGTTATAAGGAGCTGAACCACAAAAGGTATCTTATGCTCTTATGAGTTTGCTATGTTGATGGAAAAAAAACGGGCTAAATAATTTAATTATATTCAAGAATATTAGTGGTTTTTTAATCATTCATCTTGTACCATCACCTTAACACAACTTTCTTTTTCTTATACACTTTTTTGACATATTTACAATGAAATAGTCATAATATTTTGTGTTTTATTTTTACTTAATTGAAATCTCTATCTTTCTATGTAATTAAGAAAATTAATGGCTGTACTTTTTATCTAGTTGCATTGTTTATTAAATTAGTCCCTTAATTTATGAATTTCTTATTGTGGTCTTAAATAATAAGTATTATGTTTTCATTCTTGTATTTCACCAGAGTATTAAATACTGGATTTTAATTAAAAAAATTTTTTTTTAATTTTTTTTTTTAAAGATTTTATTTATTTATTCATTTATCCCCCCCTTGCTGCTTGTGCTCGCTGGGTCAGCTAACCACGCCGTGCGGGCGGGCTTGCCTTCACCAGGAGGCCCCGGGAACCGAACCTGGGGCCTCCCATATGGTAAACGGGAGCCCTACTGATTGAGCCACAGCCGCTTCCCCTTTAATTAAAAATTAACACTCTGTGGGGGAGCGGATGTAGCTCAAGTGGTTGAGTGCCTCCTTCCCATGTACAAGGTCCTGGGTTCGATCCCTGGTAACTCCTAAAAACAAAAACAAACAAATGAAAAAACCAACTCTTATTTGAGAGTGGATGTAGCTCAGTAGTTAAATACCTGCTTTCCATGTACGAGGTCTTGGGTTCAATTTTCAGTACCTCCTAAAAAAAAAATTAACACTATGGAATAATATGGGAGTAGAAAAGCATAAAATTGTATTAAGTTTGAGTTAGAAACCACTAGAAAATGATTTCATTTGTAAAAACCTTTATTGGTCATTTGTAAGTATGAAAAGCTCTATTATTTTGGTTGGGTGAGATTCTGGATTGAAAAAATTATTAAGTCATTTAAAATATATTAATAACAGCCTGCAGGACACTTGATTTGGTATATTTGTGTAGAGGTAGGAATCATATCCAAATATTGGGGGAGGATTTCAATGTGAAGAACTTACTATATATTAAGCACTTAGTTATTTTGGGAATGAAAATTACAGTGTAAATTTAAATGTGTATGAATCTAAAACTCTATTGATACTCTTCACAAAATGCATGTCTGTTATTTGACTTGAGTAAATGTTGTTTTCAAATGTACATTTAGGGCTGTTTAAAATTAAGAATGATAAAGAGATTTAAAATTATGAATAGAAATTTAGTATTTATCGGTTTTATAAAAAACAAAAATGAAATATTATAGAGACCTATTGAGGTAATTATGAAGGAATTATTTAAGTCATAGGACAGGAAGAGTAAAATTTGTTTTTTACCACTCCTTTTCTTATTTATTCCATTCTCTGTAGTGTTGTTAGAAGTTAGGTAATTTTATATAATCCAATTACTTCATTTTTCTTGCTCTCTCTATATATTCTTTGCCACCAAAAGCCAGTTTTTCCGATAAATATATCATTTTAGGATTGTAGTGATTTTGGTTACTAGTTTTGCCTTATTGTTTAAAAAATTATTCTTACTATATTAGAGATGTGTGCCTATGCTAATTTTTTACTTTACAAAACTTTAGGTATCTTTTTTTAAATTTACTTTTTATTGTAACATGCATACCATAAATGTTGTCATTTTAACCATTTTTAAGTGTACAATTGAGTGCCATTAATTACATTTACAGTGTTGTGCCACCATCACCACCATCCATCACCAAAACTTTTCATGACCCAAAACAGAATCCCTGTACCTATTAAGCAATTACTCTATTCCCCCTTCCCCCAGTCCCTGGTAACCTCTGATCTCCTTTCTGCCTCTCTGAATTTGCTTTTTCTAGATATTTCATCTAAGAGGAATTATACAGTATTTGCCCTTTTCTGTCTGGCTTCTTCCATGAAGCAGTCTCATCAAGGTTCATCCATGCTGGAGCATATACATCAGAACTTCCTTCCTTTTTATTGCTGAATAATATTCCATTGTTTGTACAGTTGTATTTTCTTTATCCATTCATCTGTCTATAGACGCTTAGTTTTTTCCCACCTTTCTACTATTGTGAATGATATGCCTCCATGAATACTGTACAAATAATCTGTTGGAGGCCCTGCTTTCAGTTGTATTTGATATATACCCAGGAGTGGAATTCCCAGGTCATTTGGGAATTCTGTTTCTCTTTTTGAGGAACTGCCAAATTGTTTTCCAGAACAGCTACACCATTTTGCATTCCCACTAGCAATACATAAGACTTCCAGTTTCTCCACATCCTCCCCAGCACTTGTTAGTTTTCATTTTTTAATAATAGTCATCTTAGTGGGTATGAAGTGGTATTTTATTGTGGTTTTGATTTGCATTTCTGTAATGGCTAATGATGTTGAACATCCTTTCTTTTGCTTATTGGTTCATTCTAGATCTTCTTTTGGACAACCGTGTTTTCAAGTCTTTTGCCCATTTTTTATTGAGTTGTTCATCTTTTTGTTGTTAAGTTATGGGAGTTCTTTATATATTCTAAATATTAAGCCCTTATCAGATAAATGATAGGCAACTATTTTCTCCCAATCCTTAGGTTGTCTTTTCACTTTCTTGATAGTGCCCTTTAAAAAAAAAAATTTCAAATTGTAGTGTTCAGATTAACACCAAAGTAGGGATATGAATTCTAATACCTTAATGTTCATTCTTCCCCCCTTGCTGATCCTCTCGTAATATTTCCCTATAGGTTAGAGCTGCAGCTTTTGATATATTTTCTGTTACTTGCAAACTCAAACCTCCAGGAATTCTAGGTGACACTCAGCCAAGAGAACTTGTCTGCCCTCGCCCCTCTGTCCCTTCTCTGTGCTTATCGTTATGAGAATCAACATGGCCTCTTTTGACCCCACCTCCCTGCTTTTTTCATTTCTTACCTGCCTTATATACACAAAACCATTAAAGTTTGAAAACTGACCCAGCAAATAATAACAACTTTTCTTTAGAATACACAGAGGAGAAATGCCTGTACATTGGCGTATACAAATAATTTCTTGCTCTTTTTCACAGTGATAACAAAGTAGAATCAATATCAGATATGTATGAAGGTATGCAGTGACCAATATAGAGCATGGAGAATAGCAAATAAATTTGTACAGTGAAACTCTGGAAACTCTCCTTAGAAAGGGGGGAGACGTGGGCAGGAGTGGTCATTGATAGTGCCCATTAGTGCCCAAAAATTTAAAATTTACATGAAATCCAGTTTCTCTCTCTTTTCTTTTGTGGTTTGTGTTTTTGATATCATATGTAAACATCCATTGCCAATTACAAGGTCTTGAAGATTTTCCCATTTTCTTCTAAGAGTTTTATGGTTTTAGCTGATTCATTTTGAGTTAATTTTGTGTGTGGTGTGAGGTAGAGGTCCAATTTAATTCTTTTGCATGAGTATCCAGTTTTCCCAGCATTATTTGTGGATGAGACTATTTTTCCCCATATTGAGTAGATTTGGCATCCTTGTTGAAAATCAGTTGGCCATAGATATTTGGGTTCTTCTTTATTTTTTAAGCCAGTTATAATAAAGGAGTTTTAGAATTCATCTCTTATAGAGAAACACCCAATTTATTGTAGGTATTATTTTGAAGATTTTTCTTATGAGAAAAGCATTCTACATTGTCTTAATTTCTCATTATTTAAATATATCTCATAGTTTCTCTGATCTGCCTACAATGAATTTATGCTATCTGTTAATAGTAGTTCTAGTCAACTATTCCTTGAGTTTAGATTCTTGAAATTACCTGAATCCTATATATAATTCCCTTTTCTGCCATTTAAATGCTTTCAACTTTTCTCTAACCGCAAATACTCAGAGCCAAACAAAACAAACTCCTAAACTTACTCACTTATGGAAAATGACATCATGATCTTAAATGAGGAAAAGGAGGGAAGATTTTTAGGACTTTCTTTTTACTTCTTAATTCAGATTCACTGTTGGGTGGTTTGTTTTTTTTGTTTTTGTTTCCCCTTAATTTGTGGTTGTTGAATCTTTAAAAGTTGTAGTTAGGAACTTTTAATAGTTACATTAACTTTAATAACTTCTATTTTAATAAAACAATTTGAAGGCCCTTTATAGTTTGTTATAATGACATTTTATATGTGATTTGCCTGGATAAGTGGAATGGACTTACCCTCCTTTTTATTCTTTTATAGGGTCCCTTAAAAATAGGCTTTCAAAAATTAATTTAAAATGGTTTTATCCATTCTGTCAGCCTGTATCTTTTGATTGGGGAATTTAATCCATTCACATTCAATGATATTACTGAAAATGCACTATTTATTTCCTCATTTTATTCTTTGGTTTTCATATGTCATCTTATTTTTGTCTCTCTTTTTACTCTTTTGGTTATCCTTTCTGCTTTTCTTCTATACTCTCCTCCAAGCCTCTCTCTCCTGTCTTTTTCTTTCAGGTTCTAAGTCTTCCTTTAATATTTCCTGCAAAGGTGGATTCTTTTTTGCAAACTCTCTTAGTTTCTGTTTGTTTGTGAATACTTTATATTCACCTTCATATTTGAAGGACGGTTTTGCTGGATAAAGAATTCTCGGCTGGCAGTTTTTCTCTTTCAGTTTCCTAATTGTATCATACCACTGTCTTCTCGCCTCCATGGTTTCTGAAGAGAAATCTGCACAAAGTCTTACTGGATGTCCTTTGTACGTGATCGTTTGCTTCTCTGTTGCTACTCTGAGCATTTTCTCTTTATCTTTTACATTTGACATTCTGAATAATATGTGTCGTGGTGTAGGTCTATTTGGATTTATTCTCATTGGGGTACGGTGTGCTTCTTGGACATGTAAGTTCATTTCTTTTGTGAGAGTTGGGAAATTTTCAACTATTATTTCCTCAAATACTCTTTCTGCCCCTTTTCCTTTCTCTTCCCCTTCTGGAACTCCCATGACACTTATGTTGTTGAGTTTCGTGTTGTCATTCAACTCTCTGAGCCCCTGCTCAATTTTTTCCATTCTTTTCTCTCTCTGTTCTTTTTTCTCTTCAATTTTAGCTGCTCTATCTTCGATATCACTTATTCTTTCTTCTATCATTTCGAGTCTGCTGTTGTATGCCTCAAATGTTTTTTTTTTTTTTTTTCAAATGTGTTTTTGACTTCACCTATTGTGTCTTTCATTCCCATGTACTCCGTTACTTTTCTGTTCAGGATTTCAAATTCTTTGCGTTTCACTCAATGTCTTCTTGATGTCATTGATCTCTTTAACTATATTCTCTTTTATCTCATTAATTTGATTTTGGAAATTTGTGCTCATCTCACTCATTAGTCCTCTCAAATTCTGCATCTCTTCTGGGACTTTGCTGTATTCCTTTTCTTGGGCCATGTCTTCTATTTTCTTAGTATGGCCCGTAATTTTTTGCTGGTGCTTAGGCATCTGGTTAGTTTGTATTTTACTTAGATGCTCTATCTCTTTCTCTTTTATGGGATTTTAGTGGCAGGAGGCTGTGAGTTACCACAGCTCTTTGATTTTTGGCTCAACTTTGATTGTTCAGATTGTTCTGCTGGTTGCTCAAAACTGGGCACTGGACCCAGTAATTGGTTGTAGAGTTGTTTCCTAGGGCCTTGGGCAGGGAGACTATAGAGGCCAGGAAAAGCCTCTCCTACTTATTAATTTTCTTAAGTGTACTTCCTTGGTCTGCCAGGAGATGGCGCTTGTTAGCAGCTCTCAATTCAATGCCTGGTCGGAGCATATTTGTTGTGACACAGACCAGATCAATGAGTTAGAGCTTTCTGTCTGGGGGCTAAGAGCCTTGTAATTCAAACTTTCTGAGACAGTTCTCCAGACTTCTCTCCTAGCGCCCCCCCTCCCTTTCCCAGCTAGGAATATTTCCACTCCCTTCTGAATCCTCAACAATCAGTCCCTGTTAGTAGAGGAGGAGATTAGGAGGTGTGTATATCTTTAGCCCCTTGCAGGCTCCAAGCGCATCCCCACCCGGCCTGGAAGGACTCTCCGGACAGAGCAGACCAAACCTGGGAGTCAAAAGCAGGGTCAGCCCCAGGGTCTCTCCCCTCTCCTGTGGAGTCCTCAACAATTAGTCCAGGCTAGAAGAGAGGGAGGTTGCGAGGGTCGGATTTCTCCAGTCCTTCCTAGGCTCCCAGGGCAAACCGCCATGTGGAAGGGTCTGTGGGGCTCAGCTGCCC
Source organism: Tolypeutes matacus (assembly GCA_026826555.1). Lineage (NCBI taxonomy): Eukaryota > Metazoa > Chordata > Mammalia > Cingulata > Chlamyphoridae > Tolypeutes > Tolypeutes matacus. Next base: position 19,201,466 of record JAKSZT010054335.1, on the reverse strand, counting down.
AAATGTACAGGTCGGAACCTGAGTCAGCCTAAGACTGTGTCCCTCTCTCTCCCCTTTCCAGGAGTGGTAGATCCCTGGAGCCCCCTTTGTCTGTGGTCGCAGGCCCAGAGACCCGAGAATTCTAAAGAGTGTGCGGGAGGGTGCCGGCAGCAGCAGAAGCTGCTACTTCCAACTCACGGTTCTGTCGTAGCAATTTCCCTCTTTTGTCCCTCTTCTGGGTGGTGTGCAGCCTTCACCTGCTGTCCTAAACCCTAGATGATCTTTTTCGGGGCTGTTTCAGCCTGTCCTCTAGCTAGTTTTCTGGAGAAGAGATTCCTGTGTCTTACTAGTCCACCATCTTCCTGGAAGTCTAACATGGATTTAGAGAAACTCAGCTTTCAAATGAAGTAGTCTGTTATTCATTGTAATAGTAGAATATAAGTGAGATGGAAACTGGGTAATAACTGTTTTTCAGGAATATACTACTTAAAATATTTATATGCCTATGCAGTTTTCCTTGTTCATCCTCATCCCTGAACTCTCCATCACTCTGAGGCATTTTCGACCCTTTTACCAGGATACCGTTTTTATCCCGACCCTCATCTTCTGACATAGATTTAGAGTTAACTGGTACACACTGGTTTAGCTGTGAAATACCTTCCATTGTGTTAGTAGCTATTTGTTCCCTTATTTCTCCTCTGGCAATTAATAGAGTTGGCCTTCTATTTATTTAAAGAACATACCACTATTTTTGAAAACTTTAGAATTTGGAGATATACATGATAGAAGTTCCCTCCACCCCCCCCCCCTTTGGAAAATATATTTTAGTTCAGACACGATTATTCTTTTTCAGAATTTCATGTCTTAGATGTGTCAATAGGAGGGTTCAGTCTGGGTATCTGGCATATTTTAATTAAGTCCAAATTTAGTATTTTTTCTAGATTTAACTACTCTTACATATTTTTAGCTGGTTTATAACTGGTAATATCATTTGTTTTAGACTTTAAAATTAGGTTCATCTGTTGACTTGTTACTTTCTAATTCTAATGTTTTGAGGCTTTTAACTTGGCTTTAAAGTGTTTTTCATAGCAAATGGACTGTTCTCATTATTAGTTCATCTTCCTATTTTCTACATTGTATGGAAAAATTTATTGTAACATTCTAATGATCAGTTCTAAAATGCTTTTAAAAACTATTCACTATGCATATATATTTATATATCATTTTACAAATATTGGTATGTATTGTGAAAATTTTGATTTTTACCCACAATAAAAAATAAATAAATTAAAAAAAACAACAACAAATTAGGCATGGCATATAGGTTGCTTTTTATTTGTGTAACATTATAAAAAAATGAATAAATTCTATCTACATTAAAACAAACAAACAAGCATACAAAAACTATTCACATCATGAGTATCATAGTCTGTTGTATGTTTTATATGATATAAAATGTAGGCTTAACTTTGAACTTACTAATTTAGCTCCTTAAATTATTCTTTTGTTGATCCTTTTCAAAGTTGAGTTTAAATCATTACATTGATTTTAATTTTTATTGATTCTTTATGATACTTTAACAGGTAGAATTAGAAAGGTCCCCTTTTTAGAAAAATATTTAGGACATCCAGCTCTTTCACCTAGACAAAATATAGGCTGTTTATGAATTGGATATAGTCTCATAGTGCTCTTCTAGTAGTTCTCTTTTTTTTTTTTATTATTAATTTATTTTTTATTGTGGGTAAATCTTCTAGTAGTTCTTAAAGCCAAAAGTACCATCCCATTTGAATATATAAAGTTATGGCATTGTACAGCTGTCAAAATTTTTTTCCCATGTCATCTTATAGTAAAATATTTTTACTATAACAAATTGCACAAGGCGCTTTTCAGGGATTGGGGCCTCTATTTTGTTTTTATGTTTTGATTTCTCCCACATTTGCCCTTCTTTAACGTGTTTTTCTTGTCTTTACTCCATTACTTAAATATATGGCATCATATTATTGGTGAAAATGTCTTCACTGTTTACAAAAAAGGAAGTGATTAATTTTGGAATAAAGACAGTTTTGACCTTTATCTAGTAGAAGTGGTTTAAAGATATTAACTTTGAAACTTGTTTCTCAGTTTTGAGGTAGTCTCAACCTCCCAGTTCTCTAAAATATGTTGGGATAGTTTGGTAATGATGCAAGTTTGACAGTAAAGTCAAAGTTTACCTCTTCCAGAGATTAAGATTCTGCAAATGAAGTTAAAATCCTCAAAGTTGATTATCAAATTTCCTTTAAGAAATTTAATAATTACACACCAAAATATGGAAATGAAACATTCATAAATCTTTTCAATAAAATGTTTTCTCAGGTACCTATCAGTAAATAAAGCACTGTAGAATAATGCCTAGTACATTCAAATGTCTTTTTTGGGCTTAAAGTGTATTAACTTACTATATTTGATTTTTAAATAGACACCAAATCCTTCTGCAAGTGAGTTTATTCCCAAAGGAGGAACAACCTCCAGGCTGAGTAACGTGTCCCAGTCAAATATGTCTGCCTTCTCTCAAGTGTTCTCTCACCCATCCATGGGAAGCCCTACTACTGCTGGATTAGCACCAGGTAAGTTTGGTAACTATTTCCAGTGAGTTCCAAATATCAAGTCTTTAAGCACCAATTGCTTATAATTTATCAGGACTGAAACTATGTACTTGAATGATTCACATTTTGAAGATACTATGGTTTATATTTTTAAGTGTTTTGGTACCGTAGACCAAATGTCTATTTGAAAATTTTAAAGCAAAATTTGAATATGAGAGAAATTATATATTAGGAATTTCAAAAGCACAAGAATAAATTTAAAGGAGAAAATGGTTATTTAGAATTAAATATCTATCTGATCATTGATACCTATTCTTAAAGTCAATGATTTGTGAGTTCACTCAAAACTTTTGTAAAAACTTCTGAAATAAAGGGAGTCTTGATGTGTATGTGTGCTTCAAAGTCCTCCATTTTTATACAAAATTTCTAAAAAATAATTTGTTGTATATAATTCTAAATATGTCTTTAGATGTGTTGCCTTTCAGATGTTATATTATAAATGTTGTAGTAGTAATTTAAAATCGGTAAGATATTTTAAAGAATAGTAGAAAGAAGTGTAACGCATTAGGGGTCATTGAATAGGGAAAATAGTACTTCTCAATCACTTCCTCCCAAGTAGACCATAATGGCAGAAGAATTTGAGCAAATGCTTATACACTAGGGTTCTGAGGCATAGTTCAAAATGACCTTTCAGAGACCTAGATTCTTTGAAGTCCCCTTGTTTATCTTAAACATTTACACAAATTTTATATTATACTACATAGCATCTACATTTGTTTTAATATGAAAATGCAAAGAATTTCTTAGAGAGTTAACATCTCTACCTGCTGTGTACCTTTAGAAAAGTAAGGTTTTGATTATCTATTGAGTAATGCCGAGCAGGTTGTTTTCTTATGTGTATGTAAAATGTTTGAGCTACCTACACAGATTGTGTTTCTAGAACATGTAACGGAAAGTTATTACTTGGTCTTGGACATTACAAAAACCAAAAACGAAATGACAGATACAGGAAAGCAAAGCTTTAATATAAGTAAGATAAATGATCAGTTTGAAAATTGATATCTACATCAAGGACCTTTTTGGGAAGAAGAAGGAGAAAAGACAATAACATTATGGAACAGAGCATCTGGTTTAGCATATTAAGTATCAAGGATATGCAAAAGCCTGAATAACCTTGTGGTGCCACGGAATTTCCTCGCTCTTCTGTCTTCCTTCTGTCCCTGATCTCCCTTGCCCTTCTGACCTCACCCCACTTGTTCCCCTTACCTTTTTCTCTGTTTTGGCTCTTTTCAGGTTCAATTAAATTTGTAAACATTTTACCTTCTTCCTTAGAGAGCAGTATCAGAATTGAATATCCCTACTAGCCTAAAGGTTTTACTTGTAAGTAATGGTGCTACTGTGGTTTTTCTCCAACTGAGGTGTGCCACATTGCTTACCTGAGTATAATCTACATGTCAGCTATACATCTGAAATTTCCTAGAAATTGTCCATACTTCTGAGCATTGTTTCAATTTACCCATATGGTTCTGTTAATAAAGCACTTACAATATTGGGATCCCTATGCCAATCAGAAAACTCTGGCTTTCTTAATTAAGTACCAATTTATTTTGGCCTAACAACACATCCTCTCGTTTCAAAAGTAAATATTTTGTTCACATATTTAATCAGACTAGTTCAGACTTAACATTTAAAAAAATAGCCTTTTTTTTTTTTTTATTTTAGATCTTGAAAGCATTTAAGGTAAAAAAATCCATTTAGTGGCTTGGTATTTGTTTAAGCTTTTCAGTAGGTATTAACTTGTGGGTATGTAGGTATTTCAGATTCCCAGTTGGGCATCAAAATTTAAGCTTTAATTTTAAATTAATTAATTTAAAAATTAAATTAGTTGAAAAATCATTTATTCTTCTACTTAGCCCTAACATTAAAATGGTCATTCTGCTTCCTATTAATGAAAATAATTACTCTGTGGAATTGGAAATAGATCAATTTATCATAGTAAATGTGTTCCTGAATTTTATTTATAACTCTTTTTTTTTTTTTTCAGAATTGCTTTCCATCCAAATGATTGTCAACTAAGCTAAAATATTTTTCAAAAATATTAAAATAATGAATGGTTTAAAATTTATTATTTCTCCATATTTTCTCCTTTTAGTTAATGGTTTAACACTCTCTGAAGATGAGCAAAGAGAGAAATTTTGTCTGTCTTACTTTCAGAAAACCATTAACCATCTTCTATCACTCCTTACCCACAAATGTTAATTTTTTTTTTCCAGGGCTTGGAGAAGGTTTTTGAATATTAGAAGTTTCAAGGTTATAGAAAAAATATGGCAGTAGAATTTATCTACTTCAGTGGTGATTCAATTTATTTATTAATATACTTTTTAAATTTTTTTAAAAAAGAAACTTAGAGTGCATAAATGTTATACAAAAAATATAGGGGATTTCCATATGTCCCTCTCCCTAGCCCTCCTACATTTTCCCACATCAGCAACATCCTTCATTAGTATGGTACATTTGTCACAATTGATGAACACATTTTGGAGCATTGCCACTAAGCATGGATTATAGTTTACATTGTAGTTTACACTCTCTACTGCTCATTTTTGCAAGTTATTACATGATATACAATGGCCTGTATCTGTCATTGAAATGTCATTCAGGATAATTCCCAAGTACCAAAAATGCCCCCAAATTTATTTTTAATGCTTCTTGTGTAGTAAATATGTAACTCACTGATAATTTCCAGTTATAAATTTCATTAACTCATTTTTCTTGATTTCTATTCCAGAAACCATTTCCCTTGAAAATGTGTCAAATTATTGTTTTATCTAAAAACTGTGAAACCTTAAATACGTAAACTAGAGTAATGTCATTTTTATTATATCTTGAAAAATACACCCCTAAATATATTTTTGACCAAAAATGTAAAAATATTTGAGCAGAGTTGAGTAGATATTAAGATTTTGGATTTCCTCAAAATGTAAGAAACAAAAGAATAGTGCTGGGCACAAAGTTGGCCCTGAGTAAATCAGTTCCTTTTTTTAACATTTGTTTTCACTATTTGAAAAAATACAAATCAGGTTTTTATAAATCGCAGTAGTATAAGAAGTAAAGATTATATAGAAATTATTTAAATTTATTTATAGTTATATTTAAAAGGCATTTAAAATTTTTAAAAATATGCAAGACCTGATGAGTTTCCATTGACTTTTATACATAACCATTTTAATTTAAGAAATTAAGGGACTTAAAGAGTTTAGTTGTTTTATGCACATTTAACTTAAGAATGATAGCTAAATTCCCAAGCATCTTCTATTAAGGTGGTTGTCAGAATATTTTGGGTTTGGTATTTGGGCTTCATTATAATTGAGAACCCCTTATAATTATATGCATTTTAAAAATTTGTAAATATGCATTTTTCTCTGGTCACTGCTTATATTATTAGCCTCTAAGAGGTCTGTGACCAACCCCCAAAAGAGCCACTGGTTTTACACACTGTTAACAAAATCAGTTTCCAAGTGTGTTATAGTAAGGATACTTTCACGTTAACACAGTCTACAGATAGATTTTTCTAATTGCTCTTGCTTTAAGCAAACATTTTTAAATAGCTATTTAGAAATGTAATTACGACTACCCTGTTATGAAATGATAGTTTATGCTTTAATTTTTTGTGCCATGAAAAGTAGTTTTAACCTGAGAACTAATTGCTGATTGTTCTTTTTCATTAAAAATTTTCCTAAGAGTATTTTGAGTTGATAGTAGACTCAATAAACATTAAGTAGACTTTAAGTCTTAATGTACTTTAATTACTTCAGTGTTAACAAATTCACAGTACCACAGAATATTTGAAAGTGATATTAGGAGAGGTAGAACAGAAGCATACATTTCTGGGTAGTGTTGTAATACATCATCTCGTGGCTTAATTTACAGTGTGTGGCTTAGGAATGAGCATCTCTTGTTTGGCTTAATTGTGTTGGGAGGGGCAGAGAGAATTTCTTAAATTTTAAAATGCCATCATTACTTTATAAAAGAAATAGAGAGCTTTAAGCAACTCAGCATTTCCAAATAGTCATTCTTTCAAGATGAGAATGGCACAGATTTTCTGGACCATTAGATATAGTTTATTGTAAATTATTATGGCAAATATCAGATGATTGATTTGGGGGAGGAGCATCTTATTATTGTGCCAATGTTAGCATTATTAAATTACTGCATTCATTTAGTACCAATTTTGTTTTAAGTTTTTGGGTAAATAAACCTAAATAAAAGACTTCTGTTCTTACACATATGTGTTTTTGAAATACTTAACAGTCATTTCTCACATAATCCTGAAGGTGACAGTGGCAAATTAATGGGTAAAATTAGCTTATACTCTTAAATTTATTTTTTGGCTTGGGCAAGGTGTAGAGGGGAAGGGAAAGGAAAAGAAGAAATTAATATTTATTTAGCATTCTTACTTAAAAATATTAAAGCTGTTTAAAAAATTATTGTAAACTATTGAAAAACAGAGCCATTTATTCTTACAGTGTTGAAGGGTTTGGGAAAGAAGATTCCTGTCAGTTTTAAAGTTCTGTGATAAACAAAATAATAAAATTCTATGATTCATTAGCTCTAGACTTCTTCATATTATAGATGAGGAAATGGAGGTTTAATTAATTTAAATTGCATAGTAGTTGGGTTATGCAGTAATCCGATAGTACCCTTTGATCTAAGTGGAACCTTTGGGGTTTACATAGTCCAGCTCTTTGCCCAGTGAAGAGATGACATTCCTGACATACTGTCATCTTGCCTCTGCTTAGTCACTTAAAGTAATAAGGAACTCATTAGCTAACCAAGATGGCCCAGTCTACATTGAAACAGGCTGAATAAAAAAGAAAATTATCTTTTAGCTGAACTAAACTGTGTGCTGCTTGTCTTCTACCTGCTACTCCTAGTTCTTTTCCTTTGTGTTGAATGAAATAACTCAAGATCTTTTCTACATGATAGCCCTTTCCATTATTTTATTTTTTAGACTAATTGTGTGTATGTGTGTGGCCAGGTAATTGACCTGTTTCTAAGACTGAAAGAGGGAATAGGGCAAACTGAGGATAAATGTTGTTAAAAGTAACAAATTACTCAAGACAAAAGTTGTGAACTCTTGTAAGTTATGAGGACAGGAACACTGGGGTGGGTAAAATTAATCCTACAGATAGGTCTACATGCTGTATGACTATTCTGGTATCCAGCTGAGGACTATACCATTGGCAAAATAGGAAACTCTACCAATAGGATAAAGCTGTGGTCAACATCTAAGCTCATATTTAAAATTTCACTGTGTGTCTTCGGCTCTTCATTAAAACCACTCAAGGCACAAAAACTCCATAAACTATCATTTTAGATTATTTTGTGTTTTATTAAGTGGCATAATTATTGAAAATAAAAAATTTAAAAATATGTAGTTCTTAAACATTACCATGTTTTAAGCACATAACTCTCTAGAGTTAGGTTTACATAGTTTCCTTGTAATTAGTTTTCAGAATTCTACAGTTAAGTGGATTCTGTGGGGCAGTCAGGTAGTTTTACCATGCATTTATTTTATTTCAGTCTGAACTGATTTCTTTGAATTATTTTTGCACTTACCGTCAATACAGGTAGTTTATCATTAAGTATTCTCATCATTTTAAATATTAGTCTAAGCATTTCCTAAGTATATTATAAATTCCTTAAGAAGAAGGGACCATGTGATTACTCATCTAGCACAAATGTAGGTGTATAGAAGATTCTTAATAAAAGTTTATTGTTTAGCTGAGTTTCATTTTTGTCTTGAAAAAAGTTTAATTGGTGGGTAAATGTTAAGTACAGTGAATTTTAATGATTCAATAAACATTGTGACGAATGTCTAAAAAGTGCACATGTTCAGAGTATGGAGATGAATAGTCAAATGAGGAGCAGAAATGTGCCTGTTAAAGAAGTTTATCTGTATCAGTCCTAGAGCTACTATGTGTTTTGACTTGCTAAAATATTCTAACCAGTTAAAGTATTTGTAAATATTATTTTTAAACTGCATGTTTCCATTTTTTATAACTACTTTGTTTTTCAGGTATATTCAGCAGAATCACTCAAACCTTTCCAGGTTTGGAGATTGCTTTCTACATTAAAAAATTATAATAAAAAAATTAACTAGAAATTACGTTGTGGTTAAGATCAGGGGTCCCCAAGGTGTTTGTGAAAAGGATGTTTTCATTGCCCTGTAATGTGGGCTCACCCTAGAAGGGGACTGCTCTGTGTGTATACGTATATAGATACAGATTGTGATGTCCCAGGGAAGGTTACTAATGGTAGAACTGTAGACCCATGACCGGGTTGGGAATGCCTGCTGGCTATATTCCCTTCCCAGTTGGGAATTGCAGGAGACTGAGGCGAGACGTTTTTGGCGCAGAGGGGGATGTGGCTGCTGCAGCTGGCTTGGAGACCTGTCAGGTAAGGCTAAATAGCTACTGGTAGATATTTTTCTACTGGTTGGGGATCCCTGATTAATGTGTCCTGTTAGGTTTGAGAGTTCCTATTGTGGATTTCCTGTTTAAATCTCATTGTATTGGCTAAGATATCTTGTCCCTTAACTAGGGGCTAAGGACTGGATGGGAGTGGGTAGGTGCTCTCTTCAACCATAGGTTACAGATGCAATGATCTGCAACTGCAGCAAACTCTCCTGCTGCTCTTGGGTTGCTTTCATTGGCTTATGACTCAAGTGCCTTCGGAACGTGGTACTGGTTCTTCCACTGAAGTAGCTGTGAGATTTCAACACATCACTTGATTCCTGTGATTTAGCGTCTTCATTTCTGTATAAGATAATATTGGACGATTTTAAGTGTCTCTAATCTAAAATTCTGTTTTGTGACATGTGGATCTATAAGAGATAGACAGTAAACGATGGCAGAAATGAACTCAGTGATGAGAGATAGTATTGATATAAAGAGAAAATTCCGCCATGTCTACCTCTGTTTTGTAAGTGTGGGTCAGGGGAGTTTTGCTTCAATGATGTAAGATTAAAGTCCGGTGAATCAGAGTGGTAGTGGTGCTGAATGAACTGGGAGGCAGAGGGAGCAGGTATTAATAAATGCCAAAGAACATTTTTGATTCTTAGCTGGATGTGGAGAGTTAGAAGGCAGTTTTTTTTGTTTTTTTCCCCCCCAGTCAAGTCAGTTGAGAGCTTTGGGGATCACGTCTTCATTAGCCTTTTGGATTGGTGGTGCCTAGTACATTATAGGTACTCATTGGAAGAGAGAGTATTTGTGTGAATAAAATTACTGTGCTGTGTGTTACATGTCTAATTAGGAGCATTCTTTTTAATTCTGTAGGAATGAATTGAAAGGTTGGCAGCCCTTCTGTTTTTTTTGGACCTTTCCTTGATTCATGTCAGTTTGACTAGTCATTTTCATATATGAAAGTCATCTTTTTCTTGTTCTTTTAGTCTTTCAGATGGGCAGTTACTCTAAAGGAGGGCAAGTGGGGAAGGCCTTGGCCAAAGGAGAGAGAGTACAGACATAGCCCTTTGTAAGTCCCAAACACACTGAGGCACGTAAAACCCACCATGAACATTAGCAAAATCCTAGATGTGGACTGCATGATGATGATGTTCAGTTCTAGTCTTGAATCATTAATTTCTTCATTTGATATGTCCGATACGATGTTTTCTAGAGTGATATTTCTACAAATTGTGAAGTGTGGTTACTTTGGAGGCTTTGTCCCTTGGAGAAAATAGTACAAAGCAATAGGGTGTTAATATTGTTTGGTCACCAGACTGCTTTCTAAGCCAGAGTTACTCTGTACCATAATCTTATTTTGCTCTGTTTGGGGTGTGGTAAACCAAACAGATTCAAGATGTAATGGCTTCACACAGCAGAAATTTATGTCTCGCTTTTGTAAGGGTTCAGGGCAGGCGTTCAGGTTGGCTGGGATGCTCTCCTCCACATGGTCAATTAGGGTCCCAGGTCAAGTGGCTTCAAGGACATCTCCCCAGTCAACTAGAAGGGGGAACGTGTGGAGGAGCATGACTGGGAAGTTAGTATGGGCCAAGCCCGAAAGTTGCCTGGAACTTTCTCCAATGATGACTTTCCACTAAAATCCAGATTTGCATTTTTTGAAACAACTAGGCTTCATTTCCCAGTCTCCTTTGGGTGTAAAATTCTAACGGCTGATAAGGGTTATTTTGTGTGAGTGTGTGTGTGTGTGTGTGTTGGGGGACAAAAATCTCGCTGTATATTCAGTTGTAACTCTTTGAAGGGCCAGGCCTTTGTCTTGTTCTCTGAATCTGTTAAGAGTGCCTGAAGTAATGTCTTGAATGGCCATACTCCAGCAAGTTTCTTTGAACCGTTTCGTGAGTTCTTACTGGCTTTTCATTGATGACTCTGCTGTGCTGTGCTGTCAGTGTTCCTACATTTGGTACCATGCTCTCAAATTTGAGCGTTCGTCAGAATCATCGGGAGTGCTTGTTTAAAACCCAGCATTGCTGGGTCCCTTCCCTAGAATGATTCAGTAGGTCTGGAGGGCCCAGAGAATTTCCTTTTCTAACATGTTCCCAGTTGGTGCTGAATACTGTTGCTTTTCCTGGGACCCCATTTTGAGAACCATTGTTGTAGCTAATGCTTTATCAAGTCTTTTCTCCTCTTTCTTAGTAATAGCTTATAACCTTTCTCCTCCTAATCTGCTGAGAGCTGAGAACACAAATACATTTTTCGTTTTCAGTAGGAAAAATGTTTTGAGTAAAGGACTTGAGTAAAGGCCTAGGAATGAGGTACTTGGGCATTATGTTATCTTTTAGCTGCCTGAGACTAGGTTTGCATCTCCTTGTTCATGCCTGTGTTCTGGAAAACTGAAGTTATCAAATTAAGTAGCCACTGAGTTAATAGTTACAGGAGTTACTGAAGCTCAGACAGGTCACAAGTACACATTGAATAAAACTGGGCAACAGGGATTCTACCTTGGTAATGTTATTGGGACAAAAATAGTGTAAATTAATTATTGTATGATATCTAATGAATTTTTCAGAACACCTGAAAGGTGGATAGCATACTCCCCATGGCTGTTTAAAATTTTAAATCCCATGGATCTAGAGCTACCAAATAAGTATTTTTTATTTACATGTTATAATTTAATATGTATGTTTTAAAATTATGTAAAGATCAACTAAATTGTTTTTAATATTAGAGAAATGAAATGCTTATTGACTCAATCACAGTGTTTTCTTGAAGCTGAACTTTAGCTTTTATGTTTTAATTTGGTACTAGCTTTTATTTATTGGGAAAATACTCAAAATTAAAATTACCTTGTTAACTAATTTAATATTACATTATTTTTTTTCTGAAATTCTGTAATTTTTATAATCAGACACGTTTGTCTTGAATTTTCTTATTTATAAACAAAATAGTTTATCTCTGAATGAAGGACATTTATTCATCAGAATAGTGAAAAGAAAAAAAAAAAAAAAGTGGTTCTTTTGACCCAAAAAAAAGGTTATGTTTGGTAGCTGTTATCACCTGTCTTTCCCCATTTTGTTTTGATCTTTTGTCTAAGTAATTTAAGTGTTAGGATTTAAAAGATTGCCACCTCTGAAGAGACTAGGGAAGATCTATCTAGTCTTTCAGCTCATTTGGCAAATTTGGCGACAAATAAGTAGGTCACTCTTGTGTTTCTTCAAATCAGTGACCAAAGTACAGGTTACCTACCATAGAGGCCAGAGGGTAAAGTTCTTTAAAAAGTATTCACTTAGGCACGTAGGAGTTTATGCACTGTATCTTACACACAGTTAATATTCCAAATATTGAATTAGTTAATGGCAGCTTCTGTGGAAATAGGCTGTTGATGGAGGCAAGGCTGAATGAAGTAGGGCCAACGGGAAGATCACTATGGATAGACATGGAAAGAAAAGTGATTGAGCAGACTGTATTTCTATGAAATCTTGTAGAGTAGGTGGTTGATAAAACTCAGATTGTATTTATGATATGAACTGACAGTATTTGCATGAGTTTCGTCAATGAGATTAAATTTGTAAAAAAAAAAAAAAATAGCTTTAGGATACTTGATATTTTATTAATGCTTATTTTTAATATCCAGGTAGTCCACATATTTTGAATCATAGCTAGAGAGCTAACCAAAGTGAGGCATTATTATATAAATCATTTGCTGAAATTCTCTAGATAATGAAGGGAAAACTAGAAATTTATTTTGCATTTATTTTGACCATGCTCAGCATGGCTTCTATTAAAGGTTATTTATGTTTAAAAAAAAAAAAAAAAGGAAAGTGAATAAAGCCTTTTGGGAGTGTGTTGGAACTTGTAATTTTTATTGTATAATGTAATGAAGGGAGAAAATATTTGTACTTTCACGGTGTTATAATTGAAATGTTACTGTAATTCCATAGTTAAGAGAAATATTTCATGCTTTTTATATATATTTAAAAGTGAAAGTAATGCTAGTTCTTTTTACATCTCAAAAGAATGAAAAGGAATACTTTGTGATATCTTCATGGTCTCGTTCATGTAGTTTTTTAGTCCATTTAACTTTTCTGAAGGAGACTTTAACAACAAGATTTGTTTTTCTTCTCATTATATCTATAGAATAAAAAGGGTGGAAATTCCCAATAAGTACTCATTAGTATTTGAGAAGGGTTAAGGTAGATATTGAAGGCTGTCAGAATAAGGATAGAATCTGGTATACCACAAAGATCAGAAGCCTTTGAATGAAAGGATTAGTTTACCATGAACCGAGATTTTGGAGCCTTAAAGACTTGAAAATCATTCTATCACAAGTTACAAAAAGTGTCATTTCAGTTTAATTGCTAATTTGACTCTCTTACCCTCATATGGGACATCTTTGCATATAGAAGATGAAATTCTACTAGCTTCAATTTTTAAAAATTCTGAAATGCAACTTCATGAAGAAATTTCCATAGGCATAAAAACTAATGATATCCATAAATTTAGATATGCATATATTAAGAATCAGAGTAAGTATATTTAGCTAAGAGGCCTCTTGAGTTCTGGGATGAATAACCTTTATCAAAAAAAGTTTTTTAAAAATGTTGCTGTTCTCCCTTTTATCATGTTGGGTAATAGCTATAATCTGTTAATAGGAAAACAACTTATATTTGTATATAAGATCAGTAGTGAAATCATGCTTCAATTACATAGTGGTCTATAACTATACATATTCTCCCTTATTTTTATAGAATGAGTTTTTAGATTATGCCCATTTTAAACCTTCACCTGAATTTACAGATTCTATTTATTTTTTATTTATTTTATTTTATTTTATTTTATTTTATTTTATTTTATTTTATTTCTTTTACCGGGAGGTACCGGGGATCGAACCCCGGTCTCTCCATATGGTAGACGGACGCCGAACCTTTTGAGCCACATCCGTTTCCCGATTCTATTTTTTTTTTAACTTTTTTTCCCTTGAGTAGATTAATAGATGTCCAGCATGCATATTGTTAAACCAGAAAATGAGAATTTTAAATCAGTAATTCTCAAATAATGGTAAATTAATTGGTATAATTGGAAGTGTCATTGATAATCACTTTGAGTGGTTGCTTTGTGTAATTCTTAAAAACAGTGGGAAAACTTACATTACATGACTTTGTGTGCCTTTTCCTAAATTATTATTGATAAGGAAATCTTAAAATAATTTGAATAAAAGCACAATTATAATGGGTAATTAGAGATTTGTTTTCTTGTTTGATACAATGGTCTGTATTTCTCATGTTCTAAATGCTTATATTCAGTTTTAATTAATTACCTCACCCAGTGTCATTTTAAAATTGCATTTTGATTTTTTTTTTTTAAGAGCAGAAATTTTTGTGATTTGCTCAAGTGCATTGTTTTCTAATATTTTGGAAATTATGACAGTCATTCTTGGAATTGTGACTTCTTTCTTTCCTCTGGCAAGAAAAATGTATTTTGTGGTTTGTGTGTATGTTTTATTCTTGCAATTTATTTTTGTGTTTTAATATTTTATCTAGCCCTTGAGGCAGAAATGCAGCTACCTCATGAAGTCACAAAATCAGGGTAGAGATGAAGTAAACTTAGAATATCCCAGGTTACTAAAATAAAATATAATCTATATTAAAAAATACTAAGGGTGTTATCACTAGTTAGTTTTAAGTGTATTAACAAAAATTTTAACATTCTAGTTCCAAAATGATATTATCCTTATGGTACAATAACAAACATGAAATTAAATGTTGAATAGTACTGAATAATTCTGTCAGAAACATTTGGTACTTTTCCTTCTATATTCAGAATGCCTTTTAAAGGAATATCCTCCAGAGGTGAAATTTTTGAAACTTATTTAAGATACAGGTTTCTTGTTTGTTTGTTTGATTTTTGTTTTTGTTTTTTTTAGGCGGTAACAGGGATTGAACCTGGAACCTTATACACGTGAAGCATGTGTTCAATCACTGTGCTATACCTGCTCACTAAGATATAGTTTTAAAAATTAAGTATCTTTAACATAATTAGCATTTAGAACAATAAATTCCTTTTATAAAATTTGTTAATCTCTAGGGTTGCTATTATTAATACTAATTTTTTTTTTTTTTTTTTTTTTAAAGAGGTACCTGGGGCTGGGGATTGATCCCGGGACCTTGTATGTGGGAAGCCGGCACTCATCCACTGAGCCACATCGGCTTTCCTGAGTTGTTTGTTTTGCTTGTTGTTTGTTTTTGTTTTTTCAGGAAGCACCAGGAACCAAACTCAGGACCTCCCATGTGGAGGTGGGCACTCAACTGCTTGAGCCACATCTGCTACCTGATGTGTGGGTTTTTGACAACAGTAGTTGTCATTTATTGAAGCAGACAGCCTTTAACAAAAAATACTGGAGACTTTTCAAAACCTCATCTTTAAAAATCTGTAAAGCTAATGTATCCTGTGCATCCTGAAAGAATGATCATTTCATACAACTAAGATGCTAAAAAGAAGAGCAAAAACAACAAAACTTGTGCCAGAGTTGAGAGACACACAGGACAGATCTTCACAGATTAAATGCCATCATAGTTTTAAAACACTATTTTAAAATAGCTGCTTTGTAGGATTTTTTGGATACAAATCATTAAGTGGTTTGAAGAAATCCTTATAGTTAATATCGGATAAAGTAGAAAGGCGCATTGTAAAATGATACCTCTTTTTGTTCTTTGAATATACTGTGTCTGAGGTCATATATTTCTGCTATAGTAGGGTACCATGCTCCCCAAAGTATCTGTTGGGCAGACATGTCTAAATCTCCTTTCTCAGGACAATAGGACGAAGCTGAGCCTGAGGCAATAGTTGAATACTTTGACCTTGTTTTGTAAGTTTAATTTGCTTGAGATCAGAAAAGTGAACTTAGAAACTTAAATCTTTCATGTAAAAATATGTGTGTGTATCACAATTTATTAAACTAATTTAGCAGATAGGATATGTCCTGATGTCAATCATGGTTAGGAAGCAGTGCTTTAGGAAGTTTGGGACAGTGGAGAAGCACTAGTCTTAGTACAATGAGTCAGAGCAGGGCTTTCTCTCCTACAGATACTTTAAGTTCCATATGTTGATAATGAAAAGAATGTTAATATGTTGTCTTAAAATTTTTCAGTTTTAGGAGGGTTGATGTCATTATTATGAAGCTCTTGTCTGTGTGCGTATGACTGTAATTTCTGTATATTATAAACAATTTTAGGCAGGAAGGATCCCAAACTGATTAATTTACTTTGCCAGCTTCATTGCCCTCTTAAACAATCTCAGGTGTATGAAACCCTCTTAGGTATCTTAGAAGACTGTGTTCTAACTTCCCTTGGTACCTCAGTTCATTTCACAATTTTTAATCAGTTTTTATTCTGCATTCCATTTATTGAGGTAAGGCTTTGTTTTTCTTGTCTGGACCTTTTTGGACCTGATCAACACCCTCTGTAAGATGTTTGAATAAGAAACTTAAGACTCTTTCCTTCACTTTCCTTATCTAGTCCATTGGTAATCTTGCCGATTCGACCTTCATTTTATGTCTCTAATCTGTCTACTTTGCTCCATTTCTACTTCCACCATCCAAGACTAAGCCATCATTGCCTCTTTCCTGAACTATTCTACAGCCTAATTGGTTTGCTCCTGCAGTTCATTTTCCACATAATAACAAAAGTAACCTTAAATATAAATCAGATCAGGCTTTCCAATGGTCATTAGAATAAAATCCCCTACTGGGGCCTATATAATCTGTTTCTGCTATACATCCCTAATTTCACCCGGTCCTTCCTTCCTTTGTGTGCTCGGTTCTGTCCATGCTGGTTATCCTCAGATGTGTGAAGCTCCTTTCTGACTCTTGTTCTTTGTCATTTTGTTCAGCCCATTCTTTCATGGCTGGTTCGTTCTTTTCTTTTAGGTCTCAGCTAAAATGTTCTTAACAAAGCACAGCCTTTGACTTGTCCAACAGAAATTTCCCACCATTTTTACCCATCACGTTATGCTGCTCATTTCCTTTTTAGAACATAAAACAATTCGAAGTTTTAATTTAGTTTGTTTAAATTGGGAGGGGAGTCTTTACTCCACTGGAATATACGCAGGAATATGTCTAGATATTCAGAAAATATTTGTTGAATTAAAGTAATCAAAGATTACTATTAAAACACTACCAGTTTTCTTTTCTGATTAAATAAGCCCATAACTCTACCTCATGTTATAAAATAATAGCCTGTTCTTTGAGAATAGGTCTTTGAACATGGCCGACCTTTCCCCATCTTGTGCCTTACTCTTCCTGAATGGCTCTCTAGTTTTTTGAGATCTTGCCTACTTTTCATTGATTAGGTCAAATGTTCCATCTTCCAGTGGTGCTCTCAGGAAGCTTTCATATGCTGGTACCTATCAGAATCACCTTGGGTGCTTTGAAAATTCCCCAGGCCTCATCTGGGACCTACTAAATCGGAAACTCCAGATTTGAAATGTTGGCCTTTATCTGTATTTACAAAAAAAATCCACGGGAGATTCCCTTTACTTCTAGAGGAAAAAAGTTAAAATGCCAGAAAATTTTTGAAAGAAGTTGAGCTTTTATCTGACTTGAATGATGGTAACTAGGAAAAAAAGTTCAATGGGAGAAGAAATATTTGAGATGGGTCTTAAAGGATGGATAGGGTTTTGTTTTTAATGTTTTAAACAGACAGTTGAGAATCAATGAAGTTGTTTTTTTTTTTTGTTTGTTTGTTTGTTTTCTGTTTGTTTTAACCAGTATAACTAGCCAATATAGAAATGTTCCCACTCAGTCAGTGAACTTTCAGAGAGTAACTCAATCTGAGTCTGGAAAAGAGTGGACAGGTGTGCAGAAAATCCCAGTTAGGCTTGGTAAGAGCCATAGGCTTGGAGCAAGGTTCTGCTGGAACAGGTCTTGACCCATTAGATACTGGCTGGGGGGGGGACCCAGGGCGGTGTCGGTGGAGGGCTAGAGTAGGGCAGGGCTATTTACCCACAGGTACTGTTTTGTTTTAAAACAAACTGTATTGGGAAGCGGCTGTGGCTCAATCAGTAGGGCTCCCGTTTACCATATGGGAGGCCCCCGGTTCGGTTCCCGGGACCTCCTGGTGAAGGCAAGCCCGCCCGCACGGCGAGCACAAGCAGCAAGGGGGGGATAAATGAATAAATAAATAAAATCTTAAAAAAACAAACAAACAAAAAAACAAACAAACTGTATCTTTGCACCTGAGCATATTGGTTAACTATCTGCCCTCCAAGTAGTCATGATTCTGAATAGCAGTTTGATTAGCTCATGCGGATAGTTCTCTTATCTGAAGGGACTCTAAAACATAAGGTGCAAACCATGTTTCCCAGATCTCTACCTTGGACTTTCATTATATGGCGTTTCTTTTTTATTTCTCTTTCAAATAAATGTTTTTGAAGTTTGCCATTTGTGAAGAACTCTGAATGACATGTTGGAGAGCCACAATCTCGAAATTATAAGAGTATTATTTTATTTTAAAATTAGAAGTATTAGATTTTTGACCAGGCAAATGAAGAGTTAAGATTGGGCAGTAACATGGAAAAATTAGTGAAAAAAGGCTCAGAGATAAATTTTTCTTTTGTTTAAAGTGCCTGGTACCGCTCTCTAAATCTTTACTAGTTGTATTTGCCATTAGTGTCCCAGAGTTTGGTGCATTGTTATTTGGGGTTTGTGGGAATGTGGGGAAAGGAGATTAGTAGGAGGTAAGACTAGAAAAATGGACTAGTGCACAACTATATCGTAGGAACTTGCAATTTAGCAGGCGTTAGAAACAGACTTTAATTACCATTTCTGTGCCCCTAAGGAATCTGTGAACTAGTGAAACCAAAACTTAATTAGAGCTTAGAACACTGGTTTTCAAGAGTTTTTTTTTTAAAGCAGCAGAACCCCTTTGAAACCAATATCAAATCTCCAAGTCTAAAATTATATAAAACAGATACAACTGACATTTACGAGGTCAGATTTATTAAATTTACTCAAAGTTATTTGGTGAGATTAACAAGACCGTGTTGTATTTTGTTGAACACAGTAGGTTGAAATTGGATGAAGGGTTAAAATTACAGTCTTATATCCCTCAGTCTTCATTTTTCTATATTTTAAAATTAAAAATTATCCTCTCATAAATTTATATATATGCATAGGGGTGACAGGAAAGAGGCTTTATTCTGAGGTCAGCATGTAAATATCTTAATTCAGCACAGGTTAAGGCTGTTGATGACCTCTAGTATATTTAAAACTAATGTGTACTAATTTGGATCTGCATTTATGATTTTATTACTGATTTAGTAAATCAATAACAAAAATTAGATAAAAGAAATTAAAACCAAACATTTGCAGAACCGCTAAGCATTTCTGGAAGCCTGGGGTTCTACTAGATAGAGTTTGAAAACCACTGACATAGGCTGCCTGTTCTTTGTAGAAGGTTATTTCCCAGTACACAGGTTAAGGAAGTTGGGAGGCCTGCAGGCTTTCTCAACTGAGATGTCTCATCTGAACCACAGAACACAGAAAATGATGCGTCTATTTTGTCAGTTTTCTGAAGGATGATACATAACAGATGTCACTCATTATATACAATGGGTGCCTTTGTTCTTTAGGGCTTACTTTTCCTGGAGGATAGGTGAGAAAGGCTGGGAAAGTGAGGAATTAGGTAGGTCTTAAAACAAACAAAAAACCAAAACTGAATTACCAAAGTGTCAGATGCCTGTACTCAAACAACTACAATTTTCAGTGTGGCTCTGTAGAAATCTGAACTCTCAGGCACTGAGATTCTTGGCTGAGAATCAAGGTTCCATATTAAAACTTGGAAATTAGAAAGGAAAATTTTTGATTAGGTAATATTTTCACATTTGAATAATTTATAGCATTAATAAATTTTAAAAATGAAGTTATATTAGTCACCTTCATGATTCTTGCTGCAGGTAGTCTTAAGTAACTTTTTAAATGAAAACCTTTTATAAAACCTGGTTTGTGTGAAATGATAAAATGACCTTTCTGTGTTCTGAAATTAGCTTGAACTCTTTGGTTCCCTTTCTTATTAAGTGAAATTTCCTTTTCTCTAATAGAATATTATTTTAGACAAAGCCCCTAACCTGGAAAGGCTGTCTTGTTTTGTTGTGGCATATATCTTGAAGCTCAAAGATGTTTCATGTTGTTTTGGGGTGGGGGTGAGGGTTTAGATACAAGTAGGAAAGACGAGCCAGTATTGTAGTTCTTGAAACAGGACATGTTACTCCTTTTATCTTTTGATTCAGAATATTTTCTCTGACTAGTGAATGAGGATCTTACATTTAAGGAATTATGTAACACTTACTAAGCAGTTAGTGCTTAAGCAAAGCCACTCTAGACATTTACACTGCTCTAAGTAGAAATATTTAAAATTGCCCCCCCTTCCTA
Organism: Tolypeutes matacus; assembly: GCA_026826555.1. Classification (NCBI taxonomy): domain Eukaryota; kingdom Metazoa; phylum Chordata; class Mammalia; order Cingulata; family Chlamyphoridae; genus Tolypeutes; species Tolypeutes matacus. The sequence goes on along the minus strand of JAKSZT010054335.1, from coordinate 19,181,022 downwards.
GCCCCCCCCCCCAAAAAAAAAAAAACATTTTTCAAAGATTAAAAAAACAACAACAAAAACACAAACAAAAAACCCCAGTTTTGGCCCTTGGAATGCTTTTCATTTATAGTCCCTGCTTCCTGTATCTTCCTCAGTGAGACACCATCTGGTTTTGTGATAGAGTTCTTGTAAACTTTGTTAGCTATTTAACATTTCTTGCTTGTAACTGAGTGGAAACTTTAGCCAAGAACTTCCTATGTATATAGATACCCTTGGTTTGTTGGCTACTTCTATAGTTGAAAGGAAGTTGAACTATTTTTTGGACCCAATAAGTTGTCCTTTCCACTTGGGTGTTGAAAGAGCTTATGAGCAGTAGCTGTTCTGATTTTTGTTGGTTGTTTTCTCTAGGGAACAAGCTCTACCCTCTGAGTCAGCACTGGACTTGAAGATAAATCCTACAATTCATGAAACTGACTGATTCGACTAAAGGATGGATAGTTTGGGCAGCGTTGGACAGCTCTATGAGGGGTCTGTTTGTTTAACTGAAGGGATTGTTGAGTTCAGCAATTTTTAATTCCCCTAATCATAAGGGGTTGCTGTTGTGAAAAGAGGGTTTGTGAAAGAATCAGTTCTGGCAATTAACATCGGTGTTCTTATTGATTTTGTTTTCATTTTATCACTGAACTTCATGGAACAATTCTTTAAAGTATAGAAATTTTACTCCTGTTGGTTGCCAGCAAGAATTTGTATGTCCTGAGAGATCAGCATAGGATTTTGCAGTCTACTTAAGAATCCACGTTACCCTTTTTTCACATGGAGTTATAAACACTTTTCTCAAGTAAATTTTGGCATTTGGGTTGTTTCATCTTTGCAAAGGTAGTATGTATTTGTGGCTTGAAGATTTTAGGATTAAATTGAATTTAATTTGATGAGTAAATATTATTAGATCAATGAATAATTTGGCTTATGGCTAATATTGAAATATGCTGTTTGTAATTTACACTTTTTGCCTCCAAAAACTGCAGTATTTTTTGGTATTAATCTGTGAGGAAGTGAGAATTATTACAATATTTAATTAGATGGAGATTTTATCTGAAATGTGAAGAATTTAAGCTACATTAAGAAAAAATTTCTTAACCTAATATTCTAAGCCATAATAAATTATAAAGGGAGACTTTTTGGAGGCTTTTTAAAACAGGGCATGGGATGACATAGAGAATATTTTGGTCAAATATTTGACACTGGAAGCACTTTTAATTTTGTGGTTTAAAAGTCAAAGGATTATAAATTTTAATCATTTGAAAGTTAGTATGATTTAAAATGCATAGCAATTATGGGAAAATATTACATACTCATTTAAGGTGATTCTTTTAAATATTTTTGATTGTTTAGACTAGGGGTGCAAATAATCATCCATCTTGGCAAAGTTTGGAAAATTGCGCTTTGGATGAGTGAGCTTACATAAAGCTCAACTTTAAGTTCATTAGTTACATTTTTATGCTGATCTTCTTAAGCATGGTACTTTGATTAAGAACATTTTTAGACAGTTTTGATAATTTTCAACAAAGATGAATTCGATATGATAAAATGACTATGAGGAAAGAAGTAAAACTGGTATTATATTCGCTTTTACTCCCAATTCTGTTGCTTTTTGGATAGAAACTTGTTTCATATTGTGTAGTCTGTTGTAGGATCAGATCCATATTCAGAATATACACATGGCTATGTGATATGTCTCAATCATATCTTTATTTGTGTCTACTTTATTTTTTTTTAAATACCTTTTTTTTTTTTTAAGATCTTAGATTACATAAATATTACATAAAAAGTGTAGGGGATTCCCATATGCCCCACTCCCATCCCATACTTTCCCACATTAACAACATCCTTCATTAGTGTGGTACATTTGTTACAGATGATGAACACATATTGGAGCATTGCCATTAAGTGTGGAATTATAGTTTACATTATAGTTTAAACTCTCTCCCGCACTGTCCACTTTTTCCTTTTTAAATTTATTTCTTTTTATTTGTTTTTTTTTGTCCACTTTTAAAGCTTTTTTTTTCTCATTTCAGTTGGCTCTAAGGTGACAAAATGTTCCCAAGTTAAAATTTAGTAAAAACATTAGTTTTTATTTTAAAAATTTGTTTTTTTTAGTAAGAAATTTTGTGGTTGCTCTTTTTTTTTTTTCTTTTCCTTCTTGTGGTTGCTCTTTTACTTGGTGGCACGATCTTGAAAGATTATTGCCATTTGTCATCCTTTTGGGCAGAAAAGTGACCAAAACCATAATCACATCATATTTCTGGAATCTAAGATTCATTCTATTATAAAACGCATGCCATCAATTTAGTAACAGCCTTTTTGGGGAGAAATAAATCCATATCATTAAATATATAATATTTTTTAATAAGAAAAAAATCCAAACATTTTTTCATATAAAATTACACATTAAGGATTCTTCAGAAACACTAAATTCTAATCCAGGTTAAATTCAGTGTTCTTCTGAATCACTGTAATCCATAGTAGTTATACATAGCTATATAGTGACACATTTCTTTTCACTGTCCCTGAATTAAAGCTTTAGGACGGACAGTGTATTTTTGAGGCTTAATGAAGAATGCTAGAGACTTTAGCAGTTAAATATTTTCAATTGGTCATACCAATCTCTTTTAGCTTTGACAGTTTATGATATGTTTTGAAATTGGGCAATTCTTCTGCCTTTAATTCACCTTTAATCACATTTTCCCTTTACATTTAACTCTTCCTTCTAAGGGCATAATTTTTATATGACCATTAAGAATTTAAATTTAGGTAAAAATGAAATTGTGTGAGGTACTATGTAGAACAGTAGTAGTAGTCAAAGGATCTGGATTCTAGTTTCATGTCTGTCATCAATGAGTTTGATTATGAACAAATGCTGGCTATGTTGGGCTCCCCTTGTCCATTTTATAAAAAGGGGGGAGAACCTTGGTTTGATAATATTTTCAACTTAGAAATGGGAGGTTTTTAACATTCTCTTCACACTATTGGCAAGTACATGAATTAGATTTTTATTTATAATTCTATTCTACAGGATAATTCTGAGTTTAAGGGTGACCCTTTCAACAGAGTGATTATCATGATGTGAAAATTTTGACTGAGGACTTCTAAATTTAGGATTTTATATTTTGTATATTTTATTATAAGACAGACTTACTAAAAGCTATTCAAAATGTAAACTTAAAAGAAATTTATTTCATTTTAGGTAAAATTATTAAGTATCCAAACAACTTTTCTATATTTCTTAACTGAATTAAATAACTGTAGCATTGGGAAAAAATTATTTGCACCTCATAGATTATAACTATAATGTGCCCTTTTTCCCCTAAAACCATTCTTACCACTTTAATAAACCTTAGTCGATTGACAGTGTTTTCTCTAACTTTCTCTGACAGTTAAAAACTGTCAAGTTTTTAAAACTGATTTTATCTATTAAAGAGTTGTAGCATTGACTTTTAAATGGCAGCATATATGTCTTTGTATGCACATTTATCTTACTTAAAATACCTTTTGGGATTTAGGATTATTTCTTTAGGATAGCTTCCAGAACAAGAATTTCCAAGGCAACAACTATAAATAATTTTTAAGCTGTTGAAATTGAAAATAGTGTTTTTATGATGGATCCACCAAATCATAGCTTTGCACGGTCCTCTTCATGATTCCTCTACAAACCCAACAGCTAGGTTATTTACTAAGAACAGAATTTTGTTTCACGTACTTCTAATATGTAAATAAGTAGACTTTTAAAATGACCTCTAGCACTAAAGTATGACCATAATTAATAATATTACTAAGTCTATTCCATTTAGGGTTAGTAGCTGAAATTTTACTTTACGCCATAATGTATATATTTATTAGTGTGTATATTTAGGTAGCTCAGCTACTGGAGGCAGAAACCAATGAAACACAGGTTCAGCTCCTTCCCATATGGACTGTATTTTATTTGTGTTTGCTATATTACATAGCCATGGGGTATACATCACTAATACATGTTGCCTCTCTTCCAAAGGTATATGGATAAAAAGTGATGCAATCAACATACGTTGCCGTAATTTAAGGCTTTTTTTCTATCCCTGCCTCAAAGCATATGTTCAGGTTTGAAAAATAAAACATTTGCCCTTGTTTCTCTATGAAAATATTCACTCTAGAGCAGAATTATGACAAAGGAGTGACTGTCCTGGAGATGATACAAGGTATTTCTGCAGAAGTGAGTTAATACAGTAGACGTCAGACTGTTCTCCTTAGAAAGGTCTGCTTGCAAGTTTGGCCCTTGGCTGGTGTCTAGGAACTGGGTTTTTGGGAGTGTCCCCACTGTTCCCTAACTGATAAGGGTGATTTACTAGACTTTTTGTGCAAACAATGTAGGCTGTGCTGAACATCAGCTTTCCTTCTAGGAGTCTGGAATTTTTGTTTGTGCTAGGCAGAGAATGTCTATATGACAAGGCCCCAATGAAAACCTTGGGCACCGAATTGCTAATGGGCTTGCTTCTCTGAACATATCCATTGCACACTGTTGTTGGGGGAAGAATGTGCTGTGGGAGCAGTAGGATTCCCCCAGCTTCCACTTGGATGTTTTCCCCTTATTAACCCCCTGTGCATCCTTACTATATTGCAGTAGTAAATCTCAGCCTGGGCCCCGTGAGTTTTAGCCAATCTCCTAATGTGATCTTGGGGACCCTGTCCAAGGATCTCTGTTTCTAAATTTTCTGAGGAACTCTCAGGATTATATTTTAAAACAGTTCTATTTATACAGTAATCATCAACATTATGGGAGTTGAGGACATTTCTAACGTTATTCCATAACTTTTTAACATCGTATATCAAAAGTTTCTATGCAATAGAAGTCTGTCCTGCATCCAGTGTAGTTACCTAGAGTATATTGGGGATTTATTTGGCAGATTGCATTACAGATTCCGTGACAGTCATCCTTTTAATCATAATCGTGATTTCAAGCAAGTACCTTGCTAAATTCACTTTCCCTGTCTGCTAAGAGTCTAGAAAAGGACTAAGAAATGAAGCTTATCTTTGAAGTACTGAAAGTGCAAGCAGGGGTAAAAGGGTTCTGAATTCAACTTTCATAAACACCCTTTAAATCATCAACAACACAGTCAATGATGAGAATTTATTCTTAATTTGTTAAAACCCTGTTATAAACATAGTAGGTCGGGGTCGGATGTGGCTCAACTGGTTGGGCGTCCGTCTCCCATATGGAGGGACCCGGGTTCGATCCCCGAGACCTCCCGGTAAAAAAATAAAATAAAATAAAATAAAAAAATAATAATAAACATAGTAGGTGTCTGTTTTGGGGACGATACCTGTGCAGTGTTAAGAAATAATGTATTTGTAGTAATAACTTTGTTTTTTAGAGTCATGAATATGATTATGTAAGTTCCTTAGTATGGTTTTATCTTGGATGAGGCCCCATATATTGGCCCTGTTTGTTAAGAAGACAGTACTTTTCTATGTCCTCAGTTCAAGTGCATCTGTTCAGTGTGAGATGTAATTTAATTTCTAATCTAAACCATTCTCTTTAATGTAGTCATTACATGACAGTTTATTATTGGGGATTTAGTTTGGTTATTGAAACTTTGTTATAGTTGTTACTATATGGTCTACATTGACCTGGAGACAATAATATGAGAACAGTCAGGCTTTGCTCTGGCAAAAGAATATCCTTCACCCCAGATTGTTTCAAATTGTCTCTTTCCCAGTAGTTCTTGGGTTGTTCACATTTGCTTTTGTGTCTTGACATCTTATGTGACTTGATAGCATGGCCATTTACCTTTCTTCTGCTCCCAACTTCTTCACATAAATCAGGTACTTCTGTTGATGGCATACACCATTCCTACCTAATGTTTTCATGATTATAATATTGCCGTACTTAGCATCTTGGTTGTTGATATCAAAAAAGAGGAACTCATCACCTCTGCATCCATTTCATTTCAACAAATTCATTGTGTGCTGACAATGTGCTATTATGTATGTGAATGGGAATACAGAGGGGTTTAGGCACAGTTCTTCCCTAGGAAGAGGAGGAAAGAAACAGTTGAACCAAGTGTCGTACTTTCAGCAAAAGTAAAGCAATACAAAGAAAGGATGGGAACAGTTTTTTTAATGTGGGTATCAAGAACGTCCTTACGGAGTAAGAAGATATTGACTTGGAATTTACCATGAGGATGGGATTTAGAGAATTTGGTGTTGGCTAGGAGGACTGTTTATAATGTACTTGGGGAGGAAACAACTTTGGAGGTGTGTGATTACTTGAAGCAGCATGGTATATTGAAATTTTAAATGTATATGAAGAGAATCATCATTTTTACAATATTGTCTTTCTCATGAACTTGGGCTATCTCTCCACTTCCCCCCCAGGTCTTCTATAATGTCTGTATTCAAAATTTTACAATTTTCTGTGTTCAGGTCTTACACCTATTTTATTAGATTTATTCCTAGATTTCTAAAAAAAGTATTTGTTGGTATTGTAATTGGTGTCTTTAAAGACGGAAAGTTTTCTATCTGATTTTTTTCTGATGTGTAGATGTGCAGATTTTTGTATGTTGGTCACCTTGAAAATCTGTATTTTCTAATATTTTGTAGATTGTATTTGGGCAATTACATTATTTGCAAATAATGATGTTTCATTTCTTCCTTTGGAATACCTTGTCCTTTAATTTCTTTTTGTTGTCTTATTGTGTTGGTCAGGGCATTTTGTACAGTGTGATATTGAGGTGTTCATAGTAGACATTTTTGTCTTGTTCCCAATTTTTAAAGGAATGTTTCTGTTTTCTTTAACATTCATTCATGAGGCATTTATTCAGTGACTCCTGTGGGCCACAAAGATGAGCAAGACGAAAATTCCACTTTTATGGAGTTCATAGCTTTTACTTTTCATTTTGTAACTCTTTCATTGTTTGAATTGCTAACCATTATCATGGCAATACATAGTTTTAGTTGGTAGGTATTGCCAAATTGTCTTCAAAAGAGATGATAACAATCGGTATCAAAAGTGGTTGTGGCTCAAGCCATTGGGCTTCCTCCTACCGCATGGGGGGTCCCAGGTTCAGCTTCCTGATGCCTCCTGGAGAAGGCGAGCTGGCGCAACAAGATGATGCAACAAAAGAGACACAAAGAGGAATGACAGTGAGAGACACAACAAACCAGGGAGCTGAGGTGGCTCAGGTGATTGAGCGCCTCTCTTCCACATGGGAGGTCCCCAGTTCAGTTCCCGGTGCCTCCTAAAGAGAAGACAAGCAGACACAGAGAGCACACAGCAACTGCAAACAACAAGGAGGCGGGGATAAATAAATAAAATCTTTTTTTAAAAAGTGTTTGATGGTGAAATGGGTGTAGCTTAGTGGTTGAGCACCTGCTTCTCACATACAAGGTCCTGGGTTCAGTCTCCAGTACTTCCTAAAAACAAATGGACAAACAGACAAAAGAACCAGCTCTCATTGGGGAGCAGATGTAGCTCAGTGGTTGAGCACCTGCTTCCCATGTGCAAGGTCCTGGGTTCAATCCCCAGTACCTCCTTAAAAAAAAAAATAAAAAAAAAAAAGTATATGATGGTCCTTGGGTGCCACTCACTTTTTAAAATTGTTTCCTTAAACTTGTTTATCTCTGCTAATCTGAGAAGCCGCCAGTGATATACAAGTTTTAATTTGCATCTTCTTTATCAGTAAACACGATCATCTTTCTGTATGTTAGAGGCATTTTCTTTTCTGAAAAATGGCTAGCTATGGAATTTGTTTTTTTCTTTTGGTTTCTTTCTCTTCTTTTAGGGATTTGAAGAACTTAATGTATTAAGCATATTAGACCCTTATTAAGTATTGCAAATGTCTTTTTTTGCTGTGTAATAACTGAATTTTAAAAGATATTACATTAATATTTTCTATTTTATCTCAATAACAATCTGTTTATATCTTGATTCATTCAGTTTTTAGTGATGACTAGCAACTTGTTAACATCTGACTGCTGTGTTTGAAATGTCACCTTTATTTTATACTAATTTTTTTTTTAGTTGTGTTTGAGGTCAATTTTGGTGCCCTTTGCTATTGTATTCATGGGATATATATTCACGTATTCGATCTATTCATGTGACCTTCTATCAGAAGTTATCATAGCTTTTTATCATTTTTTAATATCTAGTGTTACACTCCCCCGTTTTTCTTTTTCCTTTTCTTCTTCTTTTCCTTGTTCTTCCTGTTTTGTTGTTTTTCTTTCTTAATAATTTGCCTGGCTATTCTCAATGTTTGTTTTTCCACGAGTATTACTAGTTAGCTTGTCTAATTAAAAAAAATCCTGTTGGTATTTTTATTGAACTAGCATAGTTTTTAGATTACTTCAAGGTAGAATTGACATCTTTATAGCAGTATGGGCATTTATTTTCATTTGTTCATGTTATGTTTTATGTCTGTCAGAGTTTCAACATTTTCTTTGTATAAATCCTGCATGCATTTAGTTAATGCTTTTTTAAATCTTTTTTTTATTACTAATTAATGTAAATGGGTACTTTTTTCTTTCTTTGCCTTACATTTTCATTGCTGTTTTTCTTCTCTTTTCTGTTGGAGTAATGAAGTTTTCTTGATTCTTTTCCCCTTTCCTCCCAACCCCAGTAATGATTTGGATGTTAAATTTTTTTTTTTAGCGAGATAGAATTCACATATCTTAATGTTCACTGTTTTGAAGTGTCTAGTTCAGTTGTTTTATATTCACAAGTTTGTGCAATTGTCACCACAATTCACAAAATTTTCAACACCTCTATAAGAAACCTTTTGTCCACTTTATTTCTGCCTCTTAATCACTTTATTTCTGCCTCTCCCCCACCCTCTGGCAACCATTAACCCACTTTCTGTCTTTATGGATTTACCTATTCCAGACTTTTCATATAAATGAATCATACAATTTGTGGCTTTTCTGTGTCTGCCATCTTTCAGTTAGCATAATCCTATCAAGGCTCATCCACATTGTAGCATGTATTGCTATTTCATTTCTTCTTATGGCTGAATAATATTCCATTGTATGGATATATTATGTTTTTCCATTTATCAATTATAGACATTAGGGTTGCTTCCACTTTTGGCCCATTATGCATAATGCTGCTGTGAGCCTTCATGTACAAATGTTTATGTGAACATATATTTTCAGTTTTCTTGGGTAATATACCTAGAAGTAGAATTGCTTGTCATATGGTATTGCTATGTTGAACCTTTTAAAGAGCTACCAAAATATTTTCCAGATGGCTGTACTGTTTTACAATCCTACCAACAATTATGTGGATTCCATTTTCCCTACATTCTCACCAACACTTATTATTGTATGCCCTCCCCCCCTTTTTTTTAAAATTTTAGCCATCCTAGTGGGTTCGTGAAGTGGTATCTCATTGTGGTGATTTGCATTTTCCTAATGTCAAATGATGTTGAGCTTCTTTTCATGTACTTATTGGCCATTTGTATATCTTCTTTGGGGAGATGTCTAGTCATATCCTTTGCCCATTTTTAAATTGTTGATTTGTAAGAGTTCTTTATATATTGTGCATGCTAGACCATATGACTTGAAGACTTTTTCTCCATTCTGTGGGTTGCCTTTTCTCTTTCTTGATAGTGTTCTGGAACCACAAAAGGTTTTAATTTTAATGAAGTCCAGTTTATTATTTTCTTTCACTACCTGTGCTTTCAGTGTCATATCTAAGAAACCATTGCATGACCCAAAGTCACAGAAGTTTACACTTATGTTCATGCTAAGAGTTTTATAGTTTTAGCTCTGACATTTAGGTCTTTGATCCATTTTGAGGTAATTTTTGTATATGATGCAATGCAGGGATTGGATGTTTATGTATTGTGTTTCTGTTTTTGTTGTGGTTATCCCTAGATTTTTATCATGTATGCTTCACTCAGTCTAAAGTTGTTGATGATTAAGGAGGTAAAAATATTAATATCAAATTTTAAGTGTTTTAACTTTGATCCTCCTCCTTCATATTTCAGTGTTACAATTGTCTAGAATTTAATTACACATTAAATTTAACCTGTCTCAGGGGGCTGGATGTGGCTCAAATGGTTGGGCATCCGTCTGCCATATGGAGGGACCGGGGTTTGATCCCCGGGACCTTCCGGCAAAATAAAAATAAATAAATAAATAAATATAAATTTAACCTCTCTCAAATTGTTTTACCTATATATTCTGATACTCTGTGCCTTTTGGGGGGAGGTAATTTTCTTTTTAATGAAGTTGATCCTTTAATTGTTCTTTCACTAAAGAGATGTGTGGGTAACAAACAAAACCTGAAAATGTCGTTATTTTGCCCCTCATTTATAAATTATGTAAAAAATTTCAAGGTGACAATTTTTTTCCCTCCTTACTTTTGAATATATTATTTCATTTGTGTTGCTAATGTGTATGTGTGTGTGTGTTTTTAATGTATTTTTCTTACAGAAGTTGTGAACTTACAAAAAAATCTTGCACACTACACCATTGTGGAACATTTGTACAGATTACAAGATAATATCATCAGACTATTAACCACTAACTATGGTCCATAGCATACATTTGGCATATTTTTTCTATACCCCACCCCCCATTATTAACACAGTACATTTGGCACTGATGGAAGAATATTACATTGTTGCTGTTAACTATATTCCATAGGTTACATTAATTGTATTTTTGCCAAGCTTCTCCACATTCCTACCACTGTGTTATAGCGACATGCATCCATTCTTGTTAACAGAAAGACATTCCTGTATTTGTACTATTAACCACAATTCTCATCCACCTCTGGATTCACTGTGCTAGTCAGTCCCTAGATTATTCTCTAGCTTTCTATCAATTAACATTTACATCCCTAAACTACCCTTTTCAGGCACAATCCCATTTATAAACCAGCTGCTGCTCACTATAATGTGTTACCATCAACTATCCATTTCCACACATGCTAATGTGTTTTTATTTCAGATAATTTGTTTCTATTCTGATAGCTTTTAAGGTTTTCTCTATCTTTGGTGTGCTTAAGTTTCACATAATGGGTCTGAAGGGATTTTTTTTTTTTTTTTTTTTTTTTTTTGTTCAAAACTTGAGGACTTCTTGAATGCTGATTTATGGTAAATTCGTACTTGAAAATCATGACTCTTTTCTCTTTAAATATTGCTTCTTCAATAGTCTTTTTTTCTTTTTCCTCCTGGAAATTTATCTTTTCATTCTATGCTATGTGTCTCTTAACTGCTCGTTCATATTTTCGAGCTTTATTTAAATTAAAAACCATTTCCTCGGATCATTTTTCTGGTTATTGTTTCTCTCTTTGGTTTTGTCTACTTTGCTATTTAACTCATCTGTTGAATCATACCCCTCTTTAATTTTAGTGATTTTGTATTTCATTTTTAGGGAGTCTAGTCTGTTCTTCTAAATTTTGCTTTTCCCCTATGTATTATCCTGTTCTTTGGCTATGATTGTCACCTCTTTTCTCATGTCCTTAATCTATTTTAGTTGTAATTAGTTTACAATCTCTTTTCCAGGTTCTATTATCTGGAGTTCTTTGTTCTCAGTTAATTAATTTGAAATAATTTTCAAATATATTGTACATATAATATATTTTGATTTTGAGTTCTCTTAAGCGGGATTATTTTTAAGGAAAGGGTCTTGTGTGCTCTGGGTTGTAGAACTGTTTATCAAAAACAGTTTTATGTTTGTTTCATCCAGGTGTCCAAGAGATTTTACCAGTGCAGATTCAAGTTTTATGCTGGTCTCTCATTGAGATTATGTTATTACCATAAGATGGGCTCTCATAGGTGTTTGACTCCTCCAGATCTATGCCTGGCTCAGGCTTGGGGTTCCCACGTCTTTTAAAACACCACCCCAGCCCTCCTCCCTTTTCCTTCGTTGCTCTTCCACGGATAAGAAAGTCCCTCGGCTCTTGTGGGCTGGAAGGTGCTGCCCTTCAGAGTCCTAGCTTTTACATGGGAGGGGGGGTGAGTTCCATTTCTCGTACTTCGTCTGCCCTTGTGGCTTTAAAGCCTCAGCTCATAGAGACTGTCTAGTTGAGGTTGTGATCCCATAGACCTCCCATGGCATAACCTCTGGCTTTAAATTCTGCCTTACTTTCTGGCTAAGGGAGATAAATATATTTTTCTTTTTGTTTCAGCTACATTTTAAAAATGTTAACAGTTCTTTGTTTTCATAACATTGGTGAGGACGGTGGGAGGGTGTCCTTGTTATTCCAGTCTGTCATTTTCCAGAACCACTATTACCTTCAGTGGTTGTACTTAGGAAGGCGTTCGGTAACCATTTACTTTATTGAATTGGATTATTGTTTATAAGAGTCTTTTTTGTTGATTTTTTGGAGGGTTTCCAGGTATAGAACCATGTCACCCAAAACCTATGTCACTTTTGCCTCCATAAATTAGTCTTGACATTTTATATGTCTCATTTTTTAAAAAAATTGTTAATTACTAGGGTTAATTTCCTCTGGTGGGCATTCCTGTATTGCTCCTCACTTTCACTTAAATTGGGTCCTTTTAAGAAGGGTTTTGCAAATGTCCCAAAGCAATGAATTTCTCATACCTGACTTAAATATCTCAGTTGTTATTAATAAGAAGTTATAGTGCAGTTATCGTGTCTTGATGTCACCCAGATGTCATTCTAATAGTAAATTACAAAAAGTAATGCAAAAAAAACACAAAAGTACAATTTTTAATTCGACATTTTTTTAAATACAAATTTTCATTTTCTAGGTTAGCTCTTAAGTTACTGCATTTGCTTAAATGTTCTGGTTATTGAGTACCAGTAAATATCAGGATGTTATACTCACAGGTAGTTCCCCCTCTTCTCATATAGGGAAAGATAGAAGAGAATATTTACATGTGAGAAAGATAAGATTTCAAATTAGGAAGAATTGGGCATCATTATTTGTAGAAAATCTTCAGTTTTATTATATCAAATGGATCCCTCGAACCCTTTCAAATTCTTTTTAAGCAAAACATCCCTATGATCAAACATTAAGCTATGTTCAATGAAAGATGCAATTTTAAACTAAGAATTCTTAACTTTGAAGAGACCTTCCCTTGATTTCAGCCAAATATGTTCATTTTAATTCAGTGCTTTTATTTTTAACTACTCGTTTCTGTAGTATGGTTCTACTCCTTTGTGCTGTTTATAATTTAGTATTGTGTGGAAGCAGTTAATATTGAGCAAGTTGTGGTTATTGTCTTCACAATACTAAGTACAGAATACTTCTCTCCAAGCAAGTATAGTTTACTTAATTTTTTAACACATTAAAAAAAAAATGCAGCTAGCACAAAGCTGTGACTTTTGTGACTAGATCTGGTGTTTCAGTAATTGGGGGTTCAATTCAATTCTAGTTTCATGTACAATTTAAATGTTCTGCTACCCTTATAGGTGGTGATGCTTATTGTTAACATATTTTATTCTGAAAGTATTTTCCAGTCCACCTCAGCTCAGATATAGGAACACAAATTTCAGTGCTGCAACTTTGTATTAAAATCACATTACAATGTTAAAAATTCTTAAGATAATCATTGTTAATTTTGAAGTATAAATCGTACTCTACATATACATGGATTTCCCTCTTTACTGGCATTAGATTGTTTTTGGTGATCTTACCATGTATTTAGTCTTTTGGTGTTAGGATCATTCCCCTCACCCCATGCTGTACCTGCCCTTCCCCACACACAGCTTAAGTGGTCACGCTAATGCTATTAAAAAGCAAAAGAGATCCCCTTTTTTTATTCTCTAATTGAAGACTTAGGGATGGGGCAGTTGTAGAGCACATTGGCTAAGAGCAAGATTTTGGAATCACATAGAACTTGAGTCTGAATCTTGATTCTGTTGCTTAGTAACATATTTATTCTGAGAATAATTTTTTTAAAGTTTGTTTCCTCTTCTGTAAAATGAATACGATAGACCTATATCACGGTTTTGTTGTGAGGTTTAAATAGACTGCTGTATGTAAAGCCCTTGCAGCAGTGTCTGGCACACAGAGAGTGCTTGAGAACTGGTCACTATATTTGTTGTTGCTATTTAATTTAAAGGTAGTAAACAAATTACTCATTTTTGGCAACTTGGCCAATTATACCTTGGAAGGGCTTAGAGACTGGCTTTAGGAAAAACTTACCTGAATACATTTCTTATTAGATAAGTGGGGAACATTAATACTTTGAAAATCTTTTAATAATCCTCCCAGTTTTTGCTGTATAAATTAACCTGCAGATGAAGTGCATAATAGTAGATAAAAGCTGAGAACTGTGGTACAGCAAAGAAAAATAAAAATTGGGCTTCTATCTTCATAAAGTAACAAAAGCCCCCTACAGCTAGATTCTGATCTATACCATTGTGCTTACAATCTGACGTACCTCCCCTACCCACCTGCTTAGTTGCTCAGAAGATCAGATGGAATAATTCTGTGAAGGCTTTTTAGAAAGTGCAGAGGGCTCTCCAGAGAAAAGTTAAAGTGTTATCTCAGTTCTCAGCTTATTTTCTTCATCTATTTGTTTTCAGAAAATACAATGTTGTTATTTTATGAATTATTAGAAATTGAAACTGATATCCCTAGTAGTAACTTTTCTGTAACCAGGGGCATTTTGGTAACTTTTTCTTCGGTTGTGAAGTGGCATGTTCTGTCAAAGATGAAGGGTTTTTAGGTATTCCTTAAATAACCAGAAAAATACAGTTCTTGGATGATTGCTTTTTAACTGTAGCTCTAGATACCCTTTTCAATCCCGCTCAGAATGGATGCCTCCATTAAGCCTTTGATGAACTCTACCCAGTTTTAAATTGCATTTCATCTGCATTTATACATGTAGTTTGCAGTCTGTTAATTTGTACTTGAGTATTTTTGTGAGTCACTTTCTTTCTTTTACGTGTGACCTGGTCTTGTTTCCTCAGCTAACTTGGAATCTCCTGTAGGGTAAAGTCGACTGTCCTTTGCCTTTCTTCACAACATCAAGTAGAATGTGCTCTGCATAGAATGGTTTCTTGTTAGTTGTGGTGGAGTAAATCTTGCGCTAGAATGTAGTGGTATCAAGTTTTAAAAATTTAAAAGTATGCATTGGGGGGTGCTTTCACTTTTACTATAAAGGCATCAAGACAAATATATTGTTTGGTTTTTTAAAAATACAGTGTTCAAGCTACCTTTTATTTTAGTTAAAACTAGATTTACCTGTTGGTTTTTCAAACAATTCTGTTAATCGTGTTGGGTTGAAAGAGGTCTAGTAAATCTTCATTAGATAGTTTGAAATTTTAATATGCTAATATCATTTGGGTATATGATTTTAGTATTAGTAGCCATAATTTTAAATGATTTGTAGAAAAAAAAAGAAATATCCTTTAATAAAAGAAGGATTTAATCAACCTTTCCCACTTCTCTTTTAAACTAATGTATTAAATCATTGGTGACTTGTATTATTGAAGTTTCTGATGTAAACCTTGATATGGAGGAGACTGTTTTTGCAATGACTTTGCTAACTTATTTGGAAGTGGCTACTTTTGAAAAAATAAATTTCTTCATGTTGGCTTTGACCTGAACTTTTAAAAAAGAAACAAAAGAAAAGAAAACTATATCCTTTATCTTTGAAATTAAAATCTATTAAAGATGATGTTTCTTCCAAATGAATGTTTGCATTTTATTTTCCAGATTTTTTTCTCTAAAACCAGTGATTGGTCCATTAAGAAAATTTTTTACATCTTCTTCAGGAATGTCATTGTCTGCTGGATCCTCCCCTCTTCATTCCCCCAAGATTACTCCACATACATCACCTGCTCCCAGAAGAAGAAGTCACACTCCAAATCCAGCCAATTACATGGTGCCTTCTAGTGCCTCTACACCTGTTAATAATCCTGTTTCTCAGACTTCATCTTCTGGTCAGGTGATCCAGAAGGAAACTGTAGGTGGAACAACTTACTTCTATACGGACACAACGCCAGCACCTTTGACTGGAATGGTATGTCTGCATTAAAGAAGAAATTGTGTACCCTAATAACAGTTCCTTCTTATTAATAGAGGTATCTTCTTCTTATGATATGCAAAAGTGAGTATTCAATTTCTGACTTAGATGAGAATTCTACCCTCTTCTCAACTCTTCAAAGTCATTTACTTCTGCATTACTAATAATGCTTTAATTTTGGACAATTCCTTTGTTAATGAGAAATTAGATTGCATTCATACTCTATTTTAGTTCTTTATGGCATGTTTTGCTTATGGAGTCACCAATTACTAGTGCTAGCTGGAGTTGATGTGTAGTGACATTTGTTTATTGTTACAGGCAGTGCTATCTCTAGAAAGAAGTTAGAAAAAGTAGCTGTTATTTTCTCAGTAATTCTTGAAAACGGATGAATTTTGCCTTGGGTGAGGCAGTGATTTTCTAGCTAGGTCTCTGGATAGTGGAGTGACATCTAATGATAAAGGGCCTCCAGTATGAGTCATTGCTAAGAAGGGAGAAGGCTCATGTCACAAGTGGGAAGAAGTGGTTGTGGATGAGGAAAGAGCTACTGAAGGATTGATGATGGAGAGAGAGAAGAGTTACGAAACAGAGGGAGAAAAATCAGACCTAGGAAAACATGACTACAAAGACCAAGAAAGGAGGAGCATACCCAGAAAAAGATTTCTTAGAGTGAATAAGTGACGCTAGGAGACAAGTGAGGGAGAGAGGGGGCAATGTCATGTTACATTAATTGTCCTTTTCTAGTTTCATCATTTTGCCTATGTTCAAAAATTATTAACTGTAGAAAAATAGTAGATGAAGAGCTCATGAATAAGAAAGCCAAATTCCATAAAAATAATGGAAACTCTGATCTGCACAGTAGACATTTGACATAATCATAGATGATAGGCTTTTTTTTTTGCCAGCTGAGAAATCTTTTTTTTAACAAATCAATTTTATTGATACATATTAATAAAGCATATAATTCATCCAAAGTGTACAATCAGTGGTATTTGGTATAATCACATAGTTGTGCATTCATCACTGATAGGCTTTTATAAGAACTTTATTTGGATTTCAGTCAGCAGATTTTGATCCCCCGAGTTAAACTAAAGATCTATTTTGATTAAATTTTGTATTTTACTAAAAGACAATTTTAGTGCAAAGAGGACAGGTTTCAGAGGCAGAGGCCATTTTTATGGTTTGGTTTTTATTTTTAGGAGTCCCACTTCTGCCATTATTTGTTGAATCCTGAATCTTAGTACTTTGAGACTGTTTCCCCATCTGTAAAATGGTGATAGTTATACCTAACCATTTTATGAGAAATAAATGTAAAACATTTATAGAAGTACTTGTAAAAAGGGGTGTTGAAAAACAAAGTAGTAAATAGTTTTCTTTGGCCAGAAATCTTATAAAAACCATCAAGCAACAACTTGCTGAATGGAAGGTTGAGCAAGTGAGGTAAAGACTTCCCTTGGTTCTTTCAAGTAAGAACTCCATCAATGGTTTACTTTTTGGTTTTGTTTTTCTTGGTTATATTTTATCATCTTAAAAATTTTCATTTTATTTATCTTATTTGTAGAAAGAAGAAATTAAGTTTAATTTATAAAGAGTTTCTTTTTTTTCACAGTCTTAGCTATTTTTATAGAGATTAAGTATAGCACATTTTTGAAAAAATGTTTTTGCCCTCCAAACCACTCTTCAAAATATGCACCTGGTAATCCTGGGGTAGTTAAGCCAAACTGCTGCCTCATCTAAGGGAACCAGGGCAGGGAAAGGGAGGTATTCTCTGCTGTGGATATAGGTAAAACGTTACAAGTAGTACAAAGCTCCTTCTTTTTATTTATTTATTTTTTTAAGACAGGGCAAAGCTGCTTCTTGATTGAGATCCACAGCAGAATAATCCTCTGAGGGCAGCAAAAATCAGTTGAATTTGTTTTTAAAAGAGGGAAAAAAAAGTTCATTTCTGCTTTTAAAATGAGATAATTTTTAAAATTAGAAAAGATATTTTTAAATGTATTTTGATGTTGTATCATGGATCAGAGAAGGGAACAATGAGGCAGAGGAAAAAGAGACCAGGAAAGGGTGGTGGGAAGAATCCAACTGGAAGAATGAAAGACAAGGAGCTGGTCACAGATTTAGAAACTTTTTTGTGGTTTCCTTGGAAGGTAAATATACTGTACCTTTCTGTTCACTTAAACTGCTGACTTTGGAGTAAATTGGTCCTCTTTACTATTGCTTTTTTTTTTTTTTTTTGGTCTTTTTATTATTATTTTTTTTATTTACTGGTCCTACCACGTGACTCTTTACACAGACCCTGTTCCTATGTGTGCTGCCTATGCGGGGAGCCAAGGCATATTTGTTTACTATTGCATTTTGAAGTGTTTTAACAAGCATAAACACTTCAATTAGGTTGCCCACAAAAAAAGCCCATCAAGAGGGTAATTATTTGGGCAGGCAGGGCAGCCCTACATCCTTATCTGAATGTACCCAAACACCTTTCATATCTGTTTTCTTCTTCTCTTTCAATTGCTTTAAAAAAAAAAAAATCCATACAAATTGTTTCCATATCCTTCCAAAGAGTAACTTTTGCCTTCTCATTGAAATGTAAATTTTACTATTTTGGAAGAAATGCTGTATTTATTAGACTTTTAAAGTTGAATATTAAAATATAAGATTTTTAAAAATGAATTCATTCAGAAAATATATTGATAATAGCTATTCTTTGAAGTCTTTAGCTCACTATCATTAAAAAATTATCAAAATTTATCGCTGTCATTTAAAGATTAAAAATACAAAAATATATCAAAACAATGATAAAGCTTATCAGTTCAGAAAAATTGGTCATTACATTTCCCCCCCTCCCTACCTTTTTAGGTATTTCCAAACTATCATATTTATCCTCCAACTGCACCACATGTTGCTTATATGCAACCAAAAGCAAATGCACCTTCCTTCTTCATGGCTGATGAACTCCGACAGGTATGCTTCTAGAATTCATAGTAGAAATACCTAATATCTGCTGGGCATTAGTGAAGAACTGGGCAAAGAAGGTCCATAAGATCCATATGACCTATGTCCTTGTAAGGTCATAATAGTTAATCAAATATGCTGTAGTCAAGCTGATAGAATTTAGAATTTATGACTTCTAATGGCTTTATTTATTTAGGGTAACCTGTTTTTCAAGAAAACATCAAGTAATTACTTGTTAGAATATAAAACTTAGAATACTGATTAACTGGGCTACCTTTTTGCACTTCATGTTCTTTGGATTGAAAGGGGCTCTTTGAAGTATAAAAATAAATTATTTAAATGGTTTCTAGCCTTCAAACAACTTTCTGCTAGTATGTGTAGGTTGAGAATAAGTAGTTTTGGTCCAGAAATGAACCTCATTTTAAGAGCACTCACTCAATTTTTTAAAAAGTAGGTTTTAGAAAATAATTTAGTTTTTGCTATTGTTTTTATGAACAGCTAGTTATTCTTCTGTAAAGAATCATTTGATATGTAGAATTTCACTTTACATATTCACATTCTCAGAAGAAATATTTTTATTTTGCAAAATAAGTAAGTCCTACCAGTATCATATTTATAGAATGAATTATTGACCAACTTGTTAGTAGACCTTGAGTTTTCAACCATAGCGTTAATCAGATGCTTTGGGTTATAGCACAGCTACTTAAACTTAACCTCAATTATGGGCAGATCTATCTAGAAGTGGAATTTATACATTTTTCCCATCTTTAGAATGTTCTTTCTTCATGATTTCAACATTAAAAAATACACATACCAGAAATGTTAATATTTATGTTATTTAGTTAAAATAGGTCATTCAGATTTCAGAAGCTGTGTTTAGATATAAATATACTTGTTTCCTTTTCTTAGGAGCTGATCAACAGACATTTAATAACAATGGCTCAAATTGATCAAGCAGATATGCCAGGTAAAAAGAAAGTTGATTCATCCTTCCTTTTAAAGGATATTATAATTCTTATGTAGTCCTATATGTTTTTTATGCATGAAACTAGTTAGTTACTATTTCATAAATAAATTTATTTAAAATCTATTTAAGAAGAGTTCCAAGGTACAACTGATCATCCAGTTTATTTCAGTTTAACATGTGTCAATATTCCACTTAACAAAAAATTTAGATAGTTGGAGAGCTCGTGGTGATTTATTTCACTCTTCACTAGATTACTGTCTCCCGAGACTTGATGAACCATAGTACTTAATGGACTTGTAGCATTGTATTAAGCCAGGGGCTTAGGCAGAGGATTACTACTGTTTTGGAGACTGCTCTGCTTACGCCTGACACACTCACATGCCTTACCTTATGCCTCACAATAATCCTGTGACATAGCTATCATTTACTCATCTCCATCCAGCGTGTGAAGAAAACTGAAGTTGGCAGATCAAGTAACTTGCCTTTAGTACCAGAGGCTAGCAAATTGTTGACGAGCCAGGATTTGAATACAGGTTTTCCTGACTATACCAGAATGTTTTTCAGAGAGCATTAAAAATCTCTTTCCCTTATATTACTCTGTCTATAGCAGGATTAAATATGGTATAATTTTTTTTTTTTTTTTTAAGATTTTTAAATTTATTTATTCATTTATCCCCCCCTTGCTGCTTGTGCTCGCTGGGTCAGCCAACCACGCCGTGCGGGCGGGCTTGCCTTCACCAGGAGGCCCCGGGAACCGAACCCGGGGCCTCCCATATGGTAAACGGGAGCCCTACTGATTGAGCCACAGCCGCTTCCCAAATATGGTATAATTTAGCCAAACTATTTATAAAAAATACAGTAGGAATAAATTTTCTGTAGAGATAATCTCAAAACACCTGGTTATAATCAGTCAGGATTCAGCACAGTACAGTGTGTATCTTCTTAGTTGTAGCAGAAGTAGAAGGAATGTGTCTGGGCTATTCTGTGTTAAGACTGATGTCTCCAGTTTTGACGGGCAGGAATATATCTGCCATAACCTTTGAAGTGTTTAGGCTGGAGTTTTCTTAGTTATCATTTTACTTGAGGCCCTAATGAGTGCAAAGGAAAAAGAAGAAGAAAATTGGAAAGGAGAAAATAAACCTGTCAAGTACAGGTAACGTGATTGTAGATTAAACAAATGATTTGAAATAATAGAATTTAGAAGATGGATGGTGTAGCAGTTTGGCAGTTTGATGAAGTTATGAATTCCAAAAATAGATATTGGATTATGCTTGTAAACTGGTCTGTTAATCTGGGCATGATTAAGTTATGATTATGGCGTTGACTGGGCCACGTCAGTAGGGCGTTGAGCCCCACCCCTTGGTTGGTGGGATCTCAAAGATAAAAGACATGGCAAAGGACAGTGTTGGAGCAGTTTTGAGTTGGAGTTGTGATGCAGTGTCTTGAGCTGAAGCCCTGGAAAGTAGTGTACAGATTGGTTGTGAGGAAAGAGAGAAGGCCCTGGGAAGGGAAGCAAGCCATTTGCCTGATAGTCTACAGCTGGCCTTTTGGCACAAAGCAAGCCTGAGCCCAGAGACAGGCAAGCCCCGGGAAGAGAGGAACCCAAGAAGCCTGAACCCTGGCAGGTGTTGGCAGCTGTCATGCTCTTAATACATGGCAGCAGACTTTGGTGAAGGAAGAAACTTAGGCTTTATGGCCTGTTAACTGTAAGCTTCTACCCCAAATAAATATGCTTTATAAAGAACAACAGATTTCTGGTATTTTGCATCAGCACCCCTTTGGCTGACTAATACAGATGGATATAAGACAATGCATATCAGTTGCATTTCCATAGTCCAGTAGACAGTAACTTCAAAATATAACTAAAAGAGAAGATGTTATTTATAGTGCTTTTGGAATATCAATACCTAGGAGTAAATATAACAGAAAATGTGTAAGATCTCAGCAGGGAAAACTTATTAATAAAGAGAGTGAAAATCTACATTAATGAATAGGAAGACATACTATATTCATGAACAGGAGGATACAATCATTAAGATGTCAGTTTTTCCTGAACTGATATATAGAGTCAATGTAATTCCAGTCAAAAGGGTAACAGAATTTTCATGAAATTTGATAGAATTTATCAAAGAGTGAAAGGCCAGAACTGCCTGACTAGTGATTAGGGGAGTTATGTTTTTTGGGGTGGGGAGGGTTGGTTTGCATCTGTAGTACTTAAACAGTGTGGGAATAGTACAGGGTAGACCAATCGATGGGTGAAACAGACTAGGTAGAGCCCAGGCACATTCCTGTGATAGAGGTAGCGTATCAGTGAGGGAAGGGGTTGGGAAAAAAAATGGTTTTCTACATGCAACAGATAAAATTGGATCATTATCTCAAAACACTTGGAAAAGTCAACCCAACATAGATTAAGAACTTAAATGTCTAAAACAAAACTTCGAAACTCTTGACTATAATATATAAATGAATACATTTAACATTTCAATAGGGAAAGATATCGTATATAGGATACAAAAGAATGTTCACTTCAAAAGAAAACACTGATAAATTTTAAGTTAAAATTGGTAACAAAACAAAGCAACAACCTCAAAACCTTGGAATAAGATATTTGCAATATACACAGCTGCCAAAGGATCAGTATCAAGAATATATAAAGAACTCTTACAAATTACTAAGCACAAACAACCCAGTAGAAAAATGACCAAAAGATAGGGAGAGGTATTTCATAGAAGAGGAAACTCATTTGGCCAATAAATATATGAAGAGATGCTGAACCTTATTGGTGGTTAGGGAAATACACATGACACATACCATTTTATAATTATTTGAAAAGAATTTTACAAGTCTGACAATATAAAGTGTTAGGATTTGGATCCACAGGTTCTTGTACACATTGCTGGTGGTGGGTGAACTTACAACCACTTTGGAAAATTCCAAGTTGAATATATAAATATTTGCAGTTCCATTCCTAGAGATAAATGCCTATATATTTTCAACTAGGAAATGCACAAGATGTTCATAGCATCACTGTTCATAATAGCAGAAACCTTAAACAATCCTGATGCTTATCTGAAGGACAGTGGATGAGTTAATTGTGATATTTTCAGACAGTGAAATATTATACGACAGTTTAAGTGAAGGAACTACATTGACATGCAACAATATTGGAAGAATCTTAGCTAGTGAAAGTTGCAGGAGACTACAAGCAGCATGATAACTTTTATAAGAGTGTAACAACTAAAATACGCATTTATGTTTATGCATATGAATGTATTTGTATGTATACACACGTATACTTTTGAGGAATACAGATAGATGTAATAAAACGATATAAAAAGGAAGAGATGGGAAAGCAAAGGAAGGCAAGGGTTGGTAAAGAGGATCATATGGTTTGCAGTAGTTTAAAGTCAAGGTCTTAGCTTTTGTTTTGGGTGCTGGGTTTGCAGGTGCTTATTACATTATTGAAAATGATTAAATAAAAGCAGGCCGTGCATAGACATGCACCAGTGGTGTGAGTGTCATGAACTAAAGATTATGTTTAATCTAACTGATCTTTTTTCATGTCTCATTGACTCTCTATATTACTCTTCAGGTTTCATGTTGGCACATTTATTAAATTTTGTTCTTACTGCCTCCCTTATCCCCTTTCCCCCTTTCCATTCTATACTTCATACTGCTCTCAGATTGGTACTTCTCAACTCTGAAATCATAATTTATTTCCCATAGATCTGTGGTTCCCAACCAGGGACGATTTTACCCCTTGGAATATTTGGCAATAGCTGGAAGATTTCAGAGTTGTTACAACTGGTGGCAGTTGGTGGATAGAGGCCAGGGATGCTGCTGAACATCCTACAAGGCACAGAATAGTCCCCCACAAAAAAGAATTATCCAGCCCAAGATGTCTGTAGTACTGAAGTTGAGAAACCTTCTACCATAGATTTGCCCTAGTGAATCTCAGCCATTCAATATCTTATATCCAGCCTGCCATTCCATATGCTCTCTGAGGGGGAATAGGGGCGAATAGGGGAAAGAAATTAAAAACTTTTTTATCATTATATTTAATACCGCCTTGTGGAACCAGGCAATAAAGACAAGAGAATATTCATGTCTGTAGACAAAAATTATTTTGCATTGCTTTGTCCGGTGTCATCTTCCAAGTTGGCTTTTTTGGCTTTTACTCCTAGGAATCCCTCCATACAGTCATTGTGGTAGTACCTATTCCCTTTAATCATACTTGAGTTTGTGTGTTTGTTATATTGCACTGGAAAGGAAGAGCAGAACAATGATGAGTATTCCCGACTGAGTGTTTAAGGTTATATTAGGCCACAAATGATCCTGTCATAATAGTCTGGAAAATGTCGTGTTAAAACATAATTTTTGGAAAAAGGTAAAATCCTGACATACAGATATAAAAATGAACATACATTAAAGATTTCATTTTATTTTATTTTACAGGGGACTCAGACAGATGTTATAACCAGCTCAAAAGAGAATCTGAAGAACACGTTATATAGATCACTTAGAGATAGTAAACATTTCTAATCTGATGTTGAGTAGATAGCAAGATAGATTTTTTCTTTAAACATTTTTTGTGCAAAATATATTTAGATAAATGAGTTAAATAGGTAATAGTAAAATATACATTTTTAAAAACATAAAGATGAGAGAATATTCATGTCTGTAGACAAAAATTATTTTGCATTGCTATCAGTTACCTACAGTTGCAAAATATCTTCTGTTTGAGTCAGAATCAGACACCTGAGAAGAATCTTTTAGATATTGCATAGTTTTCCACTGAAGCACAAATTTTTCCTACAGTCTATAGGATTCAGCATGCCTTGTTTGAAAGGAATCAAGGGAGATAAGAGTTTTGGTAATTGTCATGATTGTATCCTTCACTCATTGTCTTTGTCAAACTGAAAAATGAGAATGATTCATTTCTAGTAACTGAGAAATCAAAAATTTATATTGTACTATAAAAGATAGGAAATATTTTTGAATGTGTGAATTTTAGTTCTTTGGCTGTTTCATAATGCCTATTTTATTGATGCTGAAGCCATAGTTTGTCATATAGAATTGTTATGAATGTTGACACTGTTCTATAATAAAAAACAGTATTTTGATACATGAGTGGTTTATAATAAATCTGATTTCTCCTATATTACTGTGAGAGATTTATGAATGTCTGCAATTTAAAGTGGTCTTCCTATAAATTATTCTAGCAGTCCCTACAGAAGTTGACAGCTACCATAGCCTGTTCCCTCTTGAACCACTGCCACCGCCCAACCGGATA
The DNA here is from genome assembly GCA_026826555.1 of Tolypeutes matacus. Lineage (NCBI taxonomy): Eukaryota > Metazoa > Chordata > Mammalia > Cingulata > Chlamyphoridae > Tolypeutes > Tolypeutes matacus. The sequence continues at coordinate 19,155,851 of JAKSZT010054335.1, read as the reverse complement.
CAAAAATCCAGTAATTTTGGGTACATTACATCTTGCTACAAAGCTGTAAATAGCAAAGATGATCTGCCATATTGCCTTCGGAGAGTACATGGTAAGGAAGATAAATTATCTTCTTTTATAAACATATTGTTGAGGCTAAGAGTATTCATACCTTCCTGACTATATTGATTTATTTAAGACTTGATTTTTAAGGGTAATATATAATTCTTGTATTTGGGAATCTGTGTAATAAGTGATGTACAACATGGCTTTTCTTCTTATTTATGCTGGAATAAGAAAGAGGCGGCATTTACAGTTGACTGTAGTAGAAAAATTTTTTTCTTTTTCAGGTTTCCGTCTTGTCAATACAAAGTGCATGGTGTTGGTTGATATGTGGAAAAAAATTCAGCACTCAAATATTGTAACCTTGCGTGAAGTGTTTACCACCAAAGCGTTTGCAGAGCCCTGTGAGTAATTTGCAATCGTTTTGCTGCTGGTGGGCTTGGCTGTTTGAAGCCAGACGGTAGTAATGAGTGCTTGTGTTTTCTCTTAAGCTCTTGTGTTTGCATATGATTTCCATGCTGGAGGAGAAACTGTGATGAGCAAACACTTTAATGACCCCAACGCTGATGCCTATTTCACCAAGAGAAAGTGGGGTAAGAGAAAGATGACAGCAAGCTGCATTTTGACAACTGCTTTTGCTCTGTGGAAGAGTTGCTTTGTATTTTTTAAAAATATCTATAAATTTATCCCTATAATCAGCCAGCTTGAAGACCCTACTGCATTTTTTTAAAAGTTTATCTCAAAGAAATGGAGCTGATATGCAAGAAGTTAGGAAATAATGAATTATGTGGATTTGCTGAGGTTAAGATAGGTTCTAGAAGACTCATATCTCTATCTGATGTTTGAAATGACTGGGAATATGAAAAAAAATTATCTTAAAAATATAATGCTTTCTGAATAAAGATGATTTGGAAAATTCAGGAAAGTAAAAAGAAGAATAGTCTCTATAGCATCTACCACCCCCAAACACAAATTATGAATATTTTGCTACATTTCTTTCCAGTCTTGTTTGAAGTATTTCTCTGAGCAGATCCTAAACAAATGCTTTTATTTCTAAGATTCCATGTTATTTAAGGAGTCAGTCTTTAAAATGGATTTTTTAATAGCTTTTACTTAAACATGGGTTATTTTCTTTTTTTGCCCTTCTGATATTTACTTAAAGATTTAATAATTCAAATTTTGCAAAGAACCAAAAGAATTTAAATATATTCTAATGACTGTTTATTAAAGGGTAAACATTTTCAGAGGAAAAGTAAATCCATTTTGAGATGTCTATTTATGTATTTGGAGAAGATCTCATTTTCTGGTTTTGGGACAGGAAAAAAAGCATTGCATTCTTCCCTATGGTTTTTAATCTTTTAAAGATTTTCTTGAATACATTCTGATAGAAATTAAGTGAGGAAGGGAGGATTTGAGTCCATTTTATAATTTCTTTCAGGTTGTCTCTTTAAGAACTCTATGGATAAAAATATATTACTTCTATCTGTTTACTTATAACTTTGCTTTCTGACAGTTGAAAGGAGAAGGTTGTGGTTACATGACTGTTTCACATTTAAAATCTGGTTGTGTAGTGTGGTCAGTTTTTTTTTTTTCCTTTTGCCGTGTCATCTGTAGACAGATGCGTAATTTTGTTGAAGGGGATGTGGTATAACTTTTCCTATAGATGCAATATGTTCAAGTTTATTTTAGTAATAACACCTGTGAAATAACTGTTGGCTTTAATTTATAGTTGGGTTTCTCAACCTCAGCACTATTGACATTTTGGGCTGGATAATTTCTGGTTGTGGGGGCTGTCATGTGCACTGCAGGATATTTAGCTGCATCCCTCTACACAGTAGATGCCAGTGGCATACCTTCTCCCCTTCCCACTCCCCCAGTTGTGACAACCAAAATGTCTTCAGATATTGCCAGGTGTCCCCAGGGGAAGTGGGGTGGCAAAAGCACCCTTGTTGAGAACCGCTGATTTATAGCATTCCTTTCCACTTTTTAAAAATTATTAATTATTCTGTTTTTGGTGAAAATGGATTATTTGATATATTAATGTTTACATTTTCACAAGACTCAGTCCCGTTTCTGATACTTGAATGCATTGTTTGAATGATAGTACCATTCCTAAATGTACTATATATGCTTTAATTTACAGCAACTTGTAATACAAGGACACTGTCTTCCCAATATGAATATTAAAAAGGAGGGAAAAAAAAAACCAATGTGTATATATATTTTTAGGACATAAGTGAAAGTCAAATGTTTTCTTATACTATAATTTATTAACTTAGTACAAACTTCAAGATTATATATTATAAGAAATACATTCATTTATAAAATGGGGATAATAATAATGCCATACCAAACAGGGACTGATAAGGCATCTAAGTGCATTAAACTCTCCACAGTCATCTTTGACATTGTCTCGACATTTACCACTAGAGCTACTTTTTGAGTCACCTAACACTTATTCCCAGAATGTATTTTCTTTGTTTTTATCTAATTTGAGAGAGCAGTTTTTCAATTTTTTGTGTACTGGAAATTTCATTCTAAGGCATAAGTACCCATTTGGCTATTTATGGTTTCCACAATTAACCATTTAACCCTCTTGCTTTCATACCTGATACACAAAAGGTTTGTTTCCAGCCATATGAACACTTGCACATACAAGGTCATATTCCTTGAATAATTGCAGTATCAGGATTGAATTTATTTGCCTCCTTTTTCTACTGGTGTGTTAACCCAGAAAATATTATCAAGATGCATTTAGAAAAGTTGAGAGACTGAAGATGACTACTTTTCATGGTAGACCAGATTGTTTGTTTCCTCATTATACATAAGTGACATCCATTGTTTTACATTTATGTTTGTGTGAATTATATATCATCCTGTCTAACTTGACATGGCTGTAATAGGATGAACCATAAAAAAGAAAACAAAAACAAAACCACCACCACTATAAATGATGGTAGAGACTTTTATTTCCCTTAAGCCACAGAATGAACATTTCTCCTCTCTCACCAGAGATAATGTAGGCTAGGATTATCCACATCTGTAGTAAATAATCTCTGCAGTTATTGTTTTTAATAAAAATCTATATTTGGTTCATAATTTAATGTAAATTCTTACTTTAAATAATTTTGTTTATTGTTCAATAATTATTATGGTCCCAGAAAAGAACATTTCATTGAGAGCTCTGCTGCTGCTAACAATATAAAGGTATAATCTCATAAATAGGAAATTTTGTCTCTTAAATTATTACTAATAAGAACTAAACATATGTATAAATTGACATGTTGTGCCATGAATGTACATGAGTTTTCTTTGTTAATTTTGTTAACAAATTTCTTTTTTTTGTGTGTTAACAAATTTCTTTGTTAATTTTGGTTTGATTTTTCGGTTTATTTTTGACTTGATTATTTTGGGGGGAGGTTATTTTTAGTTGGCTACTTAAATGAAGATGTCATTTTTTATTTATTTGCTTTATAGGTCAACACGATGGACCATTGCCCAGACAGCATGCTGGATTATTGCCAGAATCTCTAATTTGGGCATATATTGTCCAACTAAGTTCTGCATTGCGTACCATTCATACAGCGGGTTTGGCATGCCGAGTTATGGACCCAACAAAAATTCTGATAACTGGCAAAACAAGGTACTAGCATTTTGAGTTTTGTTTTGTTTCATTTTGTTTTTCAGCATCTAACCTATGACAGCTTAGTAAGCAAAATATGACCATTGTTTTAATTCTATCTTTTCATATACCCTATTCAGAAGAACTGCTGTGACTTTAAGTTCATTTGTAAGTTTCTAAAAAACATTAAATTTTTAATAAAATGCCAGTCTTGTTAAGAGTTGGGAAAGGTTTGCATGGTTAAGTTGGGGGAATATAGACGTAAGACCAATACAACTTTTCTAGGTAGAGCAGTGCTTCTCAAGTATGTGTGGATCAGAATCACCTGGAGGCCTTAGATTGTGGGACTCCACCCCCAGGGTTTCTCCTTGAGTAAGGCTCTGGGGTCTGCCAGGGAATTTCCATTTCTAACAATTTCCCTGGTGATGCTGATGCTGCCGGTTGTGTCCTGTGCTTTGAGAACCACTGATTTGGAATTAAGTTACAGACTTTGCCTTCACCTGAATGAAGTTGCTGTAATTTTGAAAATTATCTTGGGCAGCAAAGCCTTAGAGCTCGAGATTCGATACCAGGTTACCTAGGTTCCTGTCCTGGCTCTGCTAGTTAGTTACTCTCTGTGTGACCTTGAGCACATTACTTTACTATTTCAGCAACCTTACGAGACAAGTACTATTACTATCTCCATTTTCCTTGCTTATAAAGTACCTCTTTCACGAGGCTGTTGAGAGGATAGAATAGCTAATAACACGTAAAATGCTTAGAACAGTGCCTGGGATATTTGCAATAAGTATTAGGAAGCTAGCTAATTCTTTCATGAGTAACTAATAAAAGAAGCAGCTGGGTGTGGTGAAGAACATACTGGCCCAGTAGTCAGAAGATCTAAGGTGTATAGTCCTGTCTTCATCAGTTACTGACGTCTGTAACCTCAGGCATGTCACTTAACATTTGTGAGCTTTAATTTCCTCATCTCTGAAAGGGTGGTTGGTTGATTGGGGTTCTGTGGGGTTAGGTTAAACTAGATGAAATTCTAAATCCTTCCTGCTAGCTAGTATAGGAAGTTGTAGATTTCCATTAGTCTATAATAAAAGATCTGATTTTAATCCATTTTCCTTTTAAATTCTCTGATCCTTAAAGGTTGCGAGTAAATTGTGTTGGTGTTTTTGATGTTTTAACCTTTGATAACAGTCAGAATAATAATCCATTGGCAATGATGGCTCAATACCAGGTAAGTAAGAATTAACATGGATACTAACTTAATTACTAAAAGCCTGCTTTTTTGTAAAGACAAATTTCATTAATTAAAAAAAGTAGTTTAGGGTTTTTTAAGTCTAGATTTCAATTTATTCTGGGGGTGGTTTCTGTGCAGGTTTTGAAACTATTTCTTTACTATTGTGATATATTTAGTGTAGAGCCCTTATAGTTTGAAACATACAGAATTCACGAGTGTCAGAGGCTTTAGCCATTCAAACTGAAAAAGTATTTATGTGATTAGGAAATTTTTCCTCAGCATAGATTAAAATGGATTAAGTCGTCAGCCAAATGGAGTATATTAAATGGCACTTTACCATTTTTTTCAATCCTTCGGTGTGTTAAAAACACACTTATTATTTTTACTTGTAGAACATTAGTTACAGTACTAATGACAATTTTGGAGAGATTTTCAAAAGAATGTTAGTGGATCTCCATTTTCTAAGTAAATTTTTTCTTTTGTTTCAAAACCTGTCACACTTCTTGTATCAGAATTTGATTACAGTCTGCTTTCATTTTTGTAGTGTTGGTTTAGACCCCATTATGTTGCTAGCTATTTTTCTATTTCTTATTTTTTTATTAATATGATGAGGTATAGTTGAGGAAATAACACCTGTCATTTTAAGACAATGAATTTATACTTTTTGTATAAGAAGTTTTGGTTTTCTTTGAAAATTAATTAGGGAGGCTTTTTAAGGCAGAGTCTGATAATCACACGGAGAAACATAGGGAAAACACCTTCGCTTCCCTTTGCTCTTCTCTCTCTTTTTTTTTTTAAAGCTTTGACAGAGATGTTGGTTCACTTTCCTGTAAGATAAAATTTTGAAACAAAAAGGAAAGAAAGGGCAGAATGTGAAGTAGACTCTGGGTAGTGTTTTGTTTTCTCTTTTTTGCTACTGAATCACAGGAAGTGCTGTCCCTGAGACTTAACAAGCACCCATTGCATTCAGTTGTATGCAGACTTTTCACATCTTCCTTTCCCTCTGCTGTGTCCACCTAACCTTGCCAGCAGCCAAGCTGTGCTGGTTCATAGCCCCATCTGGTGGGCAGCATAGGAAGAATCTGACTTACTCTGTTTTCCCAGCAGCAGCTTTCTTCTGCCTAGAGGCTTTAATCCCTCTTTCTCATCTATAGTAGTTGTTTCTTAGCTACTTTCCTTCTTATCTTAGTACCTAACTAATTGGCTCTCATTAATTTTTTCTCATAATCTTTGTGCTTCCAAAAGTGACAGATTATGATTAAAATGCTAGCAGTCTTCATATCTCCAGGAAAATAACATTAAACTTTTTAAAGGAAATGAGACATTTAGAACCAGTACCATCAACCTCTATTCCAAATACCTGGAAATCCCATGTCCACATTACAGAAAACAGAACAAAACCCATTCCTTAACAGTTATCTCCTCATTTTTCTCTAAATAGGAATGGATTGCATTTTAAAAATTATTAGTATAAAATAAGACAAGTTTGGTTTTCTTTTTCTATAAGCATCACACTAGTATCATTTTCCACTTTTTCTTTGCAAATATGCAGTATTTCAGTTATGTTAATTTTCTTCAAAAGAAAAGTGTTCCCTGAGTTACAAACAACCAACTTTTAAAAAGGACCATGGGGCCACTAATTTGTAAGTGGGGAACTGCCTTCATTCATAAGCTCAGGCGACCTTCAGCCATTTATCACTTCTTTAATTTTGAGCAATAAAGGATATATCAGGTTTTTCTTTCTTCCCCCCTCCCCACATACACATGTGTGTACAAGATTTTTCATGTAGTTTACAATAAAGTATAGGATAGAATTAAAGATTGTCCCAGAAAGGGGGAGTGTGATTTTACAGAGAAGAGGGTATGTGAGAAAGGAGTGCATTGTTTCTTGTAGTCTATTTTTCATAGTCTGTTTCAGACACGTGAATAGAGACTGACTTTCAGTAAAATGGACATAAGTAGAGCCATAGATAGAATCAGAGAAAGAAATCAAGAATTGTGAAAACCAGGAAGAAACTGAAAATGAGTTGGGGGGAAAACCTCCAGAATTCAACAAATGGGGGGAAAATCCAGATGGAGGTAAGAAGCAAAATAACAAATGGAAAATTATTTAGCTGGGAAATAAGGAAAGGAAAGTTACTGAAATTTTATGATGTTAAACTCTTAATTAATCAGGACTCTTTTATTTTAAAAAAATCAGTTCTAATTTAATTGGGATTATATTACATGTATACTGGTATCCCCACTTTGAGTCAACTTTAGAGAGGGGGTGAGATGTACTCAAAATCAGATGTTCTAATTTTTTAAACCCATCCACTCCTTTTGGACTGTTTTCCTGTCTCAGGGAGTGATGGAATGTTCTAGGTAGGAGGCTTAGTACAGTCTCCAATCAGGTGGAAGCAAACTGAAAATTTTACAGTTTTAGGGGTTAGGGGCCTGTGTGCTGGTACATGCTGCTAAAATACTTGATAAATAACAACGACCTTCAGTTGCTTTGCAACGCCATTGGATTGCACCACCTATAGAAATTTGCAGATAGTGTTTTCATGTTTGTGCACACTGATTTCTCTTGACCGATATTTTCTATGATTTCATTAATAAAACTTGGAATGTTTCACCTGTTCTTAAAAGTGACTGAGGGGACTCCTTCCTGGGATTCGTAACAGTGTCCTCCAGAGAGCAGAAACTGGCGGCAGTCAGCGTGCTCCTTCCCATGCCCACTCCCTCCTGCCGTTCTGGGTTCCTGAAGTGGTCCATTAAAGAGGCTTTAAGAAGTTACCCTGACAGGAATCCTTGGCATCTCTTGTCCTGATGGGTTCAAAGTCGTCTGTTAATCTAACCAATTTTCCTTCTGATCGCAGGAGTGCATGTTCAAATTGTCAGATGCACTAAACCTTTTTCATAGTTTAGGGTAAATGTTTAGATTTGAACTTTTTAATGTTGTTTTGGTAATGGACTTTGACCTCAGCCTTATTATTTGGGTAGAATGTGTTAAGTAAGGATCACCATATAGTGCTAGTATTTCATTAGCAATTACCTCGAAATGCTCCCCTGACGTCCCAGTTGTGTCAGTAAAAAACATTCCACTAACCCAGTGGTTGTCAGCTTGGCTGCAAATCTCTTACAAGAGCGCCGAGAAATACCAGTATCCGGATCTTCCTACATACAGAGTAATAACACCAGAAATGGGAGTGAGGCATGGCTGGTAGGCAAGGTTTTTGTTTGTTTTTAAAGCTTCTCAGGTGATTTTGAAAACTCCTTATACTAAACCAAAAGTCAGTAAATGAACATGTATCCAGCAATTCTGATGAGATCTCAGAATTTGACGATTTACAGAGGTGTTCTGTAGAAATTACTTGAAATGAATTCCGGATAACTCTGACATACTGCATTCTCCTTAGGCATTTGATGAATAGTTAGCTGCCCGCCAAGCTGAGCCATATGGGGTGACCACTGGAGTTACAATAGGTGGCAAAGAGTTTACTTCAATTCAGCCAGCGTCTTTTGAAAATACTTTTAAAAGAAAAGCCTCACAACAGTACATCCTTAAAAAATAAAAAAAATAAGAAGTGTGGGAAACCATGTTATAAGTGTGAGTAAAAATAGTCTAGAAAGAAAGACATATGGGATGTCACTGAAGTTTGCAGCATCTTCGATGTTACAGAGAACATGCTCTGAAGTAAGGTAGTGCTGAAATTATGTTTGTAATGGGATGGCTTTTCTTCAGGTAATTCTTCAAATTCCCACTATATTCTAGGAGCCCTGGAAACTGAGAAAAGTTTATATCTTAAATCACAGTGATCATAGTAAAGCAAAGCTATAGCAACTGAGTTTAAATTTCTTGTCATAGTAAAGAATATCTGCCTTTTTTTTTTTTTTTTTTTTTTTTGGTTAAGCTTTCAAAAGCAACAGTTCTATACTTTACATGTGAATTGCTTTGAGTAATGGTTCTTAGAGTATGGCCCTAGAACTACCTTCATCAAAATTACCTGGGTGCTCTAAAAGTGTTGGGCTTGTTCTCAGACCTCTGCTGAGTGAGGGCCCCTAGTAGAGGGGCTCAGAAGTGCCTATTTTTAATGAGCTCCTCCGGTGATTCTGATGAGTGCCAATATTTGATTACCCTTCTCTGAGTTCTGCAGCTTATTTGCAAAGATGCTTTTTCCATGTATGCAGTAATGTCAGTATGTTAAATGTGTGCTTATGAAATAAAATTAAAAGTTATGTTTATTCTTTCATGTCAGCAAGCAGATCTGATATCATTAGGAAAAGTTGTGTTGGCTTTGGCTTGCAACTCTTTGGCAGGAATTCAGCGAGAGAATTTACAGAAAGCCATGGAACTGGTGACAATCAACTACTCTTCTGACTTGAAGAATCTGATTTTGTAAGTTTTAAAATGTGAGAAGACTTAAATTATGATCTTAGAACATAAGCCTTCTTTTCTATTTTAAGCTTGGATGTTACTTATTTTCATAAGGGGCTTTTTAACAGTGATTCTGTATTTTCAGTTTCCACTACTTAAAACCAGGCAAGACACAATTAAAATTTTTTAATTTCTTCACTTTTATTGCTAAGTATCTATTTCTTGGAATAAATACATAAATCAGTGTATTTAAATTAGTTTTTGGTTTGTTAAAGATTTGGTCCAAGAACATCCTCTAGAACTGCTTGGTATAATATGGTATCCACTAGCTACATATGCCTTTTCAAAATTTAAATTAGTTAAAATTAAATAAAATTAAAAATTCATTTTCTCAGTTGCACTAGTTATATTTGTAGCTCGTGCTACTATACTGGACAGTGTAGACTTAAAACAATTCATTCGTCTCAGAAAGTTCTGTCCAACTGTGCTGCTCTGAGAAGGATCACCAGGTATGTGAAAGCTGGTCATAAATAAAGCTCAGCTGCAGTCCACTCATATCCTCTGTAGCCAAAACAGCCATTGCAGGGAGCATGTATGTAGAGAACCCTGAACTGTTTCTGAGCCAATATCATAACTCTGGGGAAATCCTTGAATACAGGTGTGAAACCCACTTGGACTGTTGTTGCCATAGAAGGACTTCTTCCTATCTAACATATATCTTACATTGAAGGAATCCAGAGAGGGGACAGCCCTGACCCTTATTAGGTGCTATTCTGGAGAAGAGATGCTAGGAAGTCTCTTTTGGATTTTTCCTATTATGTTCTAGACCAGGGGTTCTTAACCTTTTTTCTTCCATGGGCCCCTTTACCAGTCAGGTGAAAACCATGGACCCCTTACTAAGTAAGTGCACACTATACTCTGTATTGTTTAATAAATAAACCACACCTGCACCAACATGTCCCCACAAGAATAATGTGTTTTTAAATTTCAATTCAAGCTCACAGACCCCTTGTTAAGAACCCCTGTTCTAGAAGCAGTGGGCGCTTACTGAGCCTTATCACCAGTCTCTTATAACTTCCAGCTGTCCCTTCTAATCTTTCTTTGTAGCCCTGGATGATTCACTTTCTTTATGGACCAGCCCTGGGGTATGGAATTGGGTTGGGGTGGGACTGCCCACTTTTGTTTTGTCACACTGGCATGTGTATCCTGCTTTTTAACAGATTACTAGAAACTAATGGTTGGCTACTTCCTATTAATAACCAAATAAGATGATTTATCTTTTAAATGAAAATGTTTATCTCATATTTTTTCATAGCAGTGATTTCTCACCTTATATAGGATGTCTGAGATAATCCTAGGCCATAATGTCCAAATTTTCTTTCTTAAAAAGTGGAAGTGGAGGATATAAATGTAACAAATTGGCCATATGAAACTAGGTGATGGATACATGGGGGTTCATGGTACTATTCTCTCTACTTTTATGTAGGCTTGAAATATTCCTTAATAAAAAGGGAATAAACAAACTAATAATAACTAAGAATTAAAATTTATGGAGCAGTAAACCCATGTCAGGTTTTTAGCTGCCTGACGTGAATTAATTCACTTAAAATTCTTCCAGTAGCCCTATACATTAGATAACATCATTAGCCCCATTTTAGAAATGATAAAACTGTCATTTTGAAATAGTAATTTGAAAAAGTCAAATAGCTTGTAATAAATTTAAGTATGAATAGTTAGATATAAACATGTATTAGAGAAGCCTTAAGAGATGACTAGTTAAGACATAAATTATCCACAGGAGTATAACTGCTTATTCATTTATTCAAAAAAGAATGCCTACTGCATGCCAGAAGCTGAGGATACTTGGAACAAGGTGAAAAAATTCTCCATCTACTGGAGCTTACCCTAATGGGGCGTTGGTAATCATGTAAATAATTAAGATATTTTCAAATAGTGATAAGTCAAAGAAAATGAGATAGAATAATAAGCAGAGTGAAAGAGTGGGAAGCTGCTTTAATGAGATGATCTGGGGCATGGCTTACCTCTCAGAATAAGCAATATTGAGTTATTAAAATGTGTGAAGATTGAGAATCTTTGTGTTCTATTAGGTAGCCCCACTGAAATATGCAATATTTTATGCCTTAGTTATAAAGACAGGGCATCAAAATATTATTAAAAGAAATCAAACTGGTCTCTGCTGAGTGTTAAAGAGGAGAAATGTTTGCAGTTTCTCCATTGGCTTTTAAAATTTTCCAGAGAAAAGAAATATAATAAAGCTTTAAAAATGAGCCTGACTTGTGATAAAAAAAGCAAGTTTTCTAAGTCATATACACTAATACAATGATGGCAGCAGTGGCTCTGTGTTTTTAAATTTCATGTTTGGCATTCAGGTGCTCCTTTTTATTTTGGTTAGGTACCTGTTGACTGACCAAAACAGGATGCGAAGTGTAAATGATGTCATGCCCATGATTGGTGCTCGGTTTTATACTCAACTGGATGCAGCTCAGATGAGAAATGATGTCATAGAGGAAGACCTTGCAAAGGTAACAGGTGCAGTTCAGAGAGTATATGCACACTTAAACTTGTGTGGACAGCTTGAAAACATAGTCTTGTGCTGAATAAAATGTTACAGTGGGTTAAATGATGGGTTGCAGATATTTTTGTCCAAACTGCACGTTCAATATTTTAATTTCTTATGTCCCCTGGGCAGGGTTTTCTTCTTTTCTTTCACGGCTTTGCTACAGTCATGTGAAAAACACTTGATTTTTCATGTGAGTTCCTTTAACAATTCCTAAAAATTGTTGTAATGTCTTGAGTAGTACTAGGGAATGAAATGGACATGTTATATTTAAAAATATAAACCAAAGGTTGGGGGTATTAGGGTTTATTGTTTAAAGGTAAAACACACAGGGTACCAGTTTTTGTATACTTTTACTTTTAAATTCAGTTAGCTGGAACATTAACATTCTCTTTCTTTTTAAACTGTTTTATAGGAAGTTCAAAATGGAAGACTGTTTAGGCTTCTAGCAAAATTGGGAACAATCAATGAGAGGCCGGAGTAAGGATTCACAGTATTTTACAATGTTTTCAATCAAGGGCACTATTTTGCATAACAAGAATGAGAATACCTTGTTCTTACTGGTTTTATTTGACAAAAGAGAAGAATTCTCATATCAAGTGACTATTCGCCATTAGGGTGCTATTTCTGAAACTGGGTGCCATTGTCCTTATGGATTTTACACACCTGCAGAGAACATGCTGTGTTAGAAATCACTCGTTTCTTTTGCAGGGGAGGTAGGGCACATCTGATGACACATCTGCCCTTTCTCCTTTGTGAAGCCTGGTTGAGTCAATTTAACTTGGACGGATTACAGACTTCAAGAATCTAATTGTTACGTGCCTCTTAGCTTCTGTGAAAGTGCATTTTTTTTTTTTTATAGCTGTCATGTCAGTGATATTAGACACTGCATCACCCTCTTAGACTGCTTAGTTCTGCCACATTTGTAGGTTAAAGTTAGTCATCTCGTCAAGAAATATAAGCAGAGTTGATGTCTGTACTCCCTAATTGCTAAAGACAGGAAGAACAGGACTGCGGCTGTGGTGGCTGGCCTATAAAGTTACTTTCCAGGAATGCTAATAAGTTTCATTGCCTGAGGGATATTTTTGATCATGAAATTCAAGTCCCCTTGTCTTTCTTTAAAGCCAAAAGACTCAAATAGGATTTTCCCTAATCATTTTCCCAAGTGAAGAGAACATTGTAATATATGCTGAACCATATTTTAAAAACTCTTTAAGCTGTTTCTTCTAGTATTTATTTATCTCTTTTAAAATATATGCCTAAGTGGTGTTTCTTGCCTTTTTTTTTTTTTTTCAATTTTTAATTTAGTTAATGACTTTTACCTTTCACACCCTTTTCCCTCACCATGAACATACACCCATTCTCTTTCCCCCACCTTCCCTCCCTCCTACTTAGCCCATGAATTTTGAGTTAAATCTGTTTTCGTTGTTGTCGTTACTGTGAGGAGGTAAATATTGTTCATAGCTGAACCACATAGTAAATCATGGTTATATATTCTATCTTTTGTATGGTTTTTTTGGATTTTGTTTTCCTGGAGTTATTAATTGCCTTGTATAGAAAACTACAGAAATGAAAGAATATTTACCAATAATTCTTTTCAGATTCTCTGCCAGAGTTACAGAAAACCTTTCAATATGGCCAAAAATAGGTTACCTTCTTTTTTCTCCTGCTTAGAGAAATTGCCCCTGGAGCATGTGTCCTTGGGTTTCTAACTTGGCTGGTTGAGCTCTCAGCCAGCTCACACTCACACTTGAAAACTGGAGTTTCACTTTACTAGTCTTCTGGGAATTTTCACTGTCTCTCCTTTCGTGTTAGATACCATGTTTCTTGTCCCCCCACCCCATCCCCCCTTCCCCTTGGTTTACTCTTGCAATGGAGCACATCCTCCTATAGTTTCCTGAGAAAAGTGAAAAATATTTTGAGTCCTTGCAGGTCTGAATATATTTTTATATCATCACATTTTATTGATAGTATGATTGGAAATAAAAGTCTAGATTGTCTTCAGAAAATTCTTTGCATTAATTGAATTTTTGAATAGGTTATATATGAACGTATTTTTTTTTTTTTTAATAGGAAAAAGGTTTGTAGTGAAATAAAAAAACCCTCTCTTTCATACTCATGCTTGTCCTTCTCGGTCTGCCCAGTTCCCGCACCAATCCTTATTTATTGGTTCCTTGCATATCCTTCTAGAATTACAAATAATATATATTCTTATCCCTCCCCTACCTTAATTATAAAGAATTTATATAATGCTTTTTTCTCTTAACAGTTTATTTTTGAAATCTTTCTGTTTAGATATGTTTAATATTGTGCCAGGCACTATTCTAAATAGTTTACAAATATTACCTAATTTAATGCTCACAAGAATCCTGAGATAGAGAAACTATTATTATTCCCATTTAACAGAGAGAGAAATTAAGGTATAGAGGTTAAATAATTTGCCCAAGGTCACAGAACTAGTGAGTATATGAGTCAGGGTTCAAATCCAGACAGTCTAGCTCCCGCGTCCATGCTCTTAACCACTGTGCCATGATGGCCGTGTAGCAGTCGTCCATCCCATGGATCCGCTGTAATTGATTTCTCCAGCTCCCTGTTGAATGCCCAGCAGTGCCCAGCATTGGGGTGATTTTCAGTCTTTTACTGCCATAAACAATGCTGTGGGGACTAACTTATGCATGCAAGCTTCATATGTGGCTAGTATGCCCTTAGTTGTGATGGCTAGGCCAGTTGGCTTGCACAGTAGAGGTAGATAGCTCCTACAGGTGGGCTTACCAATGTGTAGTGCACGAGGGGGCCTCACTGACAGTCTAGCATCAGTGGATTTCAGTCCACCTTTATTTTGTATTTAATGAGCATGGTTGAATATCTTTTTTACGCTTTTGATCCATTTCTATTCCCTTTTCTGCATGTTCCTATCTTGTGTCCATTTTTATTTTTCACTTTGGTTGCCTGTCTTTATAGATGTATAGAAGAAACTAGAGAGATTTGCACTGTGTGGTAATGTTTTTTCACTTTGTCATTTTCTTTTGACTCTGCATAAATTTTTCCCACGCAGATCATTTCTATATGTAGTCTAATCGATCAAACTTCTTTTATGCCTTGATTTTTAAAAAAATCCATTTTATTGATACATATTAATAAAGCATAAATCCATCAAAGTGTACAGTCAGTGGTATTTGGTATAATCACATATTTGTGCATTCATCATTTCATTCTTAGAGCACTTTCATTATTCCAATAATAACAATAAAAACAAACAATGCTTATCACCTCTCAATCTCTCTATGCCATACATAGCTGCTATTCTGTTTCCTTCTCTTTAGTATATTTGTATTTATATTTTGTAAAAACAGTCTTTTATATGCAATACCACCCATATTCGTGTTTTTCATGGGGTTTTACTATCTTACACAGTCCCACGTTACAGTGTTTAGCTTACCTCCTCATAACACACATGACCTTAGACTTTCCCTTTCAACCACTGTCATACCCATACAATAGCTCTGCTAGTTACAAACACCATGAGATGCTTTAACGATTTCTATTCATTTCCAAAGATTTACAAACAACCTTTTTACCACCTCTGCACAGATTAACCTTCCTTCAGCTTTCCGTTCTCTACCCTCCTCCTATTTTCTGGTGACGTATGTTCTAATTATTAACCCCATGACTTTACATAATATATTTAGTTCATAAAATAGCTATGCCTTGATTTTGAGTCATAGTTAGAAAGTTAGAAAGGTCTTTTCCACTCCAGGGTTATGAAGGAGACTTCCTATGGTTTTTCTAGAATGTTTATGGTTTCATTTTTTTATATCAAAATTATTTGTATACTTGGTATTTATATAAGGTGTGGAGTATGAATGCCAGCTTTTCTCCTCCGCCCCCACCCGCCAGGAGAATACCCAGTAACCCAAATGCTACTTGTATTAAATAGTCTAGATTTTCACCATGGGTTTGAAGTAACACCTCTTTGACATTGTTTTACTCATTGAACCTTTAAACTCTGGTATTGTTCTTTCCCATCTCCATCCTGTTTTGTGTTGTTTTTTGTTTTCCTGCAACTGTTTAACTTTCTGTATGAATTCTAGAATCAGTTTGTTTCTTTTTTAAAAATCATTAAGCTTGATAGTATTTTTACTGGGAAAATAACATTATGTTTGTTATTAAACTTAGAATTTGTGTATTTAGCTGTTCCCGTCATCTTAACCAAAACGTGGTATGCCGTTCTATTTGCTAGTGTCTTCTTTTGTGTTCTTTGGTAGTACTAAGTTCTTCATATAGTAGAGCACGCTTTTATTCTTAGGTACTTTTTCTTGTTGCCATTTTATATATAAATGGGATTTCCCCGCCAGCCCCATTCTATCTTCTTACTGCTTGTTATTGATGTACCTCAAAATCACTGATTTCTGTAAATTTTGTACTGTAATACCTTATTGTTTGGATAGTTTTTCAGTAGATTCTCTTGTGTTTCCCAGGTATGTGGTCATATTATCCATAAAGTAATGATAGTTACATTTCCTCCTTTCTGATTTCTGTGCTCATTCCTTTTGAGTGATTGTTAGCTACTATCTCCAGTCCATAGATAGGAGCGATGATAGTTTTGTTCAGAATTTGAAGCATTGTCCCACTCTGTGTGTGTGTGTGGGGGGGTCCCCATTTGCTGGGCAATTCTCTGTGTCTGTTTGCTGCCCTCTCTCCTCATCCTTCCATCTTCACCGGGATTTGATCCTGAGAACCTCCGATGTGGGAGAGAGGTGTCCTGCCGCCTGCACCACCTTAGTTCCTGTTTTTTCGGCGTGTCTTGTCTTGGCTCTCCCTTGTGTCACTCTCCTGTTATGTCATCATCTTGCTGTGTGGCGCGACAGGGCCTGGCGGCGCGCCCATGCACAAGGCCTGGGGGCTCACCCGCTCGCGGAGCCTGACGGCGTACCTGCTTGCGAGGCTTGGTGGCCCTCGTGCCTTCTATATTTTTCTTTTATTTTTACCAGGAGGTCCCAGGGATCGAACCCAGGTCCCTCCGTATGGGAGACGGACGCCCAACCATTTGAGCCACATCTGCACCCCCTCCCCCACTGTCTTTTCATTTCCAGATTGATTGAAAGCCAATTTGTCTCCAGATCCTTCCCCTACCCCCAAATTTTTATGATCTTTATCACTGGTATTCAGAGATTCACAATGGATATACCTTGGTGAGGGCTTTTGATTCATTTTGATGAGTCAGCAGATAGCCCCTTATTTATTTATTTGTTTGTTTGTTTGTTTATTTTCGGTAGCCCCTTTTAATCTTGGAAATTTATGTCCTTCAGTTCTGAGAAATGGTCTTTATTTTTTCTTTGAAAATTTCTTTTCCTCTCCCTTTCTGAAATTCCTATTGGTCAGATGTTAGACCTTTGGGATTGATTTTTCTAATTCTCTCTTCTATTTTCTCTTTATCTTTTTGTTCTACTTTCTAGGCTATTATCTCAACTTTATTTTTCTAAAATTAAAATTTTCTAATCCTCCTTTGAATTTAAAAATTTCTGCTCTCATATTTTTAATTTCCAAGGACTTTTCTAGTGTGAGTTTTCTGTTTTATAGCACCCAATTCTTGTTTCTCCGAGGTTGTCAATTAAAGATTTTTGCTTTTAGTTTTTGTCTTGTTTTTAAGTTTTGTTCCATCCCCTGCAATATCTTAAAGGAAACAAGTTTACTTCATTTTGTTTTATTTTCTTATCAGAAGATTTCTGATCCTTGGCTGCCTGTTCATATTAAGAACAAGGTTCTAGTTTAGCCGCCAGGAAGCTCTCTGTGTGCCAGGGATGTAGAATGTTGAACTTTGCTGTATATAGAGCAGTGTGTTAAGTATGGTAGAGCAGTGCTGTTACTTATGATGAAGCAGTGTTAAATTGTTATGTATGAATTTTGTTTGTTTTTGGTAGACTCCCGGGTGTTGTATTTCTCTTGGGGAGGTCAGCATCCCCTAAAGGAATCTTTCACCTCTGTGTGTGGTTTAAGCCTGACTGCAAGGTTTGGGGAGCCAAGCAGAGGGAAGGTGTTTTTCAAACAGTTTCTCCCTACCCCCCATTCCCTCATTCCTTGCTGTGCCGGCCACTCCTGAGGTTGGTGCTTCTCTGATTCACCCTTTCTAGTAAACCTCCAGATTTCTGCCAGGCAGAGGTGGGGGTGAGGGGTGAGATGTATCCATTTGTGGTTTTCAGCCTCAGTCCAAACCTATACCTTTAGGGCATGAGGACTTTGATTCCTGAGCCTCCCCAGATTGTCTTGCTTCTTGTTGGTTTCCCCCTTCCCATACCCCCTATATAGTATTATATTAAGTTTCTTTTTTTTTTTTTTTCAGGTCTGCTAAGTGATACCACTTAATCATCTACTTTCCATCTTCCAGATTTTGTGAACTTTCTTTCTGCCTGCTTTTGTTGCTTCTTCTGATCCCTTTGTCTCTGTGTATTTATACCCTTTAAAAAACATACACTGTCAATTTAGTGGAATTTTGAAAAGGAGCACAGAGATAAATGGGTGTGTTTAATCTGCATTTTAAGTGGAAGTCCCTGGAGTGACCTTTGCAAAGCACATATATAATAGTGTTGAAACCATATGATGGGTTTCCCTCCTTGTCCTTAGAATAAATAGCCAAGTTTTTAACATGATCTGGAGCCCTTTCATCCTTGCTTCAGATCTGCCTTTTAAAAAAAATTATTTTTTCTCCCCTCCCTGTCTTGCCTCTTTTGGCTCTCTCCTTGCCCTCCTCCTCTCCCCTTGTCCTTGTATTCTCTCTTTTTCTCCTTTTCTTTCTTCCAGCTTCATTCAGCAACACTGACCATTCGTAAGTTTCTTAAGTGCTTCATGCTCAGCCCTGCACAAATGCTGATGACCAAGAAGTAGCCTTCCTCTGGGAAAAGCATCCATTATCTTCTCTGGAAAACTTTCCTTGCTGTCCCAATTGAATTTAATTTCTGTTTCTATTCTATACCGTTTCTCTTTTTCTTAAGAGCACTAAAGCAGTTACCACTTTTTAAAATTATATGAATAATACCTGTTTTCCCTGCTAGACTGTAAGTCCCAAAAGTCACTGAAAACTAACTGTGGTTTCCTGGTCATTTCTCCAGTTCTTTGCAGCTTGCTTTCAGATGGAATGGTAGGAAACCAAAATCTACCTCCTTTTTGTTTCCTAAGCAGTTTTCAGTTTTATGCTCCTTGGTAAAGTGGAGCATATATCTGATCATCTCACTCTACTCTGTCACTTAAGGCTGAGGGGTGGAAAAAGTTACTCACCTTCAACCTATGTCTAAAGACAGTGGAAAACGTTTTTTTTCCTTCCCCATTTTATCTAATGGTTGGGGCTGAAATAAAGGGCGTGATATAAAATAGGGATTCTTAAGGGATGTGATTGCCCTGGAGAATTGAGAATTAAAATAGGATTTCATCCACTTTCACATCAGTGAAATGAGTAAAAGAAATCCATAGGCAATCTGTGCATAATAAAATTTGGGAAAAAAATTGTTTTAGCTTCCTTATTACTATTGAAGGATTTTTAAATTTTAATCACTGCACATACACACACACCCTTATTTCTTATTTATTGGGGGAAAAAAACTAGTTTTGAACCTGAAGGATTAACATATGGACATGTGACATACAGTATATGTTAATGATGTAAAATATTAACTTCCCCTAGGTTTCAGAAGGATCCTACCTGGTCAGAGACTGGAGACCGTTATCTGTTGAAACTCTTTAGGGATCATCTCTTTCATCAGGTGACAGAAGCAGGTGCTCCCTGGATTGACCTCAGTCATATCATTTCTTGTCTTAACAAGGTAATTTGTGTCTGGCTATTTCAGACCCAATTTGTAGAATTGCATCTTCTACAAATACTAAAAGGCTTAAGGAATTAGGATATACCCTTACTCAGCCTACAAAGACATTTTACTAATAATTATGAGTTGCTCCTAGTTAATAACATTTTATAGACCAGGAAGATTTTTCAATGCTTGCATGAATAATTGCTGAATTTTATTGTAATAAAATGTCACAAAATGACAGCTTTTTCCCCTTTTATACAATACCTTATTTGTCTATTATATTGTTACGCCAAATAAAACAATGACTGGGAAAAACAGAAAAAAATGTGTGCTTAAATATTTTTTCAAAAATTAAGTTCCTGGGAGGCGGCTGTGGCTCAATCAGTGGGGCTCCCATTTACCATATGGGAGGCCCCGGGTTCGGTTCCCGGGGCCTCCTGGTGAAGGCAAGCCCGCCCGCACGGCGTGGTTAGCTGACCCAGCAAGCACAAGCAGCAAGGGGGGGATAAATGAATAAATAAATAAAATCTTTAAAAAAAAAAAAAAAAATTAAGTTCCTTTGTTCTAATTAATTGTGAGTCATATTGGAGGTCCTGAATGTTATCAGTTCATACATTATTAACTACAGACTAATTAAGTATTATAATAATAAAAGTACATTACAGATAAAATCGGTGGGCCCAGCCATTATCACTTAGATTGCTTGACAAACTGATTAGGTGGAGATATGTCATAAGCTTATTTGAGAGTCCGATGAGCTTTGTAAATTCTAATAACTGTACAGGTTAATGTCTAAACCAGGGGTCAGCACACTGTGGCCCATGGGCTGAACCCAGACTGTGGCCTCTTTTTGTCCAGCCTGCAAGCTAAGAATAGTACTTATATTTTTAAAGGTTCTTAAAAAAAGAGACCACAAAAAAACATAGAAGAATATGTGACAGAGACTGTAAATGGCCCGAAAGTTTAAAATGTTTGCTGCCTGGCCCTTTATAGGAAGGAAACCTTTGCTCATCTTGGTCTAGCCTGTCCCTAAATTACAAGTACTAGAGAAGAAAATACTGACTACAGCATGGTTTAGAACCATTAATGTATAGTGCTCCAGCCCTTCAGAGAAAAAAAATTTTTTTTTTTTTTTTTTTTTAAATTTCCTTCAAACTCTTTACAGAGTATTATCAATAAACCCACATTAAGGCAGCACAAAACTGGACGCACCGTTGAACTAACCCAATATGATTTTTCATTTGTTTGTTTTTAAAGAGGTACCGGGGGGGTGGATGTGGCTCAAGCGGTTGAGTGCCTGCCTCCCACACAGGAGGTCCCACGTTTGGTTCCTAGTGCCTCCTGAAAAAAAAAAAACAAGAAAAAACCATGCATCAAGGGGGCGGATGTGGCTCAAATGGTTGAGCGTCCGTCTGCCATATGGAGGGACCTGGGTTCGATCCCCGAGACCTCCCGGTAAAATAAAAAATATATATATAGAAGGTGCATGGGCTGCCAGGCTCTGTGTGCCGGTGAGCCGTCAGGCCCCGAGAGCCATGCAGCAAGATGATGACGTAAGAGGAGAGAAACGCAGGGGAGAGTCAAGACGAGATGCTCCGAAAGCTCTGAAAACCAGGAACCGAGGTGGCGCAGGTGGCAGAACACCTCTCTCTGAGGTCTCCAGGATCGAATCCTGGTGAAGACTGGAGGGGGAGGATGAGAAGAGATGGCAGGAAACAGACATAGAGAATTGCCCAGCGAAGGGATACAAAACAGCAAATGGGGAAGGGGGGGTTTAAAATGGATAAAGTAAATAAATAAATCTTTAAAAACAAACAAACAAAACAAAAAAAAAAACATGCATCCAGCAAATCAAATGAGAAAACCAACCCAGGGAAGCCGATGTGGCTCAGTGATTGAGTGCCGGCTTCCCACATACAAGGTTCTGGGTTCATTCCCCAATACCTCAAAAAAAAAAAAAAAAAAGGTACCAGAGATCGAACCCAGGACAAGGGAAACAGGTGTTCAACCACTTGAGCTACATCCATTTCCCCCCAATGTGATCTTTTTTTTTTTTAACACTTTTTTTTTTTTAACCCCCAATATTATTTTTATATATTCATTTCCCCTATACTTCCCTTCAGGGAAAACATTTTTCTTCAGAGCAATGTGTAGAGAATAATTCTGCCAGATCTTAGAAGATAATATCAAAATACCAGTAATGAAAAATATGTAGAAATAATATAAACACTGACAAGTAGGTTCTATGGAAGGAACCATGAACACGTCTTAAGAGAAGATTGAATATTAGGATAATTGAAAATTTGAAGAAAATACTATTTCCTATCTTAGAATAACTAGTAGTAAATAAAATTTATTCCAAATCTGAAAATGTGACAAATTTCTAAGGTTGGAAACAGTATAATGATTTAAAAGAGAAGGATGTTCATATTGATTTTATAAAAGTCAAAATTTTACATAAGCTTATTTTGGTAGAAATGATGGCAGAAATAGTTGGCAAAATGGTTTAAAAATTTGAGCCTTCAAATTAGTTGTAAACATTTTAATGAATTAATGAAAAAGGGAAAATGTATGTTGAAAATTCATAAAAATAAAGTGAAAACCATGACAAGATATTTAAACAACTAAAGTTAAGTATTTATGCTTTATGAGGACTTCATTAAAATATTGCTGCCAAATCCTGATAGGTAAGTGGGTAAAGATCATAAACTGGCATTCACACAAGCAGAAATAACAAAAGTAAATCGTGACTAACACTAGTGAATCAAAAAATGCAAATTAGAATCACAAGGCACTGTTTCAGTGTTTGGTATTTTAGTTTGCTAAATGCTCCTGGGAGCTACATACCAGAAATGGGTTGACTTTTATCATGGGAATTTATTAGGTTAAAAGCTGACAGTTCTGGGGCTCATCTTTCCCCCCTCTTTTGGTCATCGTCTCTCTCAGCTTCTGGGGGGCCTCTTTCCATGCTTGTGCTCTGCTGATTCCAGCCTCCAGCTTCACGATCTCTCTCTCTGCCTCTGGGGGTTTCTCTGTCTCTGCTGTTTTTTTCTGTGTGTCTCTGCATGTTTCTCCTGTTTATAAAGGACCCCAGTAAAAGGATTAGGACCCACCCTGGGTCATGCCCTACTGAAGTGGCCTAATCATAAGGAAGGTCCCTTAGCTGAATCTAATCAAAAGGTCCCATTTACAATAGGTTTGCATGCACAGCAATGGATTAGCTCTAAGGACATGATCTGGGATCCACCCAGCTTCAGACTGTCACACTGGAGTTGATAGTAAATTGATTAGACTCATAAATCAATGATGTTAAAAATTGATATCCACTGGGAAAGCAATTTGGCTCTTTGTATTAAGCTAAATAAAATTTACTCATGCCTTCCGATTTATTATTTATATTTTTAAGAATTTCTCCGGGGGGCGGATGTGGCTCAAATGGTCTGCCATATGGAGGGACCTGGGTTCGATCCCCAGGACCTCCCGGTAAAATTTAAAAAATTAAAAAAAGAATTTCTCCTAAGGGAGTAATTCTATAGAAGAAAAGCTTGATGAATATACTCATTGCACTGTAATTCATGATACCAAAAACTGAGAAAATATTGGGGGAATAATTATCGAGTGTCAACTGGGTGGAATATAATGTAAACAAGAGTTTAAGCACGAAGGATAGGTCGAAACAGGGCAGAGTTTAAGTTTGAAAAGCACTTTGAGTTGAAAACTGTGTGCATACTGATGAGTGATGTAAAATATTTATGGATATCTGGGAGAGAATCTGGCAAAAAAAAATTCATCTATTGTTGCAAATGTTCTAAAACAGATAAAGTAGATTCTCTTCTGCATGATACTAACTTCCTATTTTGTGTATCTGTTTTAGCTAGATGCTGGTGTGCCAGAAAAAATAAGCCTCATTTCCAGAGATGAGAAGAGTGTACTTGTGGTAACTTACAGTGACTTAAAGCGCTGCTTTGAGAATACTTTCCAAGAACTAATTGCAGCTGCGAATGGTCAGTTGTAGCATTTGCTTACAAAGCACGCAGGACCTTGCTGAGGAACTTAACCAATAGCAGATTGCACTACAGCCGAACTGTTTTCATCATCTCATTTCACAGTGGGAAACCAGCAGGAGATGAACAAAGCTGCTTGCACTTCAGTCAGGTACACTGTTACTTGAAAGGAAGAATGTTTCTCTTCTCCTAGAGCTATGGCTGCCATTGGAGGGTATATTCTGTGAAGAATTTATTTTAGATTAAGGAGCGCCATCGGGTGAATGATGTTCCTGCTTTTATTTTTTCCACTTGTATATGCACTAATTTTAATTTTTTAAAGACTTTTTTTGAGATCTTTGAACCTTTGCCACATTGTATACTTATTAAGGGAAACTATTTGCAAGGACATTATTGGAAAACAATGCTGGGCCGCATTTTTGTCACTGAGGGTTGCAGAATTTGCTCTTTGGGGGATGGGTTGCCCTGAATAACATAATGGACCAGGTAAATAATTTTCATAGAGATACACAATAGTGCATAATTCTTGTGTGAATATTTGTATGCAAGCTCTGTATGCCAGCCACCCACTGTTAGTTCCAATTGAGATTTTTGTTTTGCTTTGTTTTGTTTTTAAGGGCACACAAAGAGAAATATCAGTGAATTGTTGGCATGAATTCCCCTATTAGTTGATTTAAATCCTTTCCTAGTAATGATTGGATAAACAGTAACCCAAAGGAGCACATGTAGCTCTTTGCTCCAAATTCAACCAAGTATGTTTCCCGATACATTTACTTGTATGCAATTTTTTTTTACTAGAAAAAGAAAAAACCAAGAAATTGTGTTAAAGGCCTGAAGTTCAGGAGTATAGTATTTTAGGTTATTTACAGTTTGCTTTTTTTGTATAAAGTTCTGTTCTTTGAACCACAGCTTTATTATGGTACTTTACACTGGACACAGATACAAAAGACACTGTTAAGAAGATTAACTAAACACAGCAGTGGTCTGGCATCAAGAGCTTTCTGAAGTTTGACAGCCTGAATCTGGAGGGATAACAATCTGCTGTGCCTTTGCAGTCACTGCTTAGCCCAAAGTAAGAGTACTTTTGATATAACTCACTATGTGGGATATTCCTGAATAAGTCAATCTCAAAAGTTTGCAGTTTTCCTCCTCTTTCTTAATATTTGGACATGCAGTTGTCGCCAAACTTGGGTATTCATGGAATTTATAGTTAATGAAATACCTATACTTTGATACTGAAGACTGCCAAATACATAGGAATTTTTCTTTCTTAAAAATCAGTAATGAAGACTATATATCCTTTCCCAGCACTGAATGTTTTATTAGCACTGGGTGCTCACCATGCAACTATGAAGAAAATGTGGAAACTCAAAAGGTCAGGACAGACTTCCAAGCACTTGCAACTGATGTTACTGTCTTCACTTTTAATAATTATACATATTTGTGGTTTTCAGAGAAGTTTTTAATATTTCTCTGTCTACTTTTTATAAGCTTTAAAATGATTTTTTCTGCCTTGAGATTTGCATCAAGATAAAGCCCCTCTCTTCACCCGAAAGCTTTGAAGACGGGAGATGCTTCTACACCTTTTAAGAAGTGTGGTTGAGGCCACGTTTGTAGCATCAGTTGTTGAGTTGAAGAAAATCAATTACTGCATTTGATCTGGATGGATTTTTAAAGAACATAATGTTCAATATTCAAAGGATAATTAACATTTGCCACCATAATGTTCTTTTTTTACGTAAAAGGAACAAGAACTTGAAGACATGAACATGCAAAAGTCTTTTATCATTAGCTCATGTATTTGAGGAAGAGCAGCTGTCTTTTTATATGTTTTTTGACAAATCATATTGTAATTCTTTTGTACAAAAAAGAACTACTTGTATTCTAGAAGAAATATGAAATGCTTAATTTATAAGCGGGCTGGAGATTTTTTCCAATATTGTTTTCTTTGAAAATGAAAGGGGATCATCTATTTTAGTTTTAGGGTTTGGGAACTTTTTGAAAATTTAATTTGTGGACCAGTGTTTTGTGAAAGCTAAGGAAGGGCAGGGGTAAAATATTAGGGCTTAAATTTCTCATTCTGTATAGACCAGCAAACTTCCCTCTGCAAGGCAAGTTCAAATCACAAACCCAAGAATGTTTGCATCATAAATGCTAGTTTGCTTCAGCCCCTAGTAACCTCAGGACTTGCTTTGAATATAAAAGGTAGACAGCTGATATGTTTTCATGAGTAAATATTGTCAGCCAGAAAACAGTTGGTGTCAGGTAATGCATATTTTTTTAGCTTTGTTTTATATTTATTTTTCACTTTGTTTTTATTGGGAATGGTTTTCAAAAGAACTCTCAATTCTGCTTAGGTGTTTTTTTGGGGGGAGCCCTCTTTCCCATAGTGTAATTCTGTTTAGGAGGTTGTCTGAAAGTTAAGTCTATTTAATTCATAGGAAGATTTTAATATCTGAAAACAGTCAAATTAAGGATATAAACTTCCCATACCTTCCTGTTACGACAGATGAAAGCACAGAAAGGACAACCCATGAAATCATGTAACGTTGGTCATTTCAATTTTTTGTACCTATTTTAAATTCTGTTAGTGTATTTACTTCATTGTAAATATTTTTGAGGGTACCTTTGTATTCTGCTTTTGACCTTGGTTCTGTGATTTGGATGTCAACAACTTCCCTAAAAAGCACCGGTATGTTAAGTTCTAATGTCATGATCCCAATATGTGTTATTCATCTTTAACCCTGTTTTCAGTCTTTATGTGTACAGCAGTATTTTTAATAAAGAATTACAGAAATAAGTTTGTCTTTTTTACACCAGTTCATATAGTAAGGTGATTTATCAGAACTTAAAAGATTGTATATTTCCTACACACGTGGGAGGAATTTTCTTTTGGATGAAATGGTAGCAGGTTTCTCCATTCATTTAATGAATATTTGTCAAATGCCTACTGTGTCCTTGGATCTAGGCACTAAGAAAACAGATACAAGGGCTTGTTATTTACAAAATGTATAGTTATACCCAAACATTTCTATTTAATACCTGGCTTACAGTATAGTTGAGGAGGGAAGTCCTGCTTATGTGAAAGGATAAAGGTATAAATGATAGCTAGTCTCTGATTTAGTACCTAGTTAATTTGTCATATAGGTAAAACCCACTCCTAAACCCTTCAGAAACATAATTCAGGTTACACACATTCAGAATAAAACTATAAAGATAATAGGACAGAAAGTTAACTTTTGTAGAATCTAGGTAGTGAGTGCTTTTTAAATTATTTTATTTTTAAAGAAGCTTTAGATACATAAAAGTTACATAAAAAATGTAGGGGATTCCCATATGCCCCACTCCCTCCCCATCCCACATTTTCCCACATTAACAACATCTATCATTAGTGTGGTACATTTGTTACAGTTGATGAACACATTGAGATATTGCTACTAACCGTGGACCATAGTTTACATTATAGTTTACATTCCCGCACAATTTTATAGGTTATGACAAAACATATAATGGCCTGTATCCATCATTGCAGTGTCATGCAGGACATTCCAATGTCCTGAAAATGCCCCCGTGTTATACCTATTCTTCCCTCTCCCTCCCAAAGTTCTTCCATTGCTAGAATAATAGTAAGTCTACTTTAGTTAATTGTTCATTCCCCAGTCTTGAGGATGTTGGGATGGTGTTTCCTACTCTGCTTCTAATTGAGAGGGGGCTTAGATCCCATGGGGCATATGGATGGAACTATCTAGCTTGCAGTTGTGGACACTCTCTGTTCCTTGGGATGGGCGTTGTCTATCATCATCTCTTTGTTAGTTGTCATGGGTGAGTCCAATGAAATGGAGAGTAGGTGTTGCAACTCTGTTGAGATTCAGGGCTCAACTGGCACATGGGCAGACCAAAGATATAAGTCTCTGGGACATATACTTATCAAAAATAGTGCTAATTATAGGTTCAGATAAAAGGGGCAGAAGAGCCGTGTGTAGGGAAACTATAAACGAGTCTAACTCTGTTACACTGGGGAGCATAAATTCCAAAGTAAGTGTTTTATTGTGGGTTTTTTCCTGTAGGTTTTAAGTTCTCAATAAAAAAGTTGGAAAAAATATAATCCAGAATAGAATGTGGTAAGGGGCTTGGAACATAGGTGACATTAAGAAGATGGGAGGATTATCTCTGGTTTAGGAATTCCGAGAAGGGAGAGTAGTTCAGAGGGCTTTTGTGTATAAGGATCTCTCAAACATCCATGGATTAGGATGGGAGTTGAATTGATGGTTACATGTTCATGGAGAAGAAGGGAGAAGTCTGCCGAGAATGGAGGGTGTGCTTGGAGGTTGTCTTAGGTTTAAATTTCTTAGGAAAACACATTAAAATACTGTTAAAGATAGGCCGATATTACATGTGATACACTGGTAAATGGAGCTATAATGGCTTTCTTGTTTCCATCTCCTGTGCTCTCTATGGTCTGAAATAGCCAATTGTTTTCTCTGCTTTTAGCAAGTGCAAAGCTAGGGGCACATCTGTAAAATCCCTATATAAATGTTGGGGGGGGGGATAAAAAGAGGGTTTTTAAAGCCCATGTCTTTAAAATTTGCTAGAAGGAGGAGTGGTGGTGAAGAAACCAGCTGTCTCGAACAAGACTGAGTTCAAATAGTGGCTTTGCCACTTAGAGCTCTGGTGATCTCGGGCAAGCCACTTCCCTACTCAGTGCCACCGTTGAATGAGTTGTGATTCACACACTCATTAAATATTTACTGATTACTATATTTCAGGCACCGCTCTGTTTCTTGAATGCCTATATGTCGGGCACTGTTGCATTTACTGAATGCTTATTATGTGCTGAGCACTGTTAGATTTACTGAATGCCTAGTATGTGTCAGGCACTGTTATATTTGTGGAATACCTAGACATGCCAGGCACTATTTTAGGAACTAAGGGAACAGCTGTGAACAAAATAGATAAAAATTTCTCTCTCAGAGCTTCCATTCTAGCGGGGAGAAGACAAACAGTAAATTACTAAATTAGTATGTTAGAAGGTAGTCATTGTTGTGGGAGGAAAACAAAGCAGGGTACACGATGTGGGTAGGGCTGCCAGATTTACCAAGTAAAAATATAGGTACCTAGTTAAATTTGAATTTCAGCTAAATAATGGATAATCTTTTAGTATAATTATGTTCCAAGTATTGCATGGGATATACTTATATGACAAAGCTATTCATCATTAATCTGAAATTCACATTTAATTGGTCATCTTGTGGGTTTCCTCCACCCCCAGTGCTAGATGTGGGGAGGGGGGTGGAATTTCAAATGGGGTGGACTGGGTAGAAAGCCAGGACTCAAAAGGAGTGAAGAAGCCAGCCATGAGGGTATCTGAAGGAGTCTTCCAGGTAGTGAGTTGCCCGGAGTGTCCAAATGAAAGCCAGGCTTGGGTGAGTGTAAGCATGACTGGGAGGAGAGAGATTGGAAACAAGAAGTAGAAGTTCAAAGAATTTTGCTGTAAAGGAATAGAGAATGGGGGTGGTAGCTGGGGGGGGGGGGGGGGTAGGGTGGCGATGAAAGCTCTTCTGGTTTTGTGAGATGGGAGAAAGAACAGCGTGAAAGAGAAAATCAGATGGGGGCAAGGGGGTGGTTCCACAGCAGCAGTGTCGTTCAGGTGAGAGGAGGGGGGCAGGTGCCCTGCAGGTGCGTGGGTCAGGCATGGATAGCAGGGAAGATGGACTAGGTGTAGAGGCTGGCAGGTGGGTAGAAGTGGTGGTAGGATGATGGAGTTTCTTTTCTAATACATATTTTTTATTTTTTCTAAAAGATACTTAGATTACATTAAATGTTACCTTAAATGTAAGGGGTTCCCATATGCCCCAATCCCCCCACCTCCCACTTTCCCCCACATTAACAACTTTCATCAGTGTGGTACATTCGTTGCAATTGATGAACACATTTTGGAGCATTGCCGCTAAGCATGGATTATAGTTTACATTATAGTTTACACTCGATGGAGTTCTCTTGATCACCTGAACTTTCCCATCGAAGGGCCTACTAATCGGATATATCCTATGGGATTGCTTTGAAAATTAAAGGAGTTTATTCCTGTAAAGCACTTTCAATAGTTGCTGGCACATGTAATTACTCTGATGTTACCAATTATTAGCTATCACTGGTTCCCAAATTCCAATCTATGAAACACCATTTATTCATTTGAGCTTTTTTTCCTGGCACAAATTAAAATG
This sequence comes from Tolypeutes matacus, assembly GCA_026826555.1. Taxonomy (NCBI): domain Eukaryota; kingdom Metazoa; phylum Chordata; class Mammalia; order Cingulata; family Chlamyphoridae; genus Tolypeutes; species Tolypeutes matacus. The sequence continues at coordinate 19,125,997 of JAKSZT010054335.1, read as the reverse complement.
GGAAAGAAAGAAGAAGAAGGAAAAAAAAAAGACAATAGAGGTAGGTTTTAAAATACAGCTGAATTAATTCCATTGCAAAACCTAGTTTTGCCCAAGATTACTCCCTCCTTTTTTTAAAAGTGCACAGAGTTATGCTGTAGGTAACTGCTGAGCCCAGGTCACCCTGCCCCACCCCGCCCTCCTACCCCAACCCCTATGAGATGAGTGGCGCCCGAGACCCTGCCACTGTCCCTGTGGTCGCCACCCAGGTGAAGCTGGGGGACTGGAGCCGTCGAGGGGGGGGCCGTGGGTTTCTCCTTCCCTCCCGGACAGGAGCTCCAGGCCTTCCTCTGCCTTCTGGAGGGCTGTTTTCTCCAGGAATTTCTCTCCAAAGACCCGTTTCCAGATTTCAAATAAGCATCTCCTTGCCGTGGCGCTGGCTTACTTCCGGCGCGCCAACACGCAGCTCTGCGAATACACCCGCAGCAGCCTGTTCTCGGCACTGGACCTTGCAAACGGCGCGGAGGACCTGGAGGAGGACCTGGAGGGGGACCTGGAGGGGGACCTGGAGGGGGACCTGGAGGGGGGCCTGGAGGAGGACCTGGAGGGGGACCTGGAGGGGGACCTGGAGGAGGACCTGGAGGGGGACCTGGAGGGGGACCTGGAGGAGCCCAGCTGGCAGCTCCTCCCGCGGGCTCCTGGCAAAGACTGGCGCGCCCGGGCCGCGGGCTTCCTGCAGCACAGGGGGCCGCGGTGAGCCGCCAGGCCGCGTCGCCCCAGGGCCCTCCCCAGCCCCTCCCTCCCCAGCTCGTCTCGGTGGCTGGAGGCCCCGGGCCGCAGGTGGGGCCGGGCAGCGACCCCCGCACATCCGGGCCTCCGGGGCCCCCGCGCGGCGGCGTGAGGAGCCGCCGGCCCGCCGAGGCGACGCCCTGCTCGGCGGCGCTGCCCCTCGGGCGCCCGGGTCCCCTGCCCCGTCCTCCCAACCTGCAGTTGGTACCCACGCGGGCCCCTGTGCTACGCTCCTGCCACAGGGCACCAAACAAGTGCACAGCGCAGCGCACTTGACAACGTGAGCACACCCGGGCCCCGCCGCCCGGGCCAGGGGCAGAAGCGCATGACGCTCAGGTGCTCTCGCTTTGTTCGCGTTTCTCTCCATTAACCGGCCTGAGTTAAACCGCTGGGGCTGCCTCAGCGGGGGCGGAGCGAGCGGGCGGGGCGCGACCCGGAGGCACCCTTCGCGCGCACCCAGGGGCCTCATGCGCCGGTTCGTGCCCGGAGTCACGCCAGCCACCGTGGTGGGCAGGTATCTGGCCCAGAAGCATGACATACAAACCTGGCTGAAAAACCTGAAGCTATCAGAAAGGACTTGGCGGCCAAGAAGCCACCCCTGGTTCCGAGGCCAACTGCAGCTACGTCCGGGCGCACTGTGACACGATCCTTGAGGGCCTCCTTTACCCTCGGAACCCAAAGCTTTTGTTTTAATCTCCAGCCTCAGCAGTTTTCCTCTTTGCTCGACCCTGAATTGCCTTCGAGCAAAAATGAGGCCACAAGTTAAGAGCTACCCTTATTTTCCAATGTCCTCACCTCTTCCCATCCTTCTTCCAGCTGCTCGGGAGATTCTAAGGCTGGAATTATGGTGCTAGATAGTAAACATGGCCGTGGTCTCTTCTTTATTCTTGGGGATTTCTACCACCTGTCTTTAAGAGAAAAATTGATGAGTTTTATACAGCTGATCAGATACGATTAATGCTAATTTCACAAACTAATTGAAATTAATATCTAGGGGGGGAAAAAGCATGCTGGCTATCCATGTGTAGAGACCCAGTATATTTTTGAAAAATGCCCTGGCCTGTGAAATTTGACAGTCTGGTAATGTGTTTACACTGAGGGCCCAGAAAACTTACTGGGCCATCATTCTGTGGAGGAAAAAAAAGCAACTTTCAAGTGTACTCTAAGTTTCCAGAGTCCTTAGAAAGTTTCTGAACTATGACATGACACTGATGCTCAAGCATCCTACAAATCACTTCGCTGAATGAGTGATTTCACTCATGATGAAAACCATTAATATTGTTAAAGGGGTCAAAATTCTTGAAGATAAAATCCCTCCTGTTCTCTTAAGTTAAAGATTTACTGAGATCATTTATCTTGTTTTTCACCTTTGTCCCAAAGAAAGGTAGGCCTCATTTTTATCCTTGTTTCCAACCTAGTTTGCTTCTGATGTGATCAAGCAGGTGATGGTAGGACCACTTTCTACGATTGTGTTGGTCGCTTATTCCATGTCTAATAGTGATTACCTGGATTGTGTATTTCTCTTCCTAGGATGTGATCCACAAAGTGAAACTGGAGACAACTTCATACTTCTCTGAAGGAAGTTCTTGCATCTTCGGCTTTTGCCTAATTACCTTGTCTGGTTTCCTGCACCCAACCTTTCATGCACATGCACACCCACACACCCTGTCATCAAGGTGATTGTTTATCAGCAAAATTAGTGTTTAATTTTCCAGCAAGAGCACTTTCATCTCCAGCCAGCACTTGCACTTGCCCTGGATGTTTTTACTTGTGATCTTCATTCTCGTGTTGAGTTTTCTGGGCAGTCTGCCTAGTTTGGTTTGTTTTTGTATTTACCACTTGCGGTGTCCTGACTGTTGAGAGTAGCCATCCCGTACTCTTTTAGAAGGTCTTGGCCCTTGCTCCAGCAGTGCTAGCTTCTTGCTTGTGCTGTCTTTAAATTAAAAATTGGTGTTATCTCCCAGAACACCAGTTCCCCCTTCCCCAGGGACACCGGTGACCCTTTTTTTCTCTTACAAGCAAATCAGGGAGAAAATAGGTAGGTGCTTTGGAGTAATTTTATTATATGAAGATAGTATACAAAATACATTCATAATGACTAGAAATGTAGGACCAAATCTTGTCTCACTTATATCTGCAGCATATATTCTTGGTTTATATAAAAGTAACTTTAAAATTCCAGTTTCCTTAAATACTTAGGCACAAAACACACACACGCACATATACACAGAGTTGCAACCACTGTCATTCAAAGATATACTCCTCCTTTAGTCAATTGAAATAGGGCTGGCAAGTATTTGTTCTAACTTTGGCATTTTTACGGGCTGGGAAACAAAGAAGGCATGCTAGAAGACCCAAACAACACTTTTCAGGATTTGAACAAATTTGTCCCACAGGCTAAAAGTAGGGTCTGAGCATCCTTTTTCTTGGACTAACGAGATAGACACTTGTCTATGGCTTCAGTCCCATTTCCCCCATGTGGTCACACATGCGTTATCTCAAGAATCCTTCTTTTTCTTTGCCAACCATTTGTGTCATAAACAAATGGTTCTCACAATACTATCATTAATTAGTGTTTTAAACTATCAGTGCTGTATTAATGAACCAGTCTCTTCCAAGCACTTTGCAATGATTGATTCATTTCAAGCTTCCATTTTTCTTTCTATGTTAAGACTCCAGATGGAACCATTTTTTAACTGATGGAGTCATGAAGAAGCATGAGTTAATAGAGTTCTAATGTGTTTTTGTTTTTTAGTCTGGGTGAAATGGTATTACTAAGGTCTCTTATGATTAAGAATTAAATTACTGAATCCAAGACATTATACATGTAGCTGCGGTTTTCCTTTGTTATCTCTAAGTGTTGGCTCCTTAGCTCATTTGAACACATGAGAGACTTGACTGGGGTCTTCTTTTACTTTTCCTATGCTTCACCTCCTCTGGTTACCTAGCGTGTACTTATTGTCAGTTGTCACGGGTGATTTTGGTGGATGTGAAGTAGAGGAAGAATAAAGCTGCTTCCCCTCCCGTGGGCCTGGCCTGATTCTGTGGGGTGTAGCTCTGGGGCACAGGCCTGCTTTGTCCCTTTGCCCAGCCTGCGACTCCGGCAGCAGAGCTGCCCCTGGAGGTCCATAGACTCACTAGGGAATGTCCTGACCCCGTCAGGCTTTGGCTTTTCCATCTCTTCATACAAAGAAGCTTTTTAACAAGAATGTGCCACCCTGGGAAGGGAGCATAAGTTCTTCTGTTCCTGATAGTTCTGTTTCTAGAGTTAAGTGGCATAAATTCAAGCACACTCTTCTCTACCAGAAGCAGCAATTCCCTGTTGCCTGTCTAGCTTGTGCCGGCTTCTGAAGGTGCATACGGCCTGAACATGTAGAGCAGAATTGACATAAATATCAAATAAAACCAGACGGGAGACCCAGGGCCCGGTGGCACATTAGCCCCTGGCGCTTAGGCTCCCGTTCTACCTTGTCTCCCTACTCCCATCGTCCTCCGACCCTGGCGAGGTCCAAAGATGAAAATGAGCTTTTCTCCCCTTGATGATGCATGAACTAATAATAGCCTGAGTCCCAATTCTAGAAACACTTTGCATAAATAATATATCACCTCTTTTCTCAAGGAGCATAAAGTGCTTAATAAACATTCGCTAATGCTCTTGTATATCCTTCCAGGAGATTAGCATGAAATCGTGGAATCCCTATGAAATAAAAGGGAAACATGATCGACTTCCTATGCTTTGGATCTCAACCGTTTTAGTGAGTTGGTTTGGTTGGTGCAGAGATGGGTTTTTCTGCCTTATTCTTTTAATCCTTCCATCTTTTTGGGGTACAGAGAAAATCCTCCACAAGACTGCATTTTCACTCTTCTCAGCTTCCTTTTTAGAAGTAACTGTACGAAACAGGGTGGTATAAAAATTTGAGTTGCCTTGACTGTATATTAATACTCTAGATAGAATCCTACATTCGTTATCTTTCAAAATGTAGCCTTGAGTCCAACAGGAGATAACCCTAACAGACCTAACTCATTCCAGTTTGCTTGCTCTTAGCCATATGCTAAGTGTAAGGCCATCGTGGCATGGAGCCAACCTAGCTCTCGTTTTCAGTGTATCTTGTTAGGGGAGCCAGCAATATGGGCTCAGAGTTGAGTGCCAATCTCAGTGTTATAAATAAAAAACTTGCCATGTAAGGGAATGGGTATAGAACCAGTCCCACAGGTAAAGTTTTAAAAATTTGCTTTGTAGTTCCAAAAATATATAGTTGTCCTTTCCTCCCAACTAGAGTTCAGAAAATGTCCCCTCATCCCTCTTCCCTGTCTGCTTCCTTGCTGGGTACTCTGATGTAGAATGGGTTAGGTCAGGGTTTCGGAAGCCACTGAAGTGGCCAACGATGGCCCCCTCCTACCGCCTTCCCAAATGGTTTATTTCAAATTCTTCTCTTGCCCTCTCCTGTTTTTTTCTGCAGCTCCCTCCTACCTCCCTTTTCCTTCTCCCACTTGTGTGTCATGCCTGCTAGAGAACCCCAGAGGCATTGCTCAGACTAGTGAGAGATCCCGGGAGCTAAAGGCCTTGTCCTTTTGGTCACAGAGCTACAGGGACTGGCCCAGCAGAGTCCATGCTGCATTGCATGACCAGCTCACTGGTCATCCAAAGTCCCACATGTCCACAGTCTTGGGGGCTGGAGCAGGAAAGCCACTGGGCTTAGAAAGGATTTTGGTAACACATCGAATAATATGGGGACTTAGCAATAATGTTCGTCACTTGTCGCTATTTCTCTATTTATCCAGAGTTACATTCTTGTTAGTCAAAGAAAAATAAAAGCACTATTAAAAATCACATAAAGCAGCTGGCTCCTGTGAAAGGTCAAGGTGTAAACTTATATATGCATAATACTGACAAAAGCTAGTTTTCTGGGGGTATAAATATACATGTGCTTCTAGAAATAAGGCTTTGTGTCAAACTCTAGACAGGTGGGGTGGAGTATAAGACCACCGAGTTGTAGTCTGGAGGAGGAGAGCAGCACGAAATCTTCTTTTCCAGCTCTGAGTTGTCATATGTAAATCTGCGATGGCCTTTGCTGATGTGCCCACAGCTGGAATGGCAGAAACCCAGCCTAGTGATGTCAGAAAGCCCTGACTCCTTACTTTTACTGGTCACTCGCAAGCTAAAAAAAAAAAAAACACATGAAGTCAAAAGAGCGAAACTGGTTTCTTGAACAGCAAAAAAACAAAACAAAAAAACAACCCAATTCATGTCCACTGTTTTTCAGTGAGTCATTTGTTCATACTTGTCCCAGAGCTAATGGTTATTGACCCCAATCTCAGGCTCCAGTCGGATTTTCTTTGTTTTAAGGCTGCAAACCACCTGCCTGCTATCAGCTTGGTGTCACTGGGCAGAGAGCTGCTAGCCCTTGGCTGGGTGTGGAGTGTGCAATTAGATCATGCAAGTCTGTAATTCCAGGTGGAAATTACAGCTCTCTGCCACCCATGGGTCAGCTGGCTTCTGTAGAGGGCCAGAAAGTACCTCCCCAAAAGATATCCCCCAGAAAGCCCTGGAACCTGTGCATATCACCCTACCTGGCAAATGGTTGGCTATGACCTTACGGGCCAAAAGATGTGATTAAGGTAGGCATCCTGAGAGAGGCGCTGGTCCCGGGCTGTCCCGTGGACCCTAAGCGAGAGGCAGAGGGGGTTTTGAGACAGACACACAGAAGGGGAGGAGCACTGTGCCCCAGAGGCAGGGATGGCCATGATGCGGTGCAGCCCAGCAATGCCTGGAGCCGCCAGAAGCTGCTGAGCAGTGAGAAACTTCAGTCTTGCCTCTCTGGCCCTGCTGACACCTTGATTTTGAAGCCCTGGTCTCCAGGAACGGTGAAGGAATAAATTTCTGTTGTTTTACGCCACCAGGCTTCTGTAATTTGTCACGGCAGCCTCAGGAGATGAATCCAGCTCCAAACACAAGAGTGCGTGCGGTTGTCTCCCTATCACGCTGCGCCCTCCCAGGACGCTTTGGCCTCATGGCGCGGCACATCACCAGCGGGGCACATCACCAGCGGGGCTCGGGGCGGAGCGACCTGCCCCTGGGTTCTAAACGCCCAAGACAAATACACGAGGAGGGCATGCTTTTCCTGTCCTTTCATATTTATTTGGAAGCTGTTTTTTTTTTTAAATAGCTGCGGGGGTGCAAGTGAGGGGGTCCAGTGAGCCGTCGCATGGTCGGGCTGGTCCTGGACCAGCACATCAAGGCTTTGGGGCAGGTTTTATATTTTTAGTCTCAGAGCAAAGGGTGCAATTTATGGTTTTCCTTTCTTCACAAAGATGTAGGTAAGAGTGACTTTCCATTTCCTCAAGTGTTCCAAAACAGGAAATAAAAGAGCACGTGATCCAACCTTCTCATTGGGGTCCTCTCATCTGCTGTGACTCAACTCTGGGACCACCGCTGTGCTTATGGTAAAAGGAAGGAAATGTGTCCTTCCAACTTCCTTGTGCTAGATGAGTTGTGCTAGCTGGATCATTTAGTGGCATCTGCTGCCATTTTGATTTAGATGCGGGATGGCTGTTTCTCTAATGACAGCTTTATTAAGATATAGTTCCCATACTATACAATTCCTCTATTTAAGTGTACAATTTAATGGTTGTAGTGTCTTCATAGAGTTGAGCAACCATCACTGCCATCAAATGCAGAACATTCTCATCACCTCCCACAACCTGTTCCCATTAGTAGTCACTCAAACTTTCTCAGCCCTAGGCAACCACCAATCTACGGTGTGTCTCTGCAGATTTGCCTATTCTGGGCATTTCATATAAATGGAAGCATACAACACATGCCCTTTGCTGACTGGCTTCTTTCACTTAGCATGGTTCATCCATGTTGGAGTATATGTCTGAATTGCATTCCTTTTTATGGCTGCATAATATTCTTTTGTATGGCTACACCACGTTTTGTTTATCCATCCGTCAGTTGATGGACATTTGGGTTGTTTCTGTGTTTTGGCTCTTATGAATAATGCTTCTGTGAACATTAGTGTACAAGTTTTTGCTTAGGCCTGTGCTTTCACTTCTCTTTGATATACACCTAGGAGTAGAATTGCTGGGTTGTAGGGTAACTCTATGTTCAACCTTTCGAGGAACTGCTAGACTAGTTTTCCTAAGTGTCTGCATCATTTTACACTTTTACCAGCAACGTAAGAGGGCTCCAGTTTCTCTACATTCTTGCCAACACTTATTATCTGACTTTTTGATTATAGCCATCCTAGTGGGTATGAACTGGTATCTCACTGTGGTTTTGATTTGCATTTCCCTGATGGCTAATGATGTTGAGCAGCTTTTCATGTGTTCTTTGGCTACAACTGCTGTCTTTGCAAATAAAATTGATTGGAGCACCCCACGCCTACTTGCTTCTATACTGTCAATGGCTGCTTTCACCTGGCAATGGCTGAGTTGAGTGGTTGGCGACAAGAGACCTCATGGCCTACAAGCCTAAAATATTTACTATCTGCGGTGCTTTAAGAAAAAGTCTGAGGCCCCCTGATTTAGATGAAAGAGAAGCAGCTTCTGCTTTTGGGTGAGAAGGTCGCAGGCTTTTGGACCAGGAAAAGGAAGCTATCTCCAATGGGCCCAGCCTCTCCCCGTGTGGTGCCATTCCCAGGTAGAGATTAGCACAGAGAAGCTGCAGTGACATGTGGGGCTAGTGGGGTGGCAAGTACAAGCCTCAGTACTTCTGAGTGTGTGGCCACAGTGTGGTGGGAAGGGCTGAGCCGTCAAGCCAGGGGTGTGTGGAGGAGGCCCCAGGCTCCAGCGCTGGGAAGGGCTGGGCTCTCAGGGAGGCCCATCAGAGGCCCATCAGAGGCCCAGCGAATGTCTTCTCATGATTTTTACTGCCTTTTATACTTTTCACAGAAGTGCAAATCACGCTGTTTTCATCTCAGGTGCTGTGCTTCCTGTATGTGGACAGCCAGGCTTTGCTGTGTTTTGGGCATGTTTTCCTCTCTTAAACCCCAAGCCTTCATTCCCTGAGCTTGGTGTTCATATGTCTGATTCTATACCTACTTTCTTGCCCTTCTGGAAAAAAAAGTGCTTTTCTGAGATGCCTGAACCCTATAGTTCTGTTTGGAAACTGAGGGAGCAAGGAGCCCTGAGACAGACTCCGTGAAACCATCTTTCCTGACCTCGTCCCCCACCCCACCCCACCAACTAATCACAGAAGAGCCACCCGGCTTCCTTACTCAATCTTCAGGGATGCCTTGGGTTTGCTCTCAGCCCAGGTGAAGCGCTTCAGCATTGGGGAGGCCAGCAGAGTGCTACCGTCCACCCGGTAATCCTAGCGGGGGAAAAGGAAAAAGGTTACACTTCTTGCCCAGCCCGGAGGAGTTCAAGCCAAGTCTGGGAATGGTGCTGGGACACACATCTGAAGCCACTTCAGGCTCTGTCCTCATCCACCACACTCTCTGCCTGCACAGACAAAGCATGTTCTCCATATTGGCAACTCGTCTTTGTATTTGCAAGTGCCTATTCCCAGAGACTCTGTGGCCCTTTTTCCTGAAAGTGGAGAAAATAAACTTAAACAGAAGGAAAAAGTGCAGGTTACAGGTTAGCATTTTCCACAGTAAAGCTTGTGCTATTAAAACTAATTTTTTGGGGGAGCAGATGTGGCTCAAGCAGTTGAGTGCCCAACTCCCACATGGGAGGTCCTTGGTTCAGTTCCCGATGCCTCCTAAAAAAAAAAGAAAATACAAACAGACAACGAGCAGACAACAAGCAAAAACAATGAGCAAAAACAACAAGCACAAACAACAAGCAAACAGATGTGGGAGCCATCTCAGGGCGGGGAAAAAACTAATTTGGGCAGATGACGACTGGCTATGGGTATGCTTTGTTATCTGGTGACCATGATGTGCAAAAACCCTAAGAAATGACAAAGACCTGATTTAATTGTTTTTTCTTGAAGATTCTCTGGGATTTCCAGGCCCTCCTTCATCACGGTTTCCAGCACTTACATTTCCCCACTGGTTCATCTTTAACATGATGTTTCATGCAGAATCCTCGTTATTCTGTTAGGACTGTGTATTCCAGTAAGTGGATTCGACACGTGGTCCCTGCCACCCTCTGAGTCTCTTCCTGGGCAGTGTTCATGCTCTTAGCTGTCAGAAAACCAGCCTGAGCAAGCAGAGAAGCTGTCAATAGTTCACCAACTGCCGCAGGGTGAGGAGGGTGAAGGCGAAAGAAACCTCCCTAAGTTTGTTCTTCCCTTACACTTGAAACTACTAATAAACAAAACAGCAAAACAAAATCTCCAGCTCCTTTACCTCTGTATTTTGCTGCTTATTTGCAATGCCATTACAACTTTAAATCCTCTTTTCCTCTTCATGGGATGCCCTTGAAAAAGCTGTTGTGCTTTTTAAGGTGTCCTTGCCCTGGTTCAAGGCCTGTGGTGCCCCAGGGTCTGGGCCCTGCTTCCCAGCACACAGTCCTCACCAGTGCACACAGACCCTCCGGGGATCCTGCCAAAGGCAGACCCTGGTTCCGTGGGACTGAGGTGGGCCGAGACCCTGCACCTCTAACACACCTCAGGTGGCGGCAGCAGTGCTTGTCCGCAGGGCGCACCCTGAGCACGATGGTCTATGGTACAGACGTGTGCTCTTGCCAGCCAAGGCCTGCCGCTCGCCCCGTTCTCTCCACCCCATGTCCCGGTGTAGGCTCCAGAACCTTGGGGGAAGGAGCATAAGGAATAGGTAGACTTATTCTAAAACCGCAAGGCTGCTCTGGAGAAAGGATTCTCTTCCATCAGCCACACAGGTAGGTTCCTCTGAATCACTCTGAAGGCAGTATTCCAAGAAGCCAAGATGTTTAGAAACAGATTATGAGATTTCCTAACAGACTAAATTACTACTAGGCAGTGACTGGGCAAATTCTGGGTCATCTTCAAACCATGGAATTTGACTTTCAAATTGGCTCTGCATGGCTAAGTCTAGTTGTCAGTCTAGACTTTGAATCACCACGTGTGCAGTTTTCTGTGTTTGCCTAGATCCACATGTGGGTTGACCTGGGACACACCCCGCGTCACACCTCGAGGCTGCCTGGCTCTTCTGTTCCAATGTTGTGTGCAGTTTTGCATGAAGAGCAGACAGCATGCCTGTGCCTGTTTTCCCATCTGGGTTCTGCCAGGCATCTCCTGACCAAGGTACTTAATGATAACTCTGCTGGAAATTTCTAAACAATAAAATACATGTCCAAAGTGCAAAACAAAACAACACAAACCCACAAAAACTGATTACTGGCCCTCACTGACCCAGAGCCACTGGACTGCTGCAATCTGGCAAAGGGTTCTGCGAGGGCGCAGTGAGTAGGTTAACTCCTTTACTTACCTCAAGCATGGAAGTGGCCTTTGGTAGAATTTCTTCAAAGGTTTTGATTCTTTCCAGGCTCATGAATTTGAAAGCATTCACGTATCTAATGAAGAAGCAGAAAGTATAAGCAGGACAGGAACACGCACCCAGCTCTGACTAGTCAGGAGACCACGGGTATGCCAAGTCCCAGCTAAGACAAACCAGAATTTCAGCAGGAATCCCCTGGTTCCACCTGGGGCTGAATCCCCGGTGGTGTTCTCTGGGACTCCTGACGGTAATGCCACTGCCTCCCATGGCTGTCGGTTCCCGTCCCATTGTTTTGAGCAAAACCTAGAGGGACACTGGGGAGACTCAGTGGTGGTTGTGCCTCCAGTATCTCGTGGAATCAGAAAGCGAAAGGCCTACAAGAGACCCCAGTATCTAAACACCCTCTGGTAAAGGAGAGAAATGAGGCCCAGAGAGGCAATATAACTTTCTTTATCACTTATAGCTGCTGACTTCCTGAAAGGATGGGAGATGACAAATGAAATGGCCTGTCAAGGTCACACAGCTGATTAAATGGCAGAGTCGGGCAGCACAGCCCGTCCTGAATGATTACCGATTGGGAAAAATGGGTAATATCTGTGAACTTGAGGCAAGTTCACCTATGGAGTTTGTCAGTCTGGTATCGTCACCCTCTGCAAGGCCCAGTTTCTTAGGCAAGCTGCCTACTGGGCTCAACACGAAGTAGCATTCTAGAAGGGGCCAGAGAACTCTGATGCCCCAACTCCCTATCACTGACCGAATCAGACCCAGCTAATCACTGACCGAATCAGACCCAGCTAATCTGTTTAATCCAAATGACTTTTCTCATCTTCAGCAACAGGTGACTCATCTGCTTCAGCCTCTTGGGCTGGTTGTGAGAAATGAACAGTGATACTGATCTACAATCCATTACCACAAACCTAAGCCTGCCTCGGGCTCCTTCTAAGCCTGTCAGGGATGGCTATCAATACTTTCAGGCCGTAAAAAAAAATACTTTCAGGCCATGGCAGCTCTTCCCCAGGCCCTCAGCAAGCTTGGCTGGACTGAGGTCAAAGCCCTGGGATTGTGCCCTGCTGCAGACAACAATGCCAGAAGGCCCCTGGGACAGACTGAAAGTCCCCAAAGGAGCCTGAGGGCAGGGGGTACAGAGAGGGCGTGTCACAACACCTGGGTCAGAAACTCTGTTCTGCCTTCTTGGAGCCTTACTGTCCCCACATGTTAGCAGGAATAAAAATATCACATTGGCAGTGTGGCTTTTTAAAAAATATATATTTTTTATTTTTTTATTTTATTTTTTTGTTTATTAGCAGGGTGATTTTGAGCATTGACGGAGTTAATGCCTATAAAGAGCCTAGCTCCATGCCCGAGCCATAGCTATGCAGCCACTGTTCCGCATGCCTGAAGTGCAGACCCTGCCAGGCAAGGCACACGATCAACATCTGTTCCTCGGCAGTGACAAGGGGAGGTGTGTTAGTGTGCTAGATAAGGAAAAAGGCCAGTTTTTGTTTGCTTTGCTTTATCTAAGTTCTCATCCAAAAGTCAACACTGGGGAGCGGATGTGGCTCAAGCAGCTGAGCGCCTGCTTCCCACATGGGAGGTCCCAGGTTTGGTGCCCCAGAGCCTCCTAAAAGCAAAAAAAAACAAGTAAACCAACCCAGGAGAGCTGATGTGGCTCAGAGGTTGAGCGTCGGCTTCCCACTTATGAGGTCTGGGGTTCAATCCCCAGCCCCAGCACTTCAACAACAAAAAGTCAACACTGTAGGAAAAAAAAAAAAAAAGAGATGGCAGGATTGTTGTAGAATAAAATAGACTAATGAAACACAATGGCCAAAAGCTATGTGCTAATCCTGATTGGATTGTGCTTTTTAAAAACAAGTTTAAAAGACATTTTGGGGAAATTAAGGAAATTTGAATATTGGACAATATTAAGGAATTATCATTCATTTTTTCAGTATGATCATTTGTATGTGGCTACACAAAGAGAATGTCCATTTTAGAAAACACACACCACAGAATTTTGGGGTAAAGTGCTATAATGTCTGAAACCCTCTTTCAAATAGTTCAGCAAAATGGAAAATATACACATGCATACACATATATAGAGTAAGCAGACAAAAATGGCAAAATGTTAGCAACGGTTGAATTTAGGAAGTGCGCATATTGAAGATAATTCTACAATGCTTTCAATTTTTTGATATGTTTGAAAACTTTATAATAGAAAGTTGGGAAAAGAAATCTTACCTGACATCATCAGAGCTTCCAGAATTAAACTTTGGAGCTGAAATATCTTCCTTAAAGAAGTTCTCAGAGAAGGTAGGGAGTGAGTATGTGAACCCACTGCTTCCTGTCAGTATGGTATTTAGTGGGATATAGTCTTTACCATCCTACAACACCAAAGGCAGAGCTCAAAGTCACACATTTCTATTTCAACCGTTCTGTGAAGCATTCTATCAAGTTCAACTATTACGTTAGTTTCACGATGTCATTTGCACAATCTAGGTTGCTTTTGGGAAGTATTAAAAGATATAAACTAATTCTGCATACACACACATACGTACATTTTACTGCTGAGCTCAGCCATCCTAATAATGGGAAAACAAAACAAAAACAACAAAACCCCCTTGCCTTACATTCAAAGACATCTGGCCTTCTGATATTCTAGTCAAATTTCACGTCACCTTTTGTACATTTGCTTGAAGCAGATCACCTAGTTTTTCCACAAGTTCTGAAAACCTTGGCCTTTCTTTTGGGTCTCTGTGCCAGCAGTCCAACATGATCTGATAGCTGTTGTGGTGAAAACACAATGGAGGTAGCTGGAGATTAGTGATAATTATATAGATTGTCCTACATATTAGCAAAATGATTGGGTGTTGTCGTACAAACAAAGACTTTTTTTGGAACAGATGATATCTGCCCTCCTTTTCAGCTTTGGGTATGCAGTGCCAGCACATGCACGGCTGTCGAGCCCAGTCCTGCTGGCACAAGGCGACTGACTGACCGACTCTCGGAGCCCACCCCCACGCAAGTTCTGCAGAAGGAAGGTGTGAGCTCTGCTATGAGCCAAGCAGAGCAATCTGGAAAGGAAACACCACTGGTTACTTCCAGATAGCCGGCCTGATATAGTACCTGCCCTCCCTTCCCACTTTCAAAAGCAGGACAGTGGTCTTAAAGTTAAAAAAATAATAAAAATAAAGTTAGTAATGCCACGAACATCAGTGGGTGTGTATATATTCTTGGGTTGTAGCAGAGCCAGCCTGGGCATCTTGAGGAGCACATGGTACCCAAGTCCTCACAGTTCCACTGTGGAGCTCGGCAGTGGGCGCTGGGGGAGAAGGTCTGCCTGGGACCCACGTCATTCCCTAATGGTGAAGTCCACGTAGGACAAGTTTCCTGAACTGGCTGATTTTCCCATCATTTCACAGCTGCCATTACAGACCTGCCACCCCCACTCAAGGCACAGAGTCTAGGCTGGGCTTCTGCATATGATAACGTTGGTTTTAGTATTTTTAGAGGCCGAGTCTTGTACTGGGGTTTAAATGGGCTCCTTTGCAAGTTTTCTCCTCTTACATCTTAGATGTATAGGTGTGGTTTCCTCTCGGTGATATCTGCAGAGAGTAGCGGTCAGCACCCGCCCCTCTTTCTGCAAAACACATGCTGGTGGGTCTATGCGCACACTGGATTGAGAATGTGCTCTCTTTGGGCCCTGCAGTCTGCACAGGGGTATTTATTGTCCCTAATCTCTTCTCTCAGGTCCCCTGGCCTAGAGAGGGCTGTGACTGGATAGAACCAAACTGGAAGCACTCTAGGAGCAAGGAAACCATCTCCCCACCCCTGCACCTAGCCCAGGGCCTGGCATAGAAGCACCCAATGAATATTTGCTGAAGACAGGCAGCTGGTGTCTGGGAAGAGAGAGCTCCACTCCTTCCGTGGATTCTTCAACATGGCAGATGTTACGGGCAGCGTTGGGAGATGGGTCCTGCAGAATCCCTTACCTTTGCCTGGTTTACCCAACTCCATGGGGTGCCAGGTGGGACAGCCAGCTCCAAGAGTGGGGGACCCCTTGGAAAGTGTAATGTGTGGGCAAATGTCAGGCATCACGGTGCTGAGGCGTGGTTTATAGAAACCAAGGGAGCTGGGAATGAGGGAGGGAACTAGCACTCCAACCCTGGTCGCTTTCTGGGAGACACAGGCGGGGGCCACAGGTTCCAATGGTCCCTGACTCCCCCTGACCAGCAGCACTGCAGAGTAAGGGCTGTAGCCACCTGCTCCTGAAGGCCCCGGAGTACCCCAGGGCTGGCCATTCAAGGGACCTAGGCCACAGGTCTGCACAATTCTACCTGGACCTCATTTTCAGGTAAACTCAAACAGTTTACTAATTGGTTGAGACAGGTACAAAAATATACCACCGAGGCAGGAGGCTGTCACTAGACAAAAGCCTGAGTCCTCCCCTCAAGAGCGCCGGCTGTGTCGGAGGCTGGCCTGCTTGTACCTGTACCTGACCACACCTTAGAAGGTGTGGACCTTCCAAGGCTTGTCTTTAGCAATAACGAGATTCTCAGAGACTGTTGGAAGAAAAACACTGAATAGAGAGAGATGATCTATAAAAAGTGGCCAAAGCGAGCAAGGCCTGGCCCACAGAGCCAGGCACATGACAAGGGGCCCTGAGAGCAGAGGGCCTCCTGCCCAGCAAAGGCCCTGGGATTAGCTGGGCAGCCGCAGCGTCTCACTGCTGAGCAGGTTGCTTGGATGCTGCTGGCTGTGAGCAGGGCTCTCCTAGACGAGCAAGAGGGACCACCCACAACTGCTCGGTGTTTCTTATTTTTGATTCTTGGTTTCTGATCTCAGTTTCCACTCCTCTTGCCTAAAATTCATTGTGACTCATCTCAGCAAACACCAGAGGAAGAGAGAGAGAAAAAAAATCAAAACATTAATTGCTTATTCCCTTACTGAAAAACATCTGATTAAACAGGCCCTGGGCGAGGAACAAACACTTGATGTTACACAGTTTTACATCCCTAAGTAAACAGGCTTATAAAGTAGAGACACCAGTTGCAGCGAAGCCCAGGGCCCTTCTGAAACTAGCTGGGGGTGAGGACCTGTGGGAAGAGCTTCTTTCCAAAGCTATCACCGAAGCCCCCCGAACATACGGCACTTCAGGCCAGGTTTAGGTCATGGGATCCCAGCTGTGAGAAGCTGCACTTCATCCTCACCCAGACCTTCCTGCTAATGGAACAGACAAGAAAGAAAGGACTCCATCGGCTTTCAGACACTTGAGGAAATGGCTGAGGGGCTGAATTCTGGCCTTTCTGAGCAAACAGCTCACAAAGCTGCTTCTTACTTTTTTAAATTTGAAAAATAAACTCATCCCCAGAATTGAGGAACCCTCCTTCTCTCTAGAAGCCTTTTGGGGTACAGGAGTTATCTGGGTAAGGTTTCTATGTCATGACTGGAAGGCTTCATAAAGCCAAAGGAAGCTCTGAGTGCCAAGTGGCTGTATACTCAGACCAGAACCCAGACACGAAGGGAAAACACCCTACAGGGGTGCAGCTGTCCTCGTGGACTCTGGATTCGGACTGAGCTTGCCGAGCTGATGAGCCATGCGGCCTCGGGCAAATCACTCAGGTTTTCTGTGCTTTGGTTTTCTCATTTTACTCATTTTGCAAAATGGAAACACTAGAACCTACTTTATAGGATTATTACGAGGATCAGGTAAACGAATATGCGTTACAGGTGCTTAAGACAGTGGCTGGCACTTGATAAGCACTCAATAACTCAATTATTATGGTTTTTATTCCTGTTAGTGAGAGCTTGCGCTTGTGATTTTCAGATTATATGAAAAATGGCAGGAAAGGCTGACTCCAAAGCATGGGTGAGGCATATCAGGGAAACCCTTCTGAGGAGTGCTTGGGGTCTATTCGTAACTGGGTCCTAAACCTGGATCCTAAACCTGGATCCTGCACCACTTAGCTGGTGGAAGGCACGTGGCTCAGCTTCTCCGAGTCTCAGTTTCATTACCTGGCAAATTCAGACGACAACTTCTGCCCTGCCTGCTCCTTGGGGTTGTCGGGAACTTCAAATGAGGCGGAGTATGGGAAAACACTTAGAGAACCGCAAGGGCAAACGTCATCTCATCTTAGACCAGTTCTCTTGGTGTTTACTCTCTCACCAAGCAGAAGGAATCAAGCTGTTCAAAACTCTCCATGCCTCCAGCCAACACTCTACAGCCCGAGCCTAGCCCGGGGGGGGGGGCTCTTCCAGCTCTGCCACTGGTCTTGCCTGGCCTCACGCTCCCAGCGCCTTCCTGCCTGGGACGCAGTGCCCTGCAGGGAGCCAACCCCTCCCTTCTCCCTGCACCCCGGCTGCTCAGGGCCTGGCCTTCTGGGCACCCAGCCTCCGGCCGAGATGGTGGAGGAAAGAGGCAGCCTCCTGGCCCCCTGGCTGAGCCCCCACTTCCTGTGCTCAGAGGCCCCCCCAGGGCTTCTGTCTCGACCCCACTGTGTGGGCGGGGTGGGCAGGGCCGCCTGCCAGCTCAGGAAAGGTGGTGCTGCCTGGGAAGGCCTGGGGAGGCCTGGGGAGGCCGGGTCCTTGTCAGCAGCTCGACAAAACTGCAAGTGTCATCACATTCTTGCCCTGGCCTCGAAGTGCAAAAACCCTGGGGAAAGGGACATCCGAGAGGAATATCCTACTACTGGCACAGCAGAGACTGTGTCCTCTGGGGGTCCTGGGAGGGTGGTG
Organism: Tolypeutes matacus; assembly: GCA_026826555.1. NCBI lineage: Eukaryota > Metazoa > Chordata > Mammalia > Cingulata > Chlamyphoridae > Tolypeutes > Tolypeutes matacus. The sequence continues at coordinate 19,108,130 of JAKSZT010054335.1, read as the reverse complement.
CAGGAAGGCGCCTTGCAGGTCCTCTGTCGCCAGACACAGGGTCCCTGGAGGGATTAAGGCAGCCCTACCTTCCAGGTTGCCCTCTGAGGATTATAATTCCTACCTCCGTCTGTCAGGAAACTCCCCTCGACCCCTCCTGTGCTTCTTTCCCTGCAGTCAGTCAGTCATCCCGGGGCCCTGGGGGCCACTGGTTTTGCGGACTCATGACTAGAAACCAAATATCCCACCCCAGTTCCCAGCCGGAGGCCTTGCAAAGTCAGGCCAGTGATCAGGGCGGGAATAGGGAGGGAGGGACCAGGAGCCCGTGGCCCACTTCTGGAAAACACTCCCAGCTCAGCGGCCCGACAGAGGCCAGGGCGGTCCCTGGGCGTTGCCATGCAGCCCCCCGTGCAGTGTCCTGTGGGGAGAGGACGTCAGAGGGGGTGAAGGAAGCAAAGGGCTCACATCTCGGGGGTCGCGTACTCGGGGGCCCTCATCCTCATGCCTTCCTTCAGGCGGCTGCAGAAGTCCTCATCCATCTGCACGCCCGGGTACGGGGAGCCACCTGTAGAAGACACGGGTGTCAGGGTGGGCTGCACAGAGACCTCCCTGACGAGGTAATCACTTCCCACACGGTGCGGCCCACAGAGCGCCTCCCAGACCCTGGCTGGCTCCACGCGCGGTGTCCATGCCACGGACAACTCCTAGGCCCTGCCCCGGCCTGCTCCTCAGGAGAGGGGGTGCCATCGGAAGGTCCCTTCCCTCTCCCCACAAAGGAACTCTAAAGGAATCCCCTCAGAAGAGGCTCATCCCTTGGGTTAATAAACTGCTTTAAAAAAGCCAATGGACTTGGGAGAGGCTATAGGGACTCATTCACACCTGGGTGAGAATGGTTGTCGTTAGCCAGCACTGGGGGGGGGGGGGCGCTGAGAGGGAGGGGCGTCCTAGGGCTCCAGGACTAGGCCTGCTTGCCCTAGTTTTCCTGGCCAGGAATCCCCTGTAACCTCTCCTTTTGGGGGATGCCTGGGGGCGGGGCGGGGCACCCGCAGGTGGCTGGGCCTTGGCAAGGCCCCCCAGTCTGCTCTCCTGCAGATCTGGAGCCTGCTCCCTCAGCGTGTGTTTGTCTGCACTTCCCAGTGACTGCTGCTGGTAGGAAGCAGCTGGGAGGTCTATGGTGCTGGCACCGTGTCACCGCCAAGCTGCTTTCAAAGACTGGAAGCAACAGGTGCCTGTCATCGAAAGCAGGGGAATGATTTTCACACATTACAGGAAGCCAGGGATGTTACTGGGTGACTTTTATTTGCTACGAAAGGCAAATTTTTTGGCAAAGCCCAAAAGACTCTTGGCTAGACCCTGAGCTCGGGAGGCCTGGAGCACCGATGTGTGACTGCACATCCGTATGAGTGGGGCCGCCAATGAGGTTTCTAGCTGCCTGTGGTGGATGCTACTGGAAACAAATAAGAGCAACCGGTGTTTCGTACCGGGGCCTGCTGTGAACAGAGGATGCCCACACCAGAGGGGCCGGAAAGGCCACCTCTTTCTAATTCCTGTCCCACTGGCTCAGCCACACTCAGGGCCCTTCGGGAGAAAAAGTTCTGAGGGGGTGGGAGATGCAGGGAGGGAAGAGGGAAGGGCAATCAAATGCGACTGTGTGAGGAATTAGGAGAAGACAAAGGATGCAGAAAGGAGCCATTCCCAGCCATTTTAAGTGCTCCTCTGAAGGTCGGGGCAGAGGGAGCTCTCGCCTGGCTCCTGGCTATCGGGTCTCCCCCTGTCCCCAGACTTACCCAAGGAGAAGATTTCCCACAGAAGGACTCCGTAAGACCACACATCGCTCTTGGTGCTGTAGATTTTGTCAAAGATAGATTCGGGAGCCATCCACTTCAGAGGAAGTCGAGTCTAGAAAAGGGCAATGGGGCCTTGAGCCAGATGACTTGGAAAGAGCACATTCAACCCCAGGGCCCAGGGGGTCACCTCTCAGAAAAGACTTGGCCCATAAATCACTTTCTGGAGTAGCCACGGTTTCCTAATGTGGAGAAAACACTCAGAGAAGGTGTGAGCGCCCCATGTCCCGAGAAAGGCCAGGACTGCTCCGTCAGCCCCTCCCGTGTGCCCCGCCAGCCCTAACCTGACTCTGTGAGAAATACCCCCAAAAGGAGCATGCCCTCTGCACGGTCTGGAAAAAAGCATCTGAATTAGAAGAAACCCTGACAATCAGTGACTGCCAGGAATTTTTGTTGAGAAGGAGGGATTCTGACAGTCATTCTGAGGCAAAAAAGACAAGCTCCTAAAGCTGGCAAAGGTGTGGGGGGGGGGGAGGCAAAGGCACCAAGAAGAGGGAAGGTGACGGAGAATTAGGAGACCATGTAGGCCTCTCCTGATGGATGGGAAGTGAGTGGGAGGAAGTGCTAAAGGAGAGACAGGGAAATGGGGAGGGGGGGTGTTGGGAGAGGCTGAAAGAAACGGAGATGGACAGAAAAAAGGGACGGAGAGACACAGAGGGAGAGGCCCATTTTTGCAAACCAGGGCTCTCAAGGAAAGCAATTTTCCTTCTAGAGAAAGAGACTCTGGAGCAGGGTGTCTTGAAGTAGGAGCCCTGGACCACCGCATCAGCATCCCCAGAGAACGTGTTAGAAGTGCAACTCCTCAGGCCCTGCCTACAGGATCCGAAACTCTGGGGGTGGGGCCCAGCAAATTGCATTTCAACCAGCCAGCCAGGAGATGCAAACTAACGTTTGCAAATTTCTACCGGCCGGAGATCTTCCCAGACTGAAATTTAAGCCCTCAGGGTATATGCCGGAAAACAGAGGCCACAAAAGTGAAAAGCAACTCTATGTTCAAAAACAAGTGGGGGAGAGGAGCCAGGGTGAGCCAGCAGGGAGATGCGAGGCATGGAAGGCAGACGTGGGAGGCAAACCATTTCCTCCCCAGCAGCCTCCCGCCCTTCCTGAGATCCGTACACCTGCCGAATCAATCAGCTGGGGTGATTCGAGGGAGAGTCCGAGCTGTTCTCTGCAGAGGTATAGGGAGCTCCCCGAGGGGCCGGTGGGAGGTACAGGAGATGCCTCAGCAGGGCCCCACCATGCAAGTCCACGGGCAAAAGGCCAGGCCCCAACCAGGGACCCAGGGGAAGAGCAGAACCTGGCAACAGCGGCCTCTCCGAACCCCCCGCCAGGGCTCTGAGGGACGCGGGGTGCGGCTCAGGTGTGCACTGCCTGTCCTCAGGAAAGCAAGGGTGGGTTTCAGGGAGCACTGCAGAGGAAGTGCAGATACTTGCCAAGGGCTTTGGTCTGTCGTTTAAGAATGACAGGGAATCACGGACTCAAACAAGCATCAAATTGACTTACATCTCCTTTTCTCACATAGTCGGGGTTCTTGTAAATATCCCGGGCGAGGCCAAAATCGCAAATCTTCACCACGTTGTTCTCAGATAAAAGGATGTTCCGCGCCGCCAGGTCCCGATGGATGCACTGTAATGAAACAGCTGCAGAGTCAACGCGCTTCCCTAATCTAACCATCTAATCTCCTGCCTTCTCAGTGTCATTATTCTGTTTCACTTGAGGATCCAGTTCATACTTTGTGAAGGAAGCAAATGAAAGTGGACATGGAGTTACCATAAACACAAAGAGCTTCTTTATAAATATCAGTTTCTTGGAGGCCAAAAGTCAAGAAATGCCCCGAGTCGGCTGGGCAACAGTTCTGCAGTTCAGCATCCTGATCAACAAAGTTTTAGGCCAAGGTCTACAAGTGAGCAAAACCACCCCACAGCCATCTGTACCAAGCTGCCGGGCTGAGCCCTTTACCCAGCGGCTGTCTCACGGGGGCCTCCACCGGATGTAGTAACAGAAGCGCTCCTTGAGGCCCTGGGTTCTGAGATTCTGACCAGTTTTGAAAATTGGCCAGGGGGCAAGGCTGGCCAAGTCCTAACCCCAGTGAGCTTTCCCCCTGGAGTCAAGTTCTACCCACAGGTATCCGCCCCTCCTCACTCTCAGACTCCTAGAGGACCCATTTGGCCAGCTGACAGGACTCGGGCATTTGTTGTGATGTCCACTCTACCCTTTAGGACACAGTGAATCCTGGAAAAAGTGAATTTATGGCCAAGGTCCTTGTTTGTCCATGTGAATGTCCACATGTGTAGGACTGGAAAAAGAAGGGAAACACTAGAGAGCAAGGCTGACCTTTCTGGAAGACAAAAACTCCATGCCTCTGGCCACTTGAAAACTGTAAGAAATCAGATCTTCCATGGTGATGGGTTGCTTGTAGAAATCGTCAGAATCTGGAAAGCATTAGAACCGTAACTGCTTGTAATGGCCCTTGTTATTCCACCAAATCCCAGTTTATTGGAACAATGTTAGGAAAACATAAAACAAACCAACAAGTAGATCAGAGTTCATTTTCAAGAGCTTTTGGGTTTCAACACGAACATCAGAGATTTTTCCAGGCCTCCAGCCCATTTCACCCAAACATGGTGGGCGGTGGCGTGGGGGGAGACGACTGTGCTCCCTGTCAAAATTAGTAACTCTGTAAATAATCTTAATTCAAATCTTATCTCCTCAAGACATTACCCTTCGAGTCTCCCACGGATGTTTATTAGGATGATAAATAAGAAAAAAATTTCAGAGATGCACAGTATGTTGTAAAAATATCTCAGCCTGGAGGACAGGAAGGAATTAATACCTACCGCCCTCGTCCTCAACATCACTCAGACTTTTCTCTTCCTGAAACCCGGAGCTTGCGAAGCTCTCGCTGCTGGTGACACTATCTAGTCTTTGCTTCTTGCCTTGCTCCAGGTCTGGCTCCATTTTTTCTTTCTTAGGTTCCACGTGTAACGCAGCATCCTTCAAACAGACCAAGGGAAGGACACAGGTGAGAGGGAGCTCCAGGACAACAATGGGGAGACGTGCCCCTCCAGCTGGCAATGGTCTGAGCTGTGAAAGCACCAATCCACAAGGTGGAGAGAGCAGCGGCAACAAGGGCCCCTCCGTGGTGGCCAGGGCCTGGCTACCGCAAGGGCCACGGTGTCTCCTCTGTTCTTGTCTGAGCTTCTAGCTACCGTTTTAGGTAAGCTAAAGAAATACCAATAGCTGCTGCTATGTACTTAGCGCTTACTTGGCGTGAGCCGTATCTTAAAGGGACCTAGGTATATCTTCTCATTTAGTCTTTCCAACAATTTTTGAAGTAGTTCTTGTTCATGGATGAAAGAGATGCCCAGACAAGTCAAGCAGTCAAGGCCCACAAGCAGCTAGTAAATGGCAAAGGTTGAACCCAGGTTTGACCCATGCCAAAGTCTGTGCCCTTAGCCACTTGCCCATGCCACACGCCATCTTGGGCAAGAGGAGAGGAATGAGAGAAAAGACCCGCTAGGGTATTTGGGACTTCACTTTGTAAGCCCCATAAGGAGTAACTGGAGAAGGCTGTCAGTTGCCAGTTTCTCTGGTTTCCTTGGAGAAGGAGGGAGCGTTAACATTTCTTTTTCTGCCTCCATTCAAAACAAAGAAACAGTTTGATCTTAATGAGGGTAGAAAAGTCCTTGCCCTGACTGGCTCCTCATCTGACTCTTCCACTAATCAGGCGATCTTGGGCCAGTCACCTTGCTTTTCTGCATTTCCTCTTCCTCATCCGAAAAGCTCTATCATCCAATTATTTTCTAGCTCAGAAGAAAGGAGGTGTTGGTTCTGGGTGTACGCGGAGCCAGAGAAGATCTTTTATTGCCTTTAGTGATGCATCCAATAACTATGATGCTAATAACTCAGTGGCTTCCTGGCCGGACCAAGAGGTCCTGGGGCTCCGCGGTCCTCTTGACCCACTCGCAGGGTGTGGCAGGGCTGGGACTCACCAGGCTCCCTTCCTGCCCTGGGGTTTCCTAGGAATGTCGCCAAGCAGGAGTGGTCCTGCCACTAGAGGGTGCAGTGGGAGCAAGCAGAGGACAGAGGCGCTCCAGGAGGGATAGCCCAACGAACTGGGGCTTCCTGCCCTCTGGAGAGAGGCCCTCCTGGGCTGCAGGAGGGAAGGCAGGCCTCAGAATGAACCCCCCCCCCCCAATCTAGGTGACCCACCTAAGGGGAGGGAAATAATGTCTCCCTGAGGCAGTTAGGTTTGATTCTGCTCAGTTGGGGACTGGAATTTTATTTTTCACAAGACTTCCCAGGACAGAAGGCAGCAGGAAAAGAGTGCTGGCAAGAATGCGGGGCAAGAGGATGCCTGACGGGCCACCAAAGGCTCAGCTCCACGCACAGCCCCTCACTGGGTGGGCCTCTTCCTCACGTCCCCCAGATGTCACAGTCTGGGCGTGTCTCCAATGACCCTACCACAAACTCCCTCGCCCTCTTTCTGCTCCTCCCCACCCTCCATCAATGGTATATTCAGCTGTGCTTATTGGTAACCAACTCTGTTAATTTATTGAACTTTTTGGACTCGGACAAAATACAATGAATTCAATACAAATAATATTTCAGAATCTTGGTGAATTTGTTTGGAAAATGAAACATTCCATTTCTATTTGGCCTTTGGGTTTTGTTTTCCCTTCACCTTCTCTCCTCTTTATATCACTTTGGGTTCCAAATCTGAACTGCAGCTATGGGTTTTCCAAGCTGCACAGGGAGGAGAATCATTAAATATAGCCAGAGAAGGAAGTGAAGTCTTCAAAACAAAGGACACATGAACCCAGACGTTCCATCCTGCCCAGGTCCCTGGGGTGTTCTCCTGGCTTAGTTCTTCCTGAAGCCAGCCCAGGATCTCAGGGATCTGGAGGGAATTTGCACTGCTCTCAGCCCCAGGGCACCACTTTCCACTTTCTTAAAATGTGTTTCCACCTTATCCTGTGGGGTGCATGGAAAACACACTGGAGGGGGAGTCAAGAGTGCTGGAGTCCCCTCCACCTAGCTCTCAGTCTTGGTAGCTGTGTGCCTTGAGCCAATTATTTGATGTCTCTAGACCTCATCGATAAACTGAGAGTGTAAACCAGCTGATCAGAAAGATTTTTAACTATTACAGGGCATGGTTTAAAATAGGGGGAAATTGGGAAGCGGATGTAGCTCAGGCGACTGAGCTCCCGCCTACCACATGGGAGATCCGTGGTTTGGTTCCTGGTGCCTCCTAAAGAAGACAGTAAGCTGGTGTGATGGGCAGGCGCGGCAAGCCAACACAACAAGATGATGCAACAAGAGACACAAGAAGAAAAACATAATGAGAAACACAACAAAGCAGGGAGCAGAGGTTCCCAGTGCTTCCTAAAGAAAAAAAAAATTAGCAAGACAGTGAGCTGATGGAATGGGCAGGTGCAACAAGATGATGCAATAAGAGACACAAGAAGAAAAAACATAATGAGAGATACAACAAAGCAGGGAATGGAGGTAGTGCAAGTGATTAGGCGCCTCCCTCCCACATCAGAGGTCCCGGGTTCTGTTCCCAGTGCCTCCTAAAGACACAGCACACAACAAAGTGCAAACCATGAGGGGGTGGGGAGAAATAAATAAATAAAATATTAATAAAATAAAATAAGATAGGGGGAAATAGGTTCTTGCAGGCATGCTGCCAGCCTGATATAGGTTCTTGCAGGCATGCTGCCAGCCTGAAAGAACACCTGTGTCTTTGGTTAGAATAAAGTTTGAGCGATGAGTGAAGGGGCCAGTTGTTCAGTGGTGTTCATTTGTGCACCCCATGAAGACTGCTGCCCAAGGAAGAGAGAAGGGCTTCATCCTGGGATGTTGGACACTTGATTCACCAAACAGATAAGTGGAATGAAGTTGGAGCTGCCCAATCTTTCTATCTCGTGGGTCAGTAGTGATGGTGATGGTGGTGGTGGTGGTGGTGGTAGTAATGAGTGCATTTGCTCTCCCAACAGTCCTATGAGTGAGGTTCTATTACTAGATCCATTTAACAAATGAGGAAATTGCAGCTTGGTGAGACTGAGTAACTTGCCCAAGGTCAGAGATTTCATGCACAGTGGAGACAGGATTTAATCCCAGGAAGTTTGATTCTGGAGTCTGAGTGCTCAACCACTACACCCCTATATGACCTCATTGCCAATGTTGCTGAGTAATGGTTAACAGTGTTGAATTGGTGTCCCCTGGCTCTGGGCTCTAGGCTTGAGAAGGATGCCACATTGGAGTCATAGGTCACATTGGCAAAGTTTTATTAAGTTCTTTCTGCTCTGTCCAATGATCTCCTTTAAGCTTTGCTTGACTTCAGGTCTTAGATCCGTGAGTTCCTTTAATTCCACAGCTTTATTTTAGTGAATAAAGCTTATTTAAAGTAAGTGTAGGGGTAAGATGAGTGGTGGAAGTGTGAGGCAGTGAGGGAAAGGGCAATAGGAAGGGAAAAAGATGATTTATAGTTCTGGCCCCTTTAATGACTTATTGTTGACTGAACAAGTTACTCAGTTGATTGAGTCTTAATTTCTCTAATCTAATAAATGAAGACAATTATGGTTCTATGATCATCCTTCAAGAAATGGGTGATTGGTGTGTGTATACACACTCACACACTACATATACATATATATGAAATAAAATTATCTAGATGATTTAAGAGGTATTTAGATAGATGGCTAGGAAGTTTTAATTCCCATTGTCACTGTTTACACTGGAATCAAATGGCTCTCTGTGTGGTCCACAAAAGAGTGTGACAGATTAATATGGAAAGAGAAAATGGAAAAAGGAGGAAAAAGCAGAGGTTGAATTTTAATTCTATTCATTAATGGAAAAATATGGCATTCTCTTGCTTTTTGCTGCTATAGCCTAAAAGGAAATTCACTGGTGTCTTAAAAAAAACTCCAACTCCTAAATTACTTACCTTATTGAGAAAAAATAAGTCCCGTTTGCTCTTGAGGTAGTTGGATAGATTTCCATATTTGCAGTATTCAACAATCACCATCAGAGGCCCTGCAGCCAAAATAGCACATGTTCAAGCCACACCAAGCCAGCCAGCTAGCCATTCACCAGCCTTCAGCCTGCCTGAGAAACCTCAAACCAACTGTCTTTACATTAGCGGGGTCTAGAGATGCAACTTAGAGGTGAGAGGTTCAACAACAGGGTGAATTTTTCAATTTCACCCGAGAAGGGGTTAAAAAAAAAATTACAAAAGAATTAGTAGATACTGGGGCATGGGGTTGGTATAGCAGATGAAAGAAAAGAGTTGAAGGGGAAAGAGAGAAAGAATTTTGAGGAGGGGAGGGACAAAAGCCAGGGTTTGCAACTCTAACCGCCACCACCCTCTCTGCCTCTTCGCCAGACCCCGGGGTGCAGAGGGGCCTCTGGTTACTATCACGCCAGCCCCGGGACTGTTAAGCCACTCCTGCCCTGCCCAGTGCAAAGAACAGACCACTTCTGTCTGGCCTCCTCTCCCCTGCAGCCTGGCTGCCTTAGGGTGTCTGCACCAAGTCTGCCTAAAAGCAGGGCTCCACAAACCTTTCTGTAAATATTTTAGGCCTTGCAGGCCATTCAACAACTTGACTCTGCCTTGGGAGCTGTGACAGTAGCCTCAGATAACACAAGCAAATGAGTATGACTGTGCTTCAAGAAAACTTCATGGACAAAGAAATTTGGATTTCACATACTTTTCATATGTCATGAAATATTCTTCTTCTTTTGATTATTTCCTGATTATTAAAAAAATGTCATAGCATCCTAGGCTCACAGGCAGGCGAGCCGCCCGGTGAGCTAAAGGACGCAAGAAGCCTGGGAAAGAGCCCCAGGGGCCCCCCAAGGCCGGGCCTGAGGCCTTTAGAGAAGAGCAGCTTCCGGGTCAAACCCCGCGTGACCCCCGGGGCCGCCCAGCCGAGCTGCTGTCGCGGAGCATGCCGGGAGCGGAAGGCCGAGGCACAGCGGGCGCGCGAAGGGCCCTGCGCCTGCGCTCTTCCAGGTTGGCCCAGGCGCGACACGCCCTGCGGGGCTGGTTTTCTGTTCTGCCAGGATTTTGCCGATTTTTAAATGTCTGTTCAAATTCCTGACCGCATCTCCTGCCTCTTCAGGGGCACAGAAGCCTACCCCGCCTCCCAACCGGAGGAGGCAGCCGTCCTCACCCCCGGGCGGGAGTTCCAGCCTGAGGGGAGCTCGGGGGTCCCCACACAAGTGGCGTGTCTGCTTGGCCCTGGGAGCTAAGGCAAACAGTGCGATGGCCAGGGCAGAGAAGGAGCCCGCCACTCTCGGGGTTCAGGGAATGATGGGGCGCAGGGGCGGCCGTCTGCTAACCCACCACTATTTCTGGCCTTCCAGCCCTTAGCCTCTCTCTCCCCACTGCCACTCCCAGCAGGTGGCTCTTCCCCCATTACCTTTCATCCCTACGGCCTTTATGGAAAGCTTGGAAGACCTTTGCACGCACAGGTCCTTTGCTTTACTTCTGTAGTTGCGCTAACCTCGCCTGTGGGTCCGCGCAAGGGGCCCCTGCCAGCAGGTTGGGTGCCCGGTGGGTAAGGCCTGTCTGCATGGCGGGCCTGAAGAGAAGGGCCCTTCTGCTTGTCCCCAACTCCACCGCCTCCCAGGACCCTACTATTCCTTTAGGTGAAGCTTCAAGGAGCGCTCAGTCTTCTACTCTAGTCACACTCCCTCTAAGTCATCCTGAGAGAAAAATGCCCCCACGTGGCCTAGAGTCTGTGGAAAGAGATCTACAATCCAGTCCGTCTTTTCAGAAACCTTTTTTTTTTTTTAAGGTGTACTGATTATTGAACCCCATACCTCGTACATGGGAAGCAGACAATCAAACCACTGAGAAACTTTGAATGAACTGTTTAGGGAAGCCATTTCTAGAACAGGAGCACTCTTCCGTGAGTGGGCAAGCGGTTTCCCCTCAGGTTGGAAACCCTAGCTGGGGGTGAAGTTTCCTCTGGAGCTATTGAGAGGCGGTTCTCCTGGAGGTGAGGAGGAACAGTGGCCAGGGGCCAGCACTGCATGTGGGCGCGCTCTGCGCCCAGGGTGGGCACGGGAAGGGGGATTTACCTCCTTGCTTGGTGCACGCGCCCAGCAGGTTGACCACGTTCAGGTGGTGGCCGATGTGGGTGAGGATCTTGAGCTCGGTCATCAGGGCTTTGTGCTCGCTGGCCGTGGCCCCCTCTGTGTGAGAAGCAAGTAAGGGTCAGGGCAACAGGACAGTGGGGCCGCATCCGCCCGAGGCGGCATTGCTGCCCTCCTTGTTTGTCAGTACCCAACCAGTTGCTTCTTTCACTTCCCCACATTCTGCAGAAAGGCCATGTCTCCAGACTGTTTTCATTACTCCCGCCCTCCTGAGCCAACATCCTTTTGATTACAGGAAGGCCCAGCATGGTGGTAGGGTTAGTCACTGGGCATTTCCCCCTGGTGGATTTAGGCCTCTTAGCAATGTGCTGACTCAGAGCTGGGCACCTTGGGAAAGCATCTGCTGGGTGCTCTTCTCTGTCAAGAACCTGCCAGGCCGGGCACACGCCCTCACCTCTCTTTCTCACTCTCTCCTCTCTTGGGGGAGTGGGTCACAAAGGCGGAGCAAGGGCTGCACGGTCAGTCTGAAAACATCTTTGCACTGTGTTATTTTCCCCAATAAGCTTTTCCTCCCTAGGGTGCACAGGGTTATCTCAGGTTAGGATGCTCCATGGGCATCTGACTTCAGCTTCCTTTTCAGAGATAAGCCACCTCAGTCCAAGAGTCAGCAGAGTTGAAAGAGTAAATTAAGTTTGCTCTGTTTTTATTGCTCTTAATTTTTAAGGCAGCTAAAACTTTAAAATTATTTTTAGAAGCATGTAAGTAATATAATCTTGCTGTAAAATATTCCAACAATATTTATGGAGTGAGAAGTGAAAGCCGTTCCCCACACATTTATCTTCCTAGAGGTAACCATTGGTAATGGTTTGGGGTTTCAGACATTTTTCTATGCATTTATAAATACAGCCCCCCCCCAAACAAAGATCATTGTTTTGGTTGACATAAATGGTATTTTTAAAATTTGCTTTTTCCCCCTTTTTCAATGTATCAGAGACTTTTTCATTTTTCTGACTTAATGTATGGCATTCCTGACATTTAGATGGTCTACAGTTTTTTTTTTTTGCTATTACAAATAATGCTGTAATTGACAGTCTGTGTGTAATCTCGGTGCACATGTGCAAGTATTTCTGTAGGACACAGTCCTGGAAGTGGGTCAAAGATATGTGCATTTAACATTGTGACAGATACCAAGATGGCATTTCATAAGCACAAATCAATCATTTTTTAAGAATTACCAGATAAACTCCAGAAGCCTCCCATCGGGGTTGGCACTGGCTCACAGTAGATGCTCAACAAATATTTTTTGGACAAATAAATGACATAATTACAACTTCTCATTTCAGTCGTGGGTGTAGGCCCAAAAAGGTTAAGGTTTTTGCTCAAGGGCCCTTGGAAAGAGTTTCTGACTCATGACCTTTGTTTGACATTCTGCCTTTTCTATTTCTCCCAGAAACAGATGGTCCACCAATTTGAGCAAGAAAATGGAATGAAAATGGTTTTTGAGGATTTGTATATCATAGGTGATATGGCAGTCTTTTTCAATCAAAGCTGATGACTTAAAAAAAAAAAAAAGATATGTATTTAAAAGATATACTAAGAGATAAAAATTACACACATTTCTGCATTATATGTAATATATTCTTTGGGCCTTTGAAAACAATCTGCAAAGGCAGAATCTTCTCCCCCTCAAACTCATCAGGCCCTCCAGGCATTTCTGACCTTTCAGCACAGAGTTGTTCCATTTATAGGCAAGGCCTCAGGTGTGATCTCGACCACAATAGACCGGTGTGGGCATCAGCCCAGAGACAGGCTGTGTGGTGGGTGAACAGGGAAGTGGGACTAGTGGAGGAAGCAGATGCTTCCAGGTTGGATAGTGGATTGCCTCCACAGAGCAGGATCATTTTCAGGATTTTGGCGCAACAGGCCATTTCCAGAGTCCTGGCTCTCTGCAGCCCACCATTTTATGGGACTGTGGTATGGTGGGAAGAGCAGAGGACTCGAAATTTGAAGACTTGCTCCCAGAGTCTTACCTCTGCCCCCAGAAGCTGCCTGGCCTTGCAGAGGCTGTTTAACCTTTCCAGGCCATGCCTCCTCATCTGCACAGGATGGGTAATAATCTGTCTCACAAGGATGTTGAGAGAAAAGAAGAAGAGCAGTTTCATGTGGTTCAACCTACTATATTAGAGTGCCTGACCTGGTGCCTTCTCACATAGGAGATGTTGATGGCTCTTTTCTTCAGAATCTAGGGTGGGTAGGGGGATGTACTGGAATGCAAGTAATTCTTTCAGAAATGCCTGTCCCTTGGATGGTCCACTCCAGACAAAAGTCTTTCCCTCACTACTTTCAGAGTCGAACTCTCAAGTTCTTTGTAGAGTTTTCTCAGATACATACAATCTTTCAAGGTGGAAAAAGATCGTGGGGCTTTTGAAATGCTGGTGTCAGTGCTGGAAGATAATGAAGAACTTTGGCATCTCCCTGAGCAAACGGCACTTTCTCCTGAGCCAGGGCCTGGTGCCCTCTTAGTTGGGGCCCTCAGCTTCCGGGGCCTTAAAATCCCCTGGCAACATGTTGTAGACTTGGAAGAGCTACAAACTGTACTTTGGATACTCAGTCCTGTTTCTTTTGGTTTTGGAATCTTAAAATGAAGTAATATGAAAATTCCATTATGAATGGGGAAATGGAGTATTTTCTATACTTGAAAGGACAAATGGATCTTTGAGACGTTGGGGTTATGTAGCTTTCACTGCTTTTCATTTTCCATCTGTCTTATGGTGGTGGTCATAAATCATCCTGTGATTTGGTTCTACCTCTCAGGGTGTCACAGAGTGGTAGTATCTTTCAACATTAGATAGATAATTAGGTCTTTGTTGTTTCTAAAGAGGGAATGTTTGATGTTTGGGGCTTGACAGTAGGTAATAGTTTAGAGTTCTGATCAACTCAGTTGCTGTAGCTTCACTTTATTGTTAGGTCAAACCCAAGCCAAGCCTTTGGGACTTATGTGCAGCTAAGTTTCCATTACAGTACCACAGGGATCAGTCCAAATTTTCAAAACTGTGGTTACAATGGGCTTAAATCCCTGAAATACTAGACTCTGCCATGTGAGAAAAGAAAGACCCCTGAGGTGCCAGAGATCATTTCCCCAAGGACAATGCTGGGTTGTTCCATTGAGCAGGTTTATTTTGAGCTCTTCTTGGCCTAATCTAAAACTACTGAAGCAAAGGGACTTCCAGCTGTTAAAGAAAGTTATGTGGCCAGAGCAGAAATCGCTTGTGTCTGTTCCTAGGCCATATCTAACTTGCACCAATATTTAGGGAATGCAAAAAGGTGATGGGTCAGCTGAAAACCAAACCATGGCAGACATACCTTTCAGCATTTTTACAGCCACGGTCCGGCACGTGGGTGATTTCTTAATACCAAATGCAGATGCTTGAACCACTTTTCCAAAAGCCCCTCGTCCAAGTGATTTGCCTGCAATGAAAAGAAGACATTGGTGTATGTGCCAAGCCAGCAGGGTGACTTGAAGTTGTTTTCAGGAAGGAAATCCCTTTTCTTATGTGTGGATGTGAGGCATGTAGCTTTGAATGGAATCTCTGATGAACTGACCCCAAAAGAGTCAAAGTAAGGGACAAATTGTGGAGTCTCTTCCTTCCAACTCTTTCCTGTGCTTCTGAGGCCCCCATATCCTTCACAGCTAGGGGAGGCCCCCAGAAGGCATTTGGTGCAAGTAGATGGCCAGTTTCCTCTTTGAAAGGGCCTCTAGGCGGGAAGACTATCAATTCCTAGGGTGATTTCTTCTGTTTAATGTCGTTTTTACCAACAAGAACTTCCTTGTGTGTTAACCTAAGTGGCTTTTCTTGCCACATAAGGTCATTTAAGACCTTTGCTGATCTGTTGTTAGCAAAGAGGGGGAATAAAAGAATGGTGGTTGCTGCTCTTGGCTATGATAGTGCTTGAAGGCTTAGAAATAATTGCGAAGTCTTATCTCAGCCTTCCTTGTCAGGCAAAATAGTCCCAGTCTTCCTAACATCTCCTTACATGATTATTACAAATACTCATGGGTTGGCATATCATTCCTTCAACCACTGTGTTTCAATCACAAAGGCAGCTGCCAACTACAATTAAAAAATCAAGATTTCTTTCATGGTACCCATTGCTTTATGCTATGATGTCGTCCTTGCATGACCCCACTTGGCTCAGGTTGCCAGGACCATGTTTTAGTTGTTCCAGTACCGAGCCTAGTGCCGAGCACCTAAAAGGTCCTTGAATATCAGTGCGGAACCAAGAGTAGCCTTTGGGAATTTGAGGGAGACCCAAAGTAGGTCTCATATAGCTATAGGAAACTGGAGGGCCTGATGGGATTGAGACCTTGAGATTTACCCCCTCGGGGAGAGAACCCTTTGGAATTTTTCAGCTACCTTTTGAATCAGGGAACTTCCTTTTGCACCCAGAACACAGGTAGTTAAATAGAACCCAGAAAAACAATGTACCCTGAGGATGATTTGACAAAGGAAGTATAAGCCACAGAAATCACTGCTTTTTGGCCCTTTTAGGTAGGGGGAAAAATGCCGCTGGTTAAAAGTGAATCCTGGTAGAGTGTTAATTGAATCCAAACCCTCCTCTTCAAACCCAGTCTGCTTTCTCAGACTGTTCTGATAACATGCTTTCAGTCAACTAATCTTCCTTCCTTCCCTCCTCATACTCCAATCCTTTCCCCCAAAGGACATAGTTGGCTTTTTTTTTTCTTTTAAGTTTCTTGTAAAGTTTGCAATAAAGGTTTTCTGCTTCTTTATCATATCAGAACTTGTACATATTAAAAGTTGAGTATGTGCAGCTACTCAGTGACAAAAAATTCTGCACCCCTACCACCCAGCCTGGGCATTTTCTTAGGACATGGAGAAGGTGAAAATCCCAACATCATCAACAGAGTCTCTTTGGGGCTGTCCCCTGGCATATTTCATAGGGGCACACTTTGTTAGGAGGGGACACTGGAGAAAGTACAGGGTTTTTTACTCTGGTCAAGCATACACCTGTGGTGACTAATAAAAATCATTTCTCTGAGAGCAAGCATCACAGGAAGGAATAGAGTCTCTGCTTTCTCCTTCCAGCAAAACTGTCCAAGAAACAGACCAGGATGGGGACTCTGAAGTTGAAATAAAAGCGTCTCACATGAAGCCGGAACACGTGGATATGGAGATCATTATGCAAAGAGAACTGGCAGATGCAGTTTCCAGATTTGAAAAAGTCTGTGCCTTCGTTTGGATGTTTATTCCTTGCTTTTTTTTTTTTTTTTTTTTTTTGGGTAAAAGAACATTATTTTTCTGTAGAGCCTTCTCCCATCTAGTATGAAAAGTGCCCTGAGCCTAAGGACTAGCTGATAATCTCTATCTTGGGACCCTTCTCCACATACTCCTCAGACTCTTGCTTACTTGGAGCAGGCAGAATCTTTTTCCTATCCACAGCTTCAGCCCCACCCCCGCATTCCCTTCTCAGCCGTCACAACAAACTTTGTTTTAACAAGTGCTTGGGGACTTTGCTTCTATCAGTGAGAATAAACCGGTCCTCACTTGGCTTCCCTCAGCTTTTTCATTTATTTCCTTGGATGCAGACTGCTGCTTCATAAAACAGCATGAAGCGATTATGGGTTCTTGAATCATCTCATGCACTGGAATCTTTCTGCAGACCCACAGTTTCAGTTTTCAGGGAGCCCAGCCACACTGCACATGACCTCACCTGATCCTCCTTTTCCCTGGAAATCTTCCTTGGCATTGCCTGGAATGCCATGGACTTGCTGGGGAATGTGCTAGGTCATTGTCACATCTTGCACGGATATTGGAATCTCCTCCAAGAATGGCACTGGGCCACTCTGGGGAGAGCACATGGCCACACGGGGCTGGACCCCCTCCTCGTGTTCAGAGCCTGTCTTCCAAGACAAGATGGTTCAGGCACCATCCTCTTACTAAATTCCAAACTCCCTGTGTTGCTTCCCTTATTAGGTCATTCTAATTCGGACTTTATTTTCCAATAGAAAGATGCTATGTCAGACATGATCCATCTTATGTGAGAAATGTGGAAGAGCTGAAGTCTCTCCCATGAGGAAACAAACAAAACAGGCTTCTTTTGTCTCTGACTTTCAGGAATTTTAATGGTAGCAACACCTTTGACCCAAGCTCCAATTGTATCCACCTAGCAGGTCCTATAAATTCTGATTCCCCTCACTAGGGCTGCTCATAGCAGCCAGCAGAGTAGACACAGCTGAGATCAGACACAGCTTGGCCTGCAAACCTCCCTCCATTTATAACCCTACTGTAACTGCTCACCAACCACCTTTCTCCCCCACTGACTCCTACATGATCTTGGTTACTTTCACTTGCCAGGTGTTACTCTAAGTTGCTTTCTGTCATGCATTTGGTTTGAAAAAAAGTCGGGGCATCCCTGCTCCCACATTAGTGGGAGGGGCATTTTTCTGACCTTTGCAGCTCTACCCTGCATTTAAAGATAAAGTTAGCTGACCTGCTATGCCTTCACTCACCCATCAAAGACACTCAGTGGACATGGCTACATCATAGCATCTGGCAACTCCAGGAAGGAAAAGAATGATAAGGAAGCTTTTCAGCAAGGAGAATCTCTCAATGGGATTATCTGAACCCATGGCACCCCAGGGGAATTCTGGCAGGAGGCTCAGCAGTCTCCCTCTGGGTGATATGGATGGCAGTGACACCAGGCCAAGGAATGAAGAGATGGTACAGAAAGCTTTTGTGTCCTTCATTGGAAGAAGCATGTTTGATTGTGACTAATAACTCTGGAAAGCAACATGGCTGAGAATGGCTCATGGTTGTGGGAAAATTATCCCACGTTCCCTGCCAAGGTCACTGAGGGGCTGGGCTAGCTGCCATATAATTTAGACTCGCAGAAGGAACTCATCCAGTGTGCCACCTGCCCTTAACTACTCTAAATTTAGTTGATTTTTTTTTCCCTGTCAGCAGCTATTGCTGGCTTTTGCCTGTCTCTACAGCTTTTTACTGATTTCCAGTTTTCCTCCCTAAGCCAAACAGAATATACTCGTGGGGCCATTTCTTTCTCTTGTAGGGTGCGATGTAAGCGGAGTCACTTTAAGGCGCAAGAGAGGAACAAGAAAAGCAGTTTCTTCCTCTCTGCTCCCTCAACGTCCCCACCCCAATGTGTGTGTTGGGGGATGGTGGGAGGGAATGCCATTGAATTTGGCACAACAGGCTCATGACACAGAGTGGCAGGTTCCGGCAACACTGGAGCCACAATCTGTTTTCCTAGTTCCAACTACTAATGACTCTGGCATACCCAGGAATGAATGGAAAACTTTCAGAAGCCACAATCCAAATATTTTGGGCAGGAGTAATTGAAGCTCCAATTGTTTTTTGCACCATGGGCTGGAGATGAATTTGCATTGTGACGTCTAAGCCAGAGGAACTGGGTAAGCTGAGGGAAAGCACATTTGCCTGGTGTTTATAGCATTGATGTTACCTGGAAAACAACAGTCCTTGCTCTTGAAAAGTTCAACTTAAATGACCCCTAGGATTTTTCTTCTTTGTCTGGATATTGCAAACACCCAGGGAAATGGAGAATAAGTAATGAGTGTGTGTGTGCAGAAGGGGGTTTTGCTCCAGAGCCAGGAAGAGTGCCAACTCTTTCACCAAATGTGTGATTTCCCTGTACTCACCCTTCTGGGTCACAGATTTCTAATTCCACCACAATTCCATTATATAAGAGTGCCTGTATTGTAAGTCTCCTCTTTGGGACTAAGCCCTCTCCCCTCCCCTTGGCTTATCCACTTTTGTGTCTGTCTCCTTTACCAGACCGAGCTCTTTGAGGTGAAGGGACCCAAACACCTTCCTGTCCCCAAAGCCTAGCCTGGCACCTGCTGGAAGAAGGTGCTCAATAACTGTTGAATGAATGAGCATTGTGCTCCCGCAGCAGCATTCCACGAGAATTCTTACCCTAGGTGCCCACCTCCCTTAGCAGTTTGTGAGAACTGGGGGGCAGGATCCCAGTCGACTTTACTTCTGCATCTCTCAAAGCACAGTGATTCCCATGGAACATACATTACCCAGTTTGAGTCTCTCCCGAGCAAACTCCCACTTGCTGGCCTCGTATGGGAGCCGCTCGCACTGCTCACCCAGGGGCACTTCGTCTGGGTCCATTATAATTGATAGGTAGTCGGCCTTTACTTCAGAAGAAGACTGAGAAAGAAAGAGCAGGTCAAAGTCACCTCAAGGAAGAAACTCTAAAAACACTGGATACCCAATTTAAAACAATACTTGGCCACATCGGCTACCGCTTTGGTCAGTTGGTTGAAACTGTGTGGCCGCGTAAAGGACCCCTCCACCTCCACCTCCACACCTCACACTTGAGCGTGCGATTTCCATGAAGTAAGTCCTACAATCCCCACATTTCTGTACGACTCGCTCCACCACCCTATCTTGGATGAAATGCACTCTGATTCTCCAGTGGCATCCTTATCCATGCCTATTCCTCATGGTAGCCTTTCTCTTTAAAAATGCACAATGTTTTTACTAAATCATCCCAAACAATGACTAAAAATGACTTTCCATGACCATTTCTGGACTTGCAGGAATATACAGAACAGCTGGGCCCGCACTGTCCATGACTGTGGCTTTTCTGCATTCACGGGAAAGCTCAGAAGTGGCCACATGGGACAGGGAGAGGCACGTTTTGTTGGAAGTAGTTAAACTTACTCAGAAGGCCTGACTTCTTGGTTGCTGCAGCTACCTGACAAGACTATAGGGTCCCTCAGTGAGATTAGAGTGAGATCTGCCTTCAGTAAGAAAATGAAGTTGATTACTTCAAAGGCCAAGAGTAAATATGGCACGAAACTGACACATGACCAAGGTCTAAGCTCATTTGGCCATTGGCCGGATGTCAGGTGAGGAAGGCGGGCATCTGCCTTGAAGTGCTTGTTTTATCTCGGTAGTTCAGATCAAGCCCAGAAAATACCCTTTATTTCACACCATAGCTAACTGGCTATATATTTAGTGTCTTAGATTCATATCAATGGGTGTATTTCCTATGAATTAAATGTATAGCTGATGGCTGCAATTCTCTGGGTAGTATCTTGGACAGGACAGAAAGGAAGCATTCTTGCCCTTATAAAGTGGATTTTGATGTCCCTTGTCTAGAAGTTAAGTAAACTTCATTTACATGAGCTTGGGGGCCATTCCTTCCATTGCCTTTCCCTAAGCAAGATCAGAGTTCCAGTAGAGAGACAGCCTTTCCATACACACCATCTCACACCTACACACATTCTTCAGCCCTTACTCACTCGGTTCTGGGCTGTCACAGCTCACCTCATCCATCACTTGCAACCACTCTCCTCATAAAAATTATCACTAAAATGTGTGACGAATAGCTCAAGGCAGAAAGCTTTTGCCTGGCCTCCACAGAGGAGCACGTTTGTCACGAGCTACATCTGACATTGGTATTAGACTCTGAGGGCCCAGCTGCAGACATGCATGAGTCCATAAGACCGTGTAGGAGTTGAATTCCTCTACCAGGGTGCTGGGTTTGTGTTAAGAGAAGCTGCTGGATAGGTTTTATGACTCAACTTTTCAATGTCCAATATAGCCAAGGCCGTGGGAAACCATCTCCAGTCGTCAAAGAGCGAGGATCACAGATGCCTAGCAAGGGACATCTTGGTTTTATGCAGGGCACATGAGAAGGCTGGTGGTAGCATGACGAAGGCAAAGGAGCAGGCAACAGAAGACATTTATTTTCCCCACAGAGCACCTATGGAACTTGATGGTTTATCTCAATAAAGCAAATGAGAGGAAACCCCAAACAAACCTTAAGTAAGGGCGTTAAGGAGAATATGGCAGGAGACTCTAGTGGACAAATATTTATTCTTTCACTTGACATTAATGCTGAGCAGCTTCTAGGTGCTTGCCGTGGAGGTGGCCAGCTAAATGCTTAAGAGCCCAGGCACGAAGACACACCTCCTGGCTTGGGATCACTGCTCAAGTTCTGACCAGCCACCTAAACCTTGGGCAAGCGACTTAACCTCTCTAACCCCAGCCTCCTTATCTGTGGAATAGTGCTGGTAATGGTACTTATCTCATAGGGTCCTTGCCTATATCAAATGAAATAATCCATGTAAGGCTGTTAGAACAGAGCCTGGTATCTTGTAAGCATCAATAAATGTTAGCTCTAATTATAACACTGGCCTATGCCAAGTGGGAATAAAAAGATAAAATACCATCATTAGCACTGAGGTATTTACATTGTAGTTAGAGAAACTACATGGAAATATTTTTTTGATGCCTTGTTCCTCTTTGCTTCCCACAACCAATCACTTGTCACGTTTCATAGGTATTCTATCATTGTATTGTCTCTTGCGTTCATCCCTTAGCAACATCAAAATTTCACAGATTTTTAGAAAGGGAAGGCCTGGTGCGCCACTATCCACACTTGCCTTTCTGGTTCATTCTCCCCAGAGCAGCCAAAATAATCTTTCCAGACGTATATCTGATTCTATCACAAATGCCATTCCCCGCGTTTGATGACTGCACTCCCCCACCACGATGCTTCCCCTTGCTTTCAGAATAAAGACTAAATTCTGCCTCAGGGACTACAAGTCCCTGCTGGTCAGGCTCCCTTTCTCCTTTCAGCCTCCCTTAAACTTGGCTCCCCGGTCTTTCCGTGCAGCCACAGCAGTCTTCTGGCAGTCTCTCTTCTCGTCGTGCTCTCCGTCCCCTACCCAGCCTTATCTGCGCCGTCCCCTCTGCATGCAGTACTTTTCCCTCCCGTTTTGGCCTGACCACCCTTTAGACACATCTTTGAGTCGGCTGGCCTTTTCCACAAACTCCAAGTTGCAGTCTTACGTTTATCTCTGTGATTGGTTCAAGCCCGTCTCCGTCCCAGATGGCACGCCGCAGTGTTTGCCTTCTGCCACCCCCAAGGGCTGTCCCCTGGGCCTGGCATTCTGCATGGAGCATGCAGTCAACAGATGAATGAAGTAGGGAATGAAGGAAGGAATGTTGGCTCTTTCCCTACTGAATTTCAGAGAAGTAAGCTGGGCTGCTGGCCTAATTCTAGAAATCTGGCATCCTAAATTCCAACCTGAACCTCACACTCTAAAGAAATTCCTATTATGGTGGAACTCAGAGAGTGTAGAACAGCACTACACCTCTCTGAGTTTCCCTAATTATGAGAGAGGTCAGAGGTGGGTCTTGATTTTGCCTTTTCCCTTTTGTTTCTTGGCAGAGAGTGAGGTTAAGATTGTGAAGACTTTGCAGGTCCCATGCTGAATTTAATTTAAAGACTCTATTTAAAAAAAAAAAAAAAAAAATATATATATATATATATCACTCTATCCCTAAGAAATAGTCATCTGTTCATTGTTCTAAATCTTCTTTTGAACACCCGCTTTGTGACTGAGAGCCATCGTCATGACTCATTTGTAGTGTTCACCAGATCAGGAACAGAAACGAGAGAGAGGAAAGGGAAAGAAGAGGGTCTGGCATTTGTTTAGCACCTTCTTTAGGCATCAGACCAGGCATTCTAGAACGTTACATAAAAAAGAGTGGAGAACTTACTCTGATGTGTTCTTACCCTTTTCAGTTTTCGGATAAACAGTGTTAACAGGAGCCAGAAAAGAGTTGCAGCCACACAGGTACATGTGAGAGTGATCAACTCCAGGTTAGACTTGTCCGCGGTCCCTGGAGAGAGAGAGTCACCAGAAGGGTGTTAAAAGAAGCAGAGGATGCCTGTGGCTTTGTAAAAGTGGCTCAGTGCCCCTAAATGGTTTGCCAATGGCAAACACGCCCTGCTGGGACAAGAAGGAGGTGTCCAAGACAGATCCTCTCTTTCATTCCTAGGCAGGCAAACTACACTCCCATCTTCACTCACACATCTCCATAAACGTAAATGAAAAGTGTTTCCAGAAATTTTGCTGTCAAGTTGGCAAACTTTGTGATCCCAGAGAAAGCTAATTAAAAATCAGAGGAGAAATTAAAAAGGGGAAAAAAATTAAGGCAGGAACAAAAGCCCATTAGAGCGCTAAATCTGGAACAGGTCAAATCTCCCCGATGGGTCTTAGAGGAAATTCTAAAGAAATGAAAAAAAAAAAAAAAAAAAAAAAAAAAAAGATATAAAAGGGCTCCTTTGGGACACACAAAATTCTTCAAAGTAGATTTAAAAATAAAAATAAAACTCAAGGACCATCACAGCTGCCTGCTTCACTCCTCTTGGAACAGCCAGGCCACATCCTGGTCCTGGCACTGCATTGGAGGCACTATTTCTGACCAACTCAGCAGCTGGCCTGCAGGGCGCTGGTTTGGGATGAGAAAGGGCAGCTGATGGAGCCTGGAGCCTTCCCAGTCACCTCATTTCCTAGAATCACAGAGCTCAAAAGCTGTTCCTCCAAGGCCAAAACAGAGAAGACCCAACGTGTTCAAGCAATGCCTCCAGGGAGGAAGCTCTCCGGAATTTGTAAAGGATTTCTCCGGCAGGCTAGGACAGAGGTTCCCTAATAAATGGTTCCAGTGGACAATTTCGCAGGAATTTTTAAATGATGCCCTCTTTAACTTCACTGAAGGGGTACAGGGGGCTTAGCATTAAGTTAGGCCAAGAACAACTGAAACTTTTTATTTTTAGAAGTGACGTTGCAGCTAATGAAAACATCAGTTATTGAGCACTTTTCGTGTGCCAAGTACTTACAACCACCCTATGATGTAGGTAGTTTTGATAAGCCCATCTGAGTGATGAGTATTTCCTCTTGTGGATTCCTGGTTTCAATTCAACAAAGATGGACTTAGTTCCTACTACAGGCAAGGTCAGGGGCTGGAGGAGATAGGAGGTGAGTAAGAAAAAGTTCCCACTCTCAGAGAGCTCACTTAAAATCTAACCACAAGACTTAAGGCAAATACAAAGAAATTAGATGGACAGAGCTTGGAGGTTCAGGGAATCTACTGCTCTTTGGAACAAGTGGCATTGGAAATGTATTGCGACCTGCTGCTATAAAGGCAGGGCAGGCCTTCTAGGCAGAAAGAATGGCAGTACTAAGGTCCCAGGATAGGGAAATCATAGGGTACCAATGGCCATATCAAGCAAATGTAGTACAGGACCATAGATGATTCCAAGCATCTATATGATGATAGGTTAGGACTAAAGGCCACAGGCAGTTGGAGCCAATGCATTTTCCTTTCTCTGAATGGTAGCAAATACCCAAGCTAGAAACCAGAGAATAACAAGCACAAGAACTCTCCCTTGCCACTTACTGAGTGCTTGCTATCCTTAATGAGGACACGGAAGCATGGTCTAGCAATGAAGCCTCCTGCCCACACTCACACAGCCTGCAAGTGGTGGGGCCGTGATTTTCACCCAGGTAACCTGACTCCGTGGCTTAACCAGGAAGCCGCAAAGGACTCCTCTCCTCCTCCCTGCTCCATTCAGCCACCAGGTGTTTATTAATCATTTCCTATGGGCCCTAGTCCCTGCCACAGGTGTCTAGTCTAAAGGAGAAACTGACATTTTCTCTCTATCAGAAGGTCCTGCCCATCCTACTTGCAAATGGCTCCTGAGCTGGTCACCTTCTCTCCTACCCCAGTGTCAGCACCTAAATTTAAGGCCTTTATAGTTCCTGCCTAGACTACTGCATTCATCTCCTGACCAGTCCTGGCTCTCCTCCACACTGCTGCCAGAGGGCTCTCACCAAATCACACATTTAATCACATTTCTCCTTTACCTAAACCCCATCATTGGCCCCACATCGCTGTCAGGATAAAAGCCCAAATCTTACATCCCTTATGCCTCACCTTACCTACCCCGCCGTCATCTGCTGTCCCTCCACTTGCTCCACCACACCAAGAGCCTTGTCGTTTCTTAAATGTGCCAGTCCTGCTACACCTCTGTGCTTTGTCTACTGCTGTTTCTCTCCCAGGCTGTGTTTCCCCAGGGCTGGGGCCATTTACTCATCTTTACATCCCCACACATCAGACTGGGTGAATGAGGGGATAAACTGCCCTTTGCTTTGCCTGGCTCCAGAGAGTTTCACAGGACTTTGGATTCAGGGTCAAATCCCTGTTCATGTGGATTGCTCCCATTCACATATGGGACCCCAACTACGTTCCAAGCTTCCCTGGCTCTGTTCTAGGTGCTGGTACACAGTGGGAAGTGAAAAAGGGCATGATCTGCTGCTCACTGTCTGGTATTCAAATCTGAACTGACGAGTATGTTCAAAGTTCCAGGTGAAGCGGCAGAATGTAGGATTTGGGCTTTCTTGTTTGCTGCTACATCTCTGCTCTTTAGAAGAGCTGGCATCCTGAAAAGAGTTGCCAAATGACCATCAAATGCTTTCCACTTCATTTGCTGCTTTGTCAGATTATGGTTACATTTCCCTGAACCTCATGAGATGGACTGAGAATAACATAACTACAGAAGTTTCACAGTATGTGGCCCTTTCTCTCTGTAAATGTCCCCATGATAGGATTACTTTAAGCTCAAGTTAATATGAATTTGAATTTTCCCCTTGTAGTGTGTGGTCTAATGTTCCCTTGCTGTATTCTCATTCTCTCTCTCTCTCTCTGGCGCATGCATACACACACACACACACACACATATCCTTGCTTACACTGCAAATCTGTTTTGTGGAATTTGATTGGGACCTGCTCAGGAGCACGATGGCCTTTGGCAGGGAGGGCAGGGGTGGGTTGAGATGCTGATAATATCACAAGACGCACCATCTGCATAAAACTTCTGCAGATGCTTCCTTCATGGAATGCCCGGGGAGAGGCCCCCTCGAATTGTGGGAACTTTCCCATTGCATTCCACGGGGCAGGAAGCTGACCCCCAAAGTCTAATTCCATAGCCCTTACTCAGGCAAAATTCCTTTCAGTGGGACCAAATGTGTTGGTGTGCAAAAACTTACACATTTTAGGAATCAACTCACTACAAAAACATCTTCCAGGTTAAAATATAATAGGAGTGAAAGACATACTTAATATTCTGATACTGCCTTGCAAAAAACTGAAAATAGGGCTTTACAGTTTTGGGTGTAATACCTATACTTTATCCCTTATCTCATTTGACAGATTGGTATCTATTTGAAAAGCAACCGTTTTGTGGGTAAGGCTCAAATAAAATTCAGCAGCATCTCTTCCTATACAGACCTTTTCTCTGAGGTCAAACACCCCCTCACTGGCCTAACTAGACCAAGCTTCAACTGGCTGGTGACAGCCGATGAGCTCAGTGTATGATATGAAATGGCCCAGCTGCACTTGGTGGGGAAAGGAGGCAGAGGAAACGCAGGGTGGGATTTGCTAATAACTAGGAGCCAGCACTGTGGCCTGGGCACATCAGTCTCCTAGGCTGAGGCCAAGATCAGGGTACCGTGCAAGGTTATTTTACTTGCCACACTGACAAGTATGTGGCAGACCCGAAATGAGTGGCAATTGTAGCTTTATTAGGGACTACTGACCCTGTTGCCCACAGCGTCCCTCCCGTGTCAACGACCCTGCAGGCTTCATACCTAGGAAGGGCATGTGCGACAGCTGTGTTCTGCTGCCAGTCCCGAGCCTTTCCAGCGGTCCCAGCAGCGCCCTCTGCCTCCAGCCTCAGTGCCCTCTGCCTCCAGCCTGGGCTGCCCTGGCCCTGCCTGGCCCAGGCTGCTTGAATCGAGATGCAGCTGAGCCAGCCCACATCAGCTCAGGCAATAAAATCAGGCTGAGCTTCTGGAGAAGTTAAGGAAACACCCCAAGCAAAAGACCAGTGCACCGTGGCCCCAGGGCCTGCCTTGACTTCAGGGACTGAGCTCCAGCTTCCAGGGAAAGAGAAGGAACCTTTTATGGGGCCCTATAAGCAGCTGTGTTTTACTCCAATGATGGGTGCCTCAGTTTCCTCAGCCTTAAAAAGTGGCGATGATAACAGCACCCTACCTCACGCGTTCAGTGTGCAAACCCAGTGTGAGTGATTATTTTCAAGGCGCCCTTCTTCCTCCCCTCTCTCTTTTTTGTCCTCTCCCCCCTTTTTTGTTCCTTATTTTTTATTTTTTTGGATCTCAAGTGCAGAGTAAAATAGTTTTGCACTCAAACTGCATGAATCGTGATATATCTTTTCTTTTAAATGATAATCAGGCATTGATGCAAAGTACCCTTCCATTTTTTTCTGGAGACAACTGAATCATCAGCTCCCTTGAGGAATTCACTTGAGCCTTCAAGTGGTTTAGGTGTAACTTCCTGGTTCTATCATTATTTTAATGTGAGGTAACTGTCTGTTTATGTGGGTTTATTGTCCACAAAACAAGGGGGCCCTCAAGAGAAGAGTGTTTCTAATTCATTTCGCATCTCTGGAGGAGGTCTCGATAAATATTTACCTTAGGATAGGAAGAAAAGAAAATGAACCAGATACACCTACACTCAATTCTCAGGATTCCTGCTCAATCTGAGTAAAAATGAAGGAGCACTGCTTCCTTCTACACACAAGCAGTAACCAGTTATCCAGCTAACTTTAGAATGTGATTTTTCTAAGGTTTATTGAATTATTAAAATTGGCCTATAGAACTTTATTACTATTTATGGAGCTTTTTAGAAGTCTGTGAACACCAATTTGGAACCATGCTCTTAAGAAGAGTGATGTGTGAAAATACTGTATTCAGATAAATTTGAAGTACACTTTTCAAGAATAATTTTTGGGTAAAGATACTTAAAATAGCTGTTATGCGACATCAGCTCTATAACACATTTTCATTGTAGCAAGTTAAATCCTTAGGTCATGTAAGAATTTTGTGGTTTGGAATACCATCTGGGTGACTCATGGGTTAAGGCTTGGAAAACTATAATACAGAAAGTCTGGTTGAAATGGAATTTAGTTTAGCATAGTAACAAACAGTAATGTTAGCTAATACCCACAGTTTTTGATATATGCCCAAGATCGTTTGAAGTGTATTATGCTTTACACAGTGCTGTAAGGTTGGCACACCATTTTTAACACCCCCATTTTGCAGATGCGAAAACTGAGGCACCAGGAAGGTAAGTAACTGGCTCAAAGCTACAGAGCTCGTGAGCAGGAAAACTGGGACTTGAACCCAAGCATCGAGCTCCTTAGAGTCGACAGGCAGGATAGCAGAATGGTTTATCATGGCTCCACTTCTCAGATTGCCACTTCCTAAATGTGTCACCCTGGGCAAGTCACTTACCCTCTCTGTTTTTCAGATTCTCACTTATAAATCACTGTACCTTCCTCCTAGGATTGCTGCAAAAGTTAAGCAGGGTAATGCATGTAATGTAGGGCAGTGCACCACATGTTCAATAAACATAAGATATTATAATTCCATAGTCCAAGGCCCTCAGAGAAGAAAAGCAAACCTAAAACCCACTCCTTTAATTCCCTGTGTAGTTTTAAGACAGCTCAGTTTCCACAGAAGGGATAGAGATGAATGTTTTTTGAATCTGAGTTATTTTACCCCATGAACTATCTTCAAAGATCTCAAATCACCCTACTTGAATTCCATTACCATTTTTTGGAATTCTCCATCAAGGCCAGCTGTGAGTCATTGTTCAGATTTGAAATAAAAAGGTATGCGATCCCCCCCCACCCTCCCCACCTCCCCCAGTGTGACATTAGTGACCAGCTAGTTCACTTCTCTGCTGGGAGCACTGTTCTCTTCTTGGGAAACCCTTCTAAACAGGAGGAGTGACATCAGTCCCCAACGTAGTCCTGTGAATTAGTTTATCACATTTGTCCTCAGTGCCGGGGTGTGTGTGGGGGTGTGTGAGTTTGGGGCAGGAGTCAGGAAGAGAGGAGCTAAAGTGGAGGACAGTGAGAGACCAGAAGGTCACAAAGGAGAACTGAAAGCTGAAAGTTGGAGAAGGGAGATTAAAGGGGGTGGCTGGACACCGAAGACAATTTTGATTTTTTTAAAAATTTATGGTGGCAACATATATATATAACACAAAATGTCCCATTTTAACCATGTTAAGGGTACACTTCAGTGACGTTCTCTACATTTGCAAAGTTGTGGCTGCCATCACCACAATCCATTACCAAAACTGTTTTGTGACGGGAAGCGGCTGTGGCTCAATCAGTAGGGCTCCCGTTTACCATATGGGAGGCCCCGGGTTCGGTTCCCGGGGCCTCCTGGTGAGGGCGGGCCCGCCGGCACGGCATGGTTGGCTGGCCCGGCGAGCACAAGCAGCAAGGGGGGGATAAATGAATAAATAAATAAAATCTTTAAAAAAAAAAAAAAAAAAAAACTGTTTCGTGGCCCCAAACAGAATCTCTGTACCCATAAAGCAGTTACTTCCTGGTCCCCCTCCCCTCAGGCCCTGGAAACTTGTACTCTACTTCCTGTCTCTATGAATTTGCTTATTCCAGGTATTTCGTATAAGCAGAATCATAGAATATTTGTCTTTTGTGTCTGGCTTATTTCACTCAACATGATGTCTTCAAGGTTCATTCATGTTGTAAGATTTTCCTATTCTTGATTCTTGGGATTCTATCACAGAAAAGAATGTACACCTCCTACTCTGAGTCCTTTCCTCAAATGCATGTTAATAAGTAATTATTACTGCATAGATTTTGCAAATTTGCAAACCATAGTCATCATGGCACATTCAGACTGCAGGGCTCTGAGGAAGTCCTGTTTTTCCATGACTGTTTTGTATCCATCAACCATCCGCAAAAAATGTTCCAAATGGTAGCTATTTTCCCTCAAGCTGTTTTCTCTTATAAAGTAACTATAGTTATAAAGGCTAGTGACATCTAGTAATGCCTAAATCTGTGTTAGCAGAAGGAGTTTGTATATGTTGTGATTATTATTTACCATAACAATGATAAAATACAGCTTCTGCTGGGCTCTTGGATGAAAATGTGCCCCACTGTCACTGTAACAGCCCCACCGAGCTCCATCCTGCAAGTGCTGGGTTCAGTTAGTAACAGTTTTGTTGTTGCTGTTGTTTTAAATACTTGCTCTTCCCCTTGAGAGTGTGCTGTGTGCTCCGTCCAAACCAAACAAGACCTGTAGTTATTTAAAGAAGCTACTTTGACTCCACAGTCCATTCATCCCTTTCAGATACAAAAATAATGCATTGTTTTATCTATGAGTATAAGAATCCTTTTTTCAGAGGAAATAAAAAGAGCAGACAGCTTCCTTCCTGGCTAATTCACGAACCTCTTTTCAAATCTGGTGAACATAACCACAGACACAACTCGTTTGCCTGGTTTCGTTTCCTAAAATTCAGCTTGACAAGTCGGGCAGTGTGAGGGGTCCATACGCACAGAATAGGAAGTCAAGGCTACAGCTTGGGAGGGTCTCAGGGCCACCAGAGAGATGAGAATAATGATTTAGACTAGAGCAAGAATCCAATTTCAATTAAAAATTGCTGCACAGGTGCTGCAGGCAACTGTTCTGAACACCAACTGGGAAGTCAGAGTTGGATTCAATGAGTTCAAAGCACTTAAATTCCAGAATTTGCATCTGACTCATACATGTAGGCTTCCTAAGGGCAACATAATGCCAACTTTCAAAGAGTCTTCTTATCCAGAATCCTATCTCTATACAGACTAAAACCTGATTCCCCGAAACTTCACCACCATCTCTCTCTCCCTTGGTTCTAATTATCAAAGAACGAGTCTGTACAAAAGCTCTTCAAGTATTTAAAGAAAACAATCATGTTGCTCCAAACCTGTCTCTTTTTCAGACTAAACATCCTCATTTCCTTGCATGATTTTATCATTACCCTATCCTGGATATGGCTCCATTTATTTATGCTTCTCTTATAAATGAGCACAAAACTTCAGGTGTAGTTTGATTGTTGCAGATCAGGTAATCTCTTGACTCAGCTAACCACAATTTTTAGGTGAAAAAGTGGGATATAGCTGTCACTGAGGACAGAAAAAATAATTATAAAAGAGAGCAAGGGAGAAGGCAGAAAAACTATAAAAAAGGAGAAACAAGAATTCAAATGCTTGGCAGCTGGCAGTTGTCTGCAGCCACCTTGCAAACTGGAACATTTCTCTAAGTGATATCAAAGGTTAATGCCACACGAGGGAAAAAGGCCATGTGTCAGAAGTGCCAATTCATCAGAAAATTCTACGGACTATCCAATAGCAACTACTGGGTGCTATTTAGACTTTGTTATTGCCGAGGCAGATACCAATATAGAAGGTCCAGCGTCACCTTCTCTGTCCCTTCTTGCTACCTTCTCCCTTCCCGCCCCCTTTTCCTGGCAAATCCAACATCTGAAATGCCTGCTCTAGAGATCGGGTCACACTCCAGCCTCATTTTTGCCTCTGTGAAGTCTTTTGGGCCTTAGTAGTAGCATCGTATAGTCATTTTTAAAATACAAATTAGCGTTTCCACATTTCTTTTAGGAAGAGCTCAAATTGCTTGTCAGTCTGGTTCTAATTGTGTCACGTGCACCTCCATCCTCCAACGAGGTCTTCAAAGCACACTGAGGTTTGGATCATGGCCTACACATCCATGTCCTTCACAGGTCAGGGACATTAATAAGTTGTTGAGTTCACCACTAATTGACTATGACAGCTCTCTATTGTCCTAACCTGTGTATCAATGTATTTCTTTTTTTCTGACATTCATTGGTGATTTTCTAAATAGATTAGTCCAACAAGCATTTATCAATTGCTGTGGGATATACAAGTGAATAATGAACAAAGAGAAGCATCACATTAAAGATATGTACCAAGCGCTATGGGAACAGAGGACAGGTGATGGCGTGACAGGTCAGGTAGAGGGAAAGTGACACAAGAGGAAAGGTGAGTTCTAGAGGATGAGGAGGATTGTCCAGGGGAAACAAGGTGGGAAGGAAGGCTGTTTTGTCAGAAGGAAAGTGATGTGTAGAAGGAGAGAGGCTGGGAGGAGCAAGGTGCTTTCAAGGGATCACAGGTAGGCTAGTGTAGCTGGAGTGCTATAGGGGCACATGAGGATGGGGAAGAGATGAAGCTGGAGAAGGAGCCCGGGGCCACAGAGGGCCTAGAGGGCCTGGAAGAGGGTAAGAGGCAGTGGGAAATTTAGTGGCTGAGAGATGGCTTGAGCAGGGAAGTAAAGCGGTCATAAGACTGGCCATTTTCAAAGGTCACTCTAGATTGGGGGGTAGATTGGGGGGTAGATTGGAGGGTGAGAGGAGAAGACGGCAGTCCAGTGAGGAGGCTGAGACGATGTCAAGAGATGATGAGGGTCAGAACATCAGCAGTGGCGGCCAATATGGATGATTCGGGGAAAATAACGTCACCTTTCCTCAAGAGCCAATGATACAGGCTGACAGACACTTTTTAGACATTTTTATTGAGAGTTTCGAACGTTGTCTGACTTTTCAGAAAAGCATAGCATTAGTGGGAAGAGGAATAAGTGTGGGAAATCTAGAGGTATATACAGAGAAAACCAAAATAAAAGGATAACTGGAAGAGTCCAAAAGCTTAATTTTATGCTAAGGCCTTGCAAACAGCTTCCTAAGGCAACTCAGAAATGAGAAGAGAGGAGGAAGAGTGGGGATATTCTGTGGTCGACACAGGCATGGATTCAAGTCTCAGCCTCACCACTTATTAGTTATATGACTTTGGGCAACTTGCTTAACTTCTCCGAGTCTCCATCCTTTCCATCTATAGATTGAGGATGACACCACTTACTTCTTACGTACTCAAATGAGATTCAGTATGTAAAAAGTGTCTAGCTCAGTGCTTGCACATAAAGGCACTACATGAATATCAGTTTCCTGCCAAGGGCTGGGATATGTCAGGCACAGGCCCTGCCTCAAAATGTGTACAGTTCAGTAGGGAAAAGGAACACCTTGATTTCTAAGTAATAATACAATACAGAATCAAATAAGTACTGACTAAAGAGCCAAGAACCATGGAGTGGGAGAGCAGAGAAGCAAATGAGTATCTGACTTGGCTGTCAATCCCACAGGACATCACAGGGTAGAAACCATTAAACTGGGCCCTGGAGGATAAGGAGGATTTATTTGGCTGACCCAGGGAGTGGAGTCCAGACAAAAGACACTCCAGGCCACACTGACATCAGGAGCAAAGGCCATGCTGGGTGTTATATGGTGAGTCAGGCTCATAGATGGCCACGGTACTGGCCTTAACCCAGTCTGGGAGGTTCCTTAGTGCCACTGAACTGGCTGTGGGCATCAAAAGATAAGAGCGGGCCTCCCGGAGGGCAAACTTGTGACAAACAGAAATATGGTGGCCATGTCTGGTGGGAGAAACTCACAGATGTTGTAGAGCACAACCTCAAACAGCATGGCTGCTGGGAAAGCCAGAGCAGATGGGCAGAAAAGGGGAAGGGAGGGGAAGCAGAGGCTTCGGGGAGACCTACAAACCTGCTACAAATGTCTTTTGCTTCTTCAAGGGCTCTTGCAGGCCATCCAATCCCCAGGCCATTGCCAGCCCCCATTCCCTAGGAGAGAAGAGTGGGGACAGACTCCTGGCAAGGAGAGGCGGCCATGTGCTGGGCTGGGCTGAGTCCACCTGTCACCTCGGGTCTGCCATTACCCGGCCATTTGGATTAGGTTGGTCACTTCAGCTCTCTCTGCGGTTCATAATAGCTTCTGGCCTGTGGATTACAGAGTCCTCCTTGCTCCTTGCTGCTCCTCTCTCAGATCTGGACCCTCCCTTGCCCCTGGCCTCATGTGACCTCTCCTCAAGGGCCACATGTGGAGTCCTTGTTAGAAGGCTGAGTAGCAACTGCTGGGGGAAAGAGATGTTCAAGAGAGACACATGCTTAGGCAGCAGTTTCCTCCACGCTTAGCAGAAGAGTTGGAGGGCTATTTTCAAACACAGATGATTGGGGAGACAAACAGGACCATTACTAAAAGAATTTGGGAACTGTTACTGTCCTCCCCTTTTACTTAAAGTATAAACTTTTTGTAGACTAGTTTCTGATTTTCAGGAGACTCTCTAAAATCATCTCCTTTTAAAAAGTGGGATGGATCAAAGACCTAAATATAAAAGCTAGAACCATAAAGCTCCTAGAAGAAAATGTAGGAAAACATCTTCAGGAGCTGGTGGTAGGTGGTGGATTCTTAAACTTTACACCGAAAGCATAAGCAATGAAAGAAAACATGGATAAATGGGACCTCCTCAAATGTAAACACTTTAGTGATTCAAAGGACATCGTCAAGAAGGCAAAAAGGCAGCTCATTCAATAGGAGAAAATATTTGGAAACCACATATCAGATAAGGGTTTGATTTTCATTCTATATAAAGAGATCATACAATTCAACAATTAAAGAACAAGCAATCCAATTTAAAAATGGGCAAAATACTTAGACATTTATCCAAAGAGGAAATACCAATGGCCAAAAAGCACATGAAAAAAATATTCAATATCACTAAGTATCAGGGAAATGCAAACCAAAGCGACAATGAGATAGAACGGCCATCATTATTAAAAAAAACAGAAAATAATAAGTGCTGGAGAGGATGTGGAGAAATAGGAACACTCCTTCACTGTTGGTGGGATTGTAAAATGGTGCAGTCTCTGTGGAAGACAGTTTGGTGGTTCCTTAGGAAGCTAAATATAGAAATACCATATGATCCAGCAATTCCTCTACTAGGAATATATCCAGAACTGAAAACTGTGACACGAAGAGACATCTGTACACCGATGTTCATAGTGACATTGTTCACAATCACCAAAAGATGGAAACAACCCAAGCGTCCCTCAATCAATGAATGCATAAGCAAAATGTGGTATATACATATGATGGAACACTATGCCTGCAGTAAGAAGAAATGAAATTGGGACACATATGATAGCATGGTTGAATCTTGAAGACATTATGCTAAGTGAAATAAGCCAGACACAAAGGACAAATATCTCACTAATATGAACTAAATAACAAAGAATAAACGCATGGTTAAAACCTAGAGTATAGGTTATTAGGAGATAAGAGGAGGGCTGTGAAGGAGTACTGGTGCTTAATGTATGTGGAAGTTTTAATAAACTTGACTATAAGAGTGTGGAAATGGCTGGAGTTGATGGTAACACCTTATAGTGAGTAGCAGCTGGTTTATAAATGGGATTGTGGCTGAAAAGGGTAGTCTAGGGATGTAAACGTCAATTGAAAGAAAGCTAGAGAATAATCTAGAGAGTGAATAACACAGTGAACCCAGAGGTGGATGAGAATTGTGGTTAATAGTACAAATGCAAGAATGTCCTTCTGTGAACTAGAATGGATGAATGTCACTATTGCAGGGTGGTGGGAATGTGGAGAAGCATGGGAAAAATATAATTAATGTAACCTATGGACTATGGTTAACAGCAATACTGTAATATTCTTGCATCAATGCCAAAGATGCACTGTGTTAATAATAGGGGGGTATGGAAGAAATATGCCAAATGTAGGCTATGGACCATAGTTAGTGGTAATAGTCTGATGATATTATCTCATAATCTGTAACAAATGTTCCACAACGGTGTGGTGTGTTGGTGAAGGGGTGTTGTATGGGAATTATACACATGTGCAAGATTTGTTTGTAATTTCACAACTTCTGTAGTAAAAATATATTTTTAAAAAGTAGGGAGGATCTGTTTTAGAGCCTGAATTCTCAGTTACAATCTGTAAGCAGTGGAAGAAGTGAAAGACATGGCTTTCTTCTCACTTCCTCCCCAGAAATCCATGCATATTCTGAAGCCTACTGATGAGCATTGGAAACAGGCTACTGAACAGGTTCCATCTTTTCATGTAAAGCCTAGAGTGTCTCCATATGCCATAGAGATTTACCTCTAGGAGGTGCCAATTTGATATTTCATGGTGCTGTGAATTTTATGTTCTGTCTGAATCTTGGCATTGGAGAATGGAAATTGAGGTCTCAACTCTTTTCTAAATGGACGCCACATGGCCATGGCCCTCCGGGTCTCACCAAACTCGCTGAGGCCCACAGGTAGGACGCACGTGGAAGAACCCTCTTAAACGTGGTCTGTTTTGTGGTCATTCTCTCTGACAATATCTTGCAGCCTACAACATGCTGAAAACCAGCTTATGAGAGCATCTGGAAGAACACCGTATGTCTTCACTGGCGGGAAATGGAAAAGGAAAGAGAATGAATAATTTCAAGGGTCTCCCCCCCACCCCCTCAATCTACACTTCCTTCTGGGGCCCATTTCTCACAGGCGTGGCGCTCCTGGCCTCCTCTGGGAGCCTGGGCACTCACCCTGCCTGCAGCCCTTTCTTCCGGGAACCACTTCCCCAGCTGGGAGCAGGTTGAGGTTGCCCCCGGGGAGGGCCTGCAGGATCTTCGCCTTCAACCTTGGCAGACAGACCCAGATGGGCCCCTTCCCAGAGGGGCCGGGGGAGGGGAGAGGGGGTCGGGGAAAGGAAGAGACTGCTGGGAGGTGGAAAGTTAAACAAACAGGGAAGTAGATGTCTGAGCAGTTTCTTGTTGCCTTCCCCAGCGCTGTTTACCTTGAACCGTGAGGTATGCTGAGCTTTCCGCTGAGCCCTTCTGGTTGGTGGCTTTGCAGCGGTAGACGCCCTCGTCCTCCTCTGTGACTCTTTCAATAAACAGCGTGCTGCTTCCTGGTCCCAAAATAATTCCTGAGGAGTGAGAGATGTTTAGATTAGTGGGCCTGGATGACAAACAAAAACAGCTACTTCTGTAACGCAGCCCTCTTCCTAGCATTATGAATTCAGACAAGGAAATCCGAGCTCTGGTTAACCTGGGGGAGGTGCTGCGTGTTTGTTTTCTCTCGGGCCAGGTTCGCCAGGGCATCAGAGCTGGGACACCCAGATTGGGAGGTGCCACTCTGACCAAGGCCACTTGCTGTGTAGAGAGAAAAGAGAAGGTGTCGCTATAGAGATCAAGAAGTTAGCTTACCTGGTAGCAACAACTAGCATGTGGAATGTCTGCATGTGGATATCCTGCCACCTACAGCCACCCTGCAAGGTGTGACTGGCTCCTTTTTACAAACGAGGAAACTGACTGGGTGAGGTTAAGTAGCTTGACCAGGAACGTGCAGTCGGACAGAAAGCACACTGGAGGTGCACGAAGCCCGATGAGGTAGAGGAGCACGGTGCTAAGGACTTGGGCTCTGGGGTCAGGCTGTTGCAGGTCAGGCCTGGCCACTTCAGGCTAGCTTGCTTTAGGCAAATTACTTAACCTTTCTAACTTTCAGCTTCCTCCATCTTAAGATGAAAACGAAAGCAGTTCCTACTTGGTAAACGAGAAAATGAATGACCAGTACCTGGCACAGACTGCATGCTCAGCAAATGGAAGCTTAACTGTCCCTATGGAGCATGGTGTAAAGAAGGAGCATCCTGAGTTTTCAACTGGCCTCAAGACCTAGGAGCTTCAACACCTGGGCTACATGGATTGACTGGTGACTTACTCCACCCTCAGCTCTGTGTTAGCAACTTTGTGGGGCAGGTGAAGCCATAGTATCTGCAGAGGAAGGAAATTTAACAGCTAGCAAACGCACACATCTATTCTCTCTCTCTCTCTCAGATACACACCCATCCTCACTCACAGACACACACACTTCCACACACATACACCAGCAAACAGAAAATATTTAATGACAGAATGAATAAATGTAACATAGCATACCCAATTCAGTGTAAAAGTTGGGGACAGGGAAGGAGCTCAATCAGGACAGGAGTACTTAGGGAAGGCTTCGTGGAGGAAGTAAGCCTGGAGCTGAGTCTTAAAAGATATGCAGAGGTGAGGTGGAAAAGGAAGGCATTCCGATTGAGAAAAAGGTATGAAGTTGAAATGAATATGCATTGGGTGCTCGCTCTGGAAGAGTGATCAGAATGGTTGACCAGATGACAGGCTATATTCCGTCATTTAAATAGTTTGTATTTCCCCTGATAAAAGATATACTCAATATAGAAAATTTGAAAAATATTCAAAAGCATAAAAGTAAAAAACAAACAACAACACACAAAAAAACTACAATCTCACTCCCAGATAGTTTTCTTCCCAATCTTTATTAAGTGGACTTGTTTTACATGGTTTGTTCATTCAGGTAACGTTTATTGTGCTTTCACCATGTACTACACATGATGCTAGGTGCTGGTGATAAAGTAACAAGCAAGGGAAATAAAACCTTTGCCTACAAAGGATTGAATTTGAGTTTTGGAGGGAGACAAATGAATAAGGTAATTTTAGGTATCGATAAAGTCTAGGAAGAAAATACATGAGGTTTAGGGGAGCATGGGTTGGGTTGGGGGCAAGGAGGTTATTTTAGATAGAATGGTTAAGGAAGACTTTCTGAGGAAGTGACATTTGAGCGGAGACCTGAAAGATGGGAAGGAGGGAGGGATTTGAAGATCTGGATAAAGACATTCTAGGCCTAGGGAATAGGAAATATAAGTCTCTGTGGGCAGGAATGAGCTTGTTTAAGGACCAGGAAAAAGGCCAATGTGGCTTGTGTAAGCAAGCGGAAGGGATAAGAGCTGGACTGGTGGAAAGTCATTGGGTGGTTTACAGACTGTATGGGGACAAGGGTGGGAACAGGGAGAGCAGTTAGCTGGCTACTGAAGTTGTCCAGTGAAAGTTATGGCCTCCTGGACTACAGTGCCCTGTAGGAAGTGGTAAGAATTGGTGGATTTGGGGATTTTTTAAACAGGTAGAACCAATTGGGCTCCCTTATGGATTAGAGTGTGATATGTGAGAAAGAATAATAAAAGGTTGACCTCAAAGTTAATTCTACTGGGAGAAAAGTACTGGTGGCACTTTTCCAGAAATGGAGAAGATTGTGACAAAGCAGATTTGAGGGAGAAAACTCAAGAGTTCTGTTTTGTTTTGTACATGTTAAGTTTGAGGTGCCTCTTGCACATCCAGATGGAGGTTTCATTGGGAGCTTCAAGAGGTGATCAGGAATAGAGGCAACTCTATGGAGTCAGCACACAGAAGGCCTTTAAAGCAATGGGAATGGAAAAACCTCACGAGAAGTGAGTCCAGATAAAGAAGCAAGGATGTCTGAAGGCTGAGTACTGGGAACTTAGAAGTGAGAAGAAGAGGAAGCAGCAACAGAGATGAAGAAGGAGTGGTTTGCAGGTGGCAAGAAAACCAGGAGAGCATGGTTCCTAGAACCTCAGGAAAGGGTTTCATCAAGGAAGGAGAGTCAACCATGCTTAATATGCTGAGAGCCTAAGAGGAAGGGAGATAACGGGGTGCCAGATTTGACAAGGAACAGTTCCAGGGGTTGTAGGAGCAAAAGTGTGCATGATTAAAGTAAAAAAGAAAATAAGAGGTGAAGGAATAGAGGTGGTGGGGGGTTCCCTTTCAAAGAGGTAGCTGCAGCACAACATGAGGCTGAGGGATGATTTCTTCTTTAAGATGTGAAATTTTATAACATGCTTATGTGCTGACGGGAATAACCCAGCATAGAAAGAGAGATATTGATGATGTAGAGTTCCTGAAGATGTAGAAGAGAATGGAATCCAGTGGCCAAGTTTGAGCTTGGATAGGAGTAAGGGCAGTTAATTCATTTTAAGAGCTTCCTCTTAAATGGCAGAGAATAAAGGGGCAGGTAGGTCAGACCATTTGGTGACACCTTTTCTCAATAAATAAAAGGTAGTCATCTGTTTAAAGTGGCAAAATGGAGGAAATTTTGGAGGTTTCAAGAGCAAGACAAAAGTATGAAACAGTGAGCTGGGGAGAGAAAGAAAATAAATTCATTAGTGAATGTCGTAAGATTGCCCCCAATATTTCTACAACTTTATTTATTTCCTTCTTTCCATCTCTAATATTATAGCACAAGTATTTCCCCATGTTCTTACATACTTTGAATATAATCATCCATTCTAAACTTGGACCATAATCTAACCATTCCCCTCTTGAATGGTATTAGGTTATATCTGGTTGTTCATAACTATGGTAATACAATTAACATCTTTGGGCATGAAGATTTTTTGGTATTTCAGATGATGTCCTTAGGATAGATTCTTAGAAACAGAGTTTTCAGGTCAAAACTCTTTTCATGTTACCAAATAGTCTTCCCAAAAGATTATACCAATGAACAGTTCTACCAGCAGTGGATAAGAGACCATTTTTCTACTCCTCTGCCAGTACTGAGCATTGGCATTTAAAAACACAAAATTGAAACACTTTGCTAATGTGATAGATGAAAATGACTGTTGTATTTGTATTTGTATTTCTTTGAACATGATCTTATGTGTTTGTTAGCCATTTTTATTTCCAGAACACCACTCCTGAGTAGTTGATTGGAAAAGGTGAGTTCAAACTAAGGAAAGCTTTGAAATCTGGGTCAAGGAGTTTCAATTCAATGTAGAAGGAAATAAAGGGTCATGAAGATTTTTGAGCAGGGAAGTGACATAATGAAAGCAATGCTGAAGGAAGTTTAGTCTAGAAGGAGAGAGCAGGATGGACTGGAATGAGGAGAAGTTGCATCTGGATGTCTAGCTCACCAGTTGTAATTTAGGCAAGGAATGAAGAGGCCCCAAACTTGGATGGTGGGAAAGGAAGTGGAGAGGAAGGACTGGAAGCAGCCACTTTGTAGAAACAACCTAAGGGACTGGTGCTTTACTGGGTACAGGGAATGGAGGGACATGGATAAAAGACGTTTCCAAGACTTTAGGCCCAGACTACAGGGAAAAAATGAGAGCTCTACCCTGGAACCCTGGCTAAGCCATTTAATCTCTTCAAGGCTGTTTTCCCATCTTTAAAATGAGAATAACACCTGCTCAGCCTATTTCATGGTATTGCTGTGAGGAACAACTGAGATAATCTGAGTAAAGATGGTTTGAAAAAAGTTTAAGATGTGGTGTAAGTGGAAATCATGGAGAGTAAAGGTCATGGCCAGCTGGTGAGTGGTCCACGGTAATGACACGCCAGCTCTCCTGCTAACTGCAGTCTTCTTCTTTGCAGTATGCCGGAGTCTCAACCAATTTTCTATCACTCAAATCACAATTTAAGGCCAACACCATGAACAAATAAAGTCAAAGGATGTGGGTTTCATCCAAGAAGACAGGTGTGTCATTGTGGAAGGTGGGAGGATAGGCCGAAGGATGCTGATGAGCAAATGCCACCGTCTGGCAGTCTCCATCATACGCAGGAGGGAGCAGGCAGGGTAAGAGGGCACCCCACATCAACGGGCAAAGCTCATCTTCCTTTCTTGCCTCCACATTGAACTCTAAGAGATGGCACAAAAACATTGATGTGTGTGGTGGTTTGAAGCTGTATGTGCCCCAGGAAAGTATGTTCTTAAAGTTAATCCATCCCTGTGGGTGTGGACCCACTGTAAGTAGGGTCTTTTGGTGAGTTAAGCTCTGACACACCTCATTCAGGATTACTCCTGTAATCCTCTTACAGGAGTCCTTTATAAGAGAATGAAATTCAGACGAAGACAAAAAAGCCACGGAGGCCAGAAGCTGAAAGCAAGAGACTAGAAAGAGAAGGGACAGACCGGCAGACGCCGCTATGTGCCTTGCCATGTAGCAGAGGAGCCACGGGTCGCTGGCAGCCAGTCTTTGGGAAGAAAGCATGGCCTTGATGACGCCTTGATTTGGATGTTTTTCCCATGCTCTAAGCAAATAACTTCCCACTGTTAAAAGCCAACTTATTTTATGGTATCTTCTTTGAGCAGCTTAACAAACTAGGACAGTGTGCCACTACCAGAGAGGCCACGCAGAGAGGACCAGGCCCTTTCTCAGTCTTATCAGAATTGCTACACATTCTCCTTCTACAAAAATAGGCCATTGCGAATATTCTTGCTGTCCTCATTTTGTCATAATCAGGGTA
This sequence comes from Tolypeutes matacus, assembly GCA_026826555.1. Taxonomy (NCBI): domain Eukaryota; kingdom Metazoa; phylum Chordata; class Mammalia; order Cingulata; family Chlamyphoridae; genus Tolypeutes; species Tolypeutes matacus. Next base: position 19,066,488 of record JAKSZT010054335.1, on the reverse strand, counting down.
GGCTAAACATTCGCTATATTAGAAACCATGCATGTGTCCCCAGACCTAGTTTTTCTCCCTAGGTCTGGTTTTTAGAATGCTGGTGATAAACCAAGCCTGATTTATTATATGAACATCCTGTATGGGAAATGACTGTAACTCTTTGGTCAATCTTGGGAGATATAGCAGGGGGGTGGATGTGGCTCAAATGGTTGGGCATCCGTCTCCCATACGGAGGGACCTGGATTCGATCCCCAGGACCTCCCGGTAAAAATAAAAAAAAGAAAGGTATGGAGGGCGCATGACCTGCCGTGCGCTGGTGCACTGTCAGGCCCTGTGAGTAGGTGCGCCATTAGGCCCCGCCAAGCCAGGCAGCAAGATGATGACGTAACAGGAGAGTGACACAAGGGAGAGCCAAGATGAGACGCACCGAAAAACCGGCAACTAAGGTGGCGCAGGTAGTAGGACGCCTCTCTCCCATATCAGAGGTTCCAAGGATTGAATCCCGGTGAAGACAGGAGGAGAAGGATGAGAAGAGAGGGCAGGAAACAGACAAAGAGAATTGCCCAGCGAATGGTCACAAAACAGCAAAAACGGGGGTGGTGGTGGTAAAAATGGATAAAAGTAAATAAATAAATAAATAAATAAATCTTTGAAAAAAAAAATAGGCCAGCCATTACCCTTATTGTCTTTCCTATCCCTTAAATCTTCTGCCTGTACTTCATTCATAATTGTCTTCCTAGCTTTTTAAATGCCTTAACCCATTGATACTCACTTTATCTGATCCGATCCCTGTGTTACAGGATCTGTTCTCCTGAGATGCTCACCTTTTAAGAAGGGCTCTATTTCTAGTTTAATTTCAAGTTTTAAATTGTGATTAATTTCAAACATTTAAAAAGTTCAGAATAAAAATAACCCATGTACCCACTATTAAGATGATCGGATGTCAACATTTTGCCATTTTTGTTTTAGATCTTTTACATGAAATAAAATTTATAGACACTTTATCCCTTCCTTCTCCCTGTCTCCCCAGAGACTCTGCTGAAGTTGGTGTGTCTCATTCTCATCCATGTTTTTGTACTTTTGTCTACATACCATATATTATACAGTGTTGTATTTTTGGTGTATTTTAAGATTTTAAATAAATGGTATCATACAGTGTGCACCCTTTTGCAACTTGCTTTCTACTGTCCAACAATGTTTTTATATTTGTCCTTGTTGATACATATAGTTGGAGTTCATATTTTAACTGATGCCTAATAGTCATTGTATAAAAAAGCCACCGATTTTCTAAAAATGTCCATTTCCCTCCGACAGGACAGTAGGTAGCCTGAACTTGTTTGCTGTTGCGAAGGTGGCAGTAATGAGTGTGGCATCCAGCACATCTTTCTGTGCTGGATTCTAGGGGATACTCGTCTCCAGCTCTATCGAGTATCACAAAATTGTCTTCCCAAGTATACCAGTTTTCACTTTCACCAGCAATGAGGAAGAGCTTATACTTATCAATACTTGGTGCTATCAGATTTTTTTTATTGATGGCAAAATGATGGGTGTGAAATGGTATTTGCATTGTTTTAATTTATAGTTCCCTGATTACTAGGTAGTTGGAAAGTCTTCTTATCTTTCTATTGGCCGGTCAGACTTCTTCTGTGAGCTGACCATATCTTTTGCCCATTTTTTTCTATTGGCTTATTTGTCTTTTTCTCTATGATTTTAGGATTCTTTGTATGTTTCGGAAACCAATTCTTTGTTGGTTAAATATGTTACAAATCTTCCATCCTATGAACCTTTTTTAAACTATGTTTATGGTGAATTTTTTTTTTTTTTTTTTTTTACCGGGAGGTCCCGGGGATTGAACCCGGGTCCCTCCATATGGGAGACGGATGCCCAACCATTTGAGCCACATCCGTCCCCCTATGGTGAATTTTTAATATAAAAGCTTTTAAAATTTTAATGTAGTTAAGTTTATCATATTCTCCATTATGGTTCATACTTTTTGTAACTTGTTTAAAAAATCTTTTTCTTTCCTGATCTCATAAAAAATTCCCCTTACATACTTTCTCCTACAAATCAAGACTCCTTGTCTTCATATTTAGGTATTTAATCCATCTGTACTTGGGAGGGGAGGGATGTGGATGGTGTGAGATAAGGATCTAATTCTCCATTTACTGAATAATCCATTCTTCCCCCACTGAGTCCTAGGGCCACCTCTGTCAGGTACCAACTGTCCATATATCTGTGTTCTGTTTCTTGGCTATCTTTTCACAAAGGCCAATTTATCCATCCCTGTACCTCACTGTTTAAATTACCATTGCTTGGTAATACATCTTGATCTCTAGTATGGTAAGACTTCTTTTCTTCAAAATTGTCTTGGCTGTGCTTAGCCCTTTATCCTTCAATATGATTTTCAGGTTCCACTAGCCAAAGTCTATAAAAAGCACCATTGGGATTTCGGTTGGAATTCCATTGAATTTTGAGAAATTGTCGTATTTATTTGTGGGTTTGAAGCATAAGAGACTGCCAATATTTTGACCTACATTAATGCCAATTTAATATGGTTCAACCTACGAATAAATGTTCTTATTCAAGAATATTAAATGTCTTTGAGTTATTTAGGTCTTCTTTTATGTCCTTTAATCAGTTTTTGGTTTTCTCTATAAAGATCTTGCTTTTCTTTAGTTAGATATATTCCTAGATGTGTTACCCTTTTGTTGTTAGGGAAAATGATGTTTGTTTCTTTGAAGGATCCCTCTGTCTGAACTTTTTCTTTCCCCTTTTGGTGTTAGTCATTAGAACTAATATGTAGAACTTACTCAGAAACATGATTCTCTGTTTTGTGTTGCCGAGATAAAGTAACCGTAGTCATGTTTGCTTCTAGAGGGATGGCCCAAGTCATTTCCATATGCTTATGCATTTCTATGGCTTCTGACACAGATTTTTCAACTGCTAAAAACATAAAATTCCCCATGGAAACTCATTATTTATGTCCCTTACTGTAAGAAGCTGTATCAGATTGGACTAATAGAGCATAAAGCAGGACTTGCAAATGCGGATGCATTCAGGGGCCAGGCGTGCAACATAAACGAGCTAGGGTGAGGTAATGGGAGGGAGACTGAGTCTGTGGAGCATGGGAAGCTTATTTCCCATCTAAAGGTGGAATCTCCTGCTCAGCTCCAACCAATTGGGAAATGGGGTCCAGCATCATCTTGTTGAGTTTTAAAGAGAAGGCAGAAATCTGGATATTTTATGTGAAAGCTCATGATTTTTAAATGATGGCAACCAAATCCACTTATATAAATTTATTGTGAGGGCCAATAAAAACAGGTACACTGGCTAGATAAGATGCAGTTTTGAAATTCTGACTTAGAGGATGTATGTGGGGCTAGGTTTCTGTATTTGTATTAAGCAAGGACCTCGGTGATCTGGCCCGCCTGTCTTTCCAGCTTCTGCCCCTGCTATATCCCTAAATGCATCCTCGGTGTCCGCCATACTGATCTGTTTGCAGCTCACAAGGCACTGCAGTGACTTTGTTTGTCATGTCGTATCCTGGACCTGAGCGCGTGGTTAACGCTTACTTGTCCTTGAATTTCACCTCAAGGATCAGCTGCTCTGGGAAGCATCTTTCTGATGCCCTTGGGCCCCTGCTCTGTTACTCCTGCGCCACCCTGTGCATGCCTCTACTCTGGTACTTATTTTGTCGTAAAATGGCTGACTTTCTCATTTTTCCACTCCTCTGTGGGCTTCTGGACAGCTGCAACTCTGCCTTAATCATCACAGAATACTAGAAGCCACAGTACCTCAGCCACTGAGCAAGTGACCAAAGAAGCCAACGCAACAAAAAATGGAGTGGAGTGGGTAGGGAGCAATGAGCTTTGCAATGTTTGCTGGATATTCGGAGGCTAAGGGATTGACTTAGGGCCAGTCCTTGGGGTTGGTAAAATTGAATGCCTATTAATTTTGTCATCTTACGGTTCAAAAAGCTCTAGTTCCAGGAGGTCAGAAATGCAAACTCAGGTGGCTTCATAAGTTTTCTAAAACACTAGTCCCCTAGGGACCAGTAAAACTTGACACTGGGTTGCTTTTACAGGAATGTGCAATGTTCTCCAGGGGGTCTGATGCTGAGACCCGTGGAAGGATGTGAATGGCCATTTGTGTTGGTTGCTAATGGGGGTGGGTGGGTGGGGGTGAGTCAGGGCTTGTGACCATGGTGATCCTTCCTTCACATGGGATACAATCTAAATTTTAACATGTGTCTAACACCTTTAGTATTTAGTAATTCAAGGGACTTTGTGAATAATTGTATTTCTTCTCATTAGACTATAAGATGAAGGACAACCTTGGCGTTTTAAATATAAGCACCATATGGCCAGGGAAGGATATGGAATGGAACGTTAATCCAGTTCACCACTGAGTAAATAAATCTGTAAAGCTCTTGGATTCACCCATTAGATTAAATAAATGCACACTTTGTGTTTACTTCCTGTTGCTATCCTAAATTGGCCCACTGGTTTGACCAATGACTCTTGTTTTGCTGCTTGGTTCACCGTTCACCATCCGTACTTCTGATTTAGAGAATGTTATGTCCATTTAATTTGACCAGATTAATCTTCATCATAAAAACTCCCTTCTTTATGCATCAAGATCCAACGCAAATGGCATCTCTTCTATGCAACCTCCCTTGATCACCTCAGCCAGAAGTGCTAATTTGCATCTGATAGAATTTTATACCCCTCATATTGCACATTTATAGTTATAAATGTGGACTTTTTAGCTACATGTTTAAGTTTTTCCAAGGTAGGACTCATTTTCTGTAGACTATAACAAAGGCTCATATAGGTGACTATGTTTGTTAAATAATTAAAAATTGTGGTTTTTTTTTTATTGTGTGATAGTGTTGGCTCTCCAACTAAATGATAAATTCTTTGAAGTTGGTACATAATGTGCTTTCAATAAATGGTAGCTATGATGATGGTGATGCTGTACAGTTTGGGGTACACAGTAAATACTCAATTGCACCTTTAGCCTGGTAGCACTTAAAGGAATTGGTTAGCTAAGAGCTGTGCCTGAACTAAGGGCCAGAAGAGCCAACATATAGATTCGAGATGGCCAGTGGACCCCAAGAAAAGTAGAGGCAGGATGTTGGCTTGACTTCCCACAAAGAACACAGTGATGATCTTACATATCCAGTCAAACTTTGGAGAGCTTGGAAAACTATGGAGCAGAGAAATCAAAGTTTAGTTTAATGGCAAAGGCTGACAAAATTGGAAAATGAAGGATGATGGGCTCATTAAATGGTGTCAAAATGTGAATGATTCCAATGTTTCCAAATGGCTTCTTCCTAGTCTATGGAGAATGTTGCCCTATAATTATGTACCTGGGCAAAACCTTTGAGGATATAAGAAAAAAAGTTGGTGAAGTGTGGCATAGTCTAAGAGACAGTGAAAAGCAGAGTTATGATCGTGTGTTAAGCTAGAAGAGAATTATAATAATGGTACAAAACGTGGTCTACAGTAAATTTTGATGGGCAATGTGATTCCTGATGGCAGACTATTTGCTCTTTTTTTTTTTTTTTAAAGATTTTTTATTTATTTATTCATTTATCCCCCCCTTGCTGCTTGTGCTCGCTGGGTCAGCTAACCACGCCGTGCGGGCGGGCTTGCCTTCACCAGGAGGCCCCGGGGACCGAACCCTGGGCCTCCCATATGGTAAACGGGAGCCCTACTGATTGAGCCACAGCCGCTTCCCGAGATTATTTGCTCTTTAGCGGTGAAAAAGACCAAAGAAAGAAGAGGAGCTCTTAGAAGACAATAAGATTGAAGATAGTGGTGAATAAAGCAGTATAATATTCCTCTCCAAGTAATTCCTGAATGAGAGAAAACCCATAAACAAAGGTCCTTTCATTTGCGATGTCTATTGCTTCGCTAGCTTAACTTACAAAATTGGGTTATGATAATAGAATAGCTTCCAAAAGCTTTCAAGAAATTATAAACCGGTTGACTTGAAGGGGTTATGGGTGAAGTGAACACCTTGAAACTATTCCAAAACTACACACATTTCTAAACATTTAAAAATGAAAAGACACTTTTGTGCCTTTTCCTTGTGAACTTTGCTGTTGTTCTAATGAAGTATTTCAAGATGATTCATGCATTAAAAAAATATGTCAAGTGGTACACCCTGTGCTTATTGGCTATAAAACCTTGGTTATTAACTGTGTATCCTGATAAATTGTAAACACATACACATGCCCCAGTAAATTCTTGTGCTATGTTCAGATTTGCTGTAGATGCTCCATGAGGCTGGATCCATTTACCTGCAGTAGAACCATCCACCCCAAGCTGCCTCTCTGTGACAGCGAAGTAGCATTTCTATGACCATTTTGAGATGGGGAAATGGTATCGCATTGCGTAAGAGGTTGAAGTCAAGACAGAGGTTTTCCATCAATAGAGGAACAGTGACAGTAAATGAGAGTAAGCCATACTATATTGCCGTATATAGCTTCTAAACAAGAAGGAGGTAGAACCCTATATTGACAGAGAAAGACCTCCAAGGTATTACGTGATACAAACAAGTCATGAATCAATACATATAGTGTGACCTCAACTCAGATTGTATCATAGAGATGCTGACTTTCCCATCCAAACCCAGCACCAGTCACACACTGTACCTATTCGCCTTTTTCATCATGGCAGTTATTACTATCTGAGTTTATGCTATATGTTTATAGTTTTGTTTGTCAGATTTATTGCCTGTATTTTTCTGTTAGAATTTCCATGTGAATTCAAGGTCTCTGTCTTGTTCATTGCTATATTCCCTAGCCCCTACTATATTCCTGGCACAGAGTTGACTCTCAGTGAATATCTGTTGAATGAATGAATGAATCCCACTTATGTAAAAAAAAAAAAAAAGCTCCACATTTGTATCTATATACATCTATACGATAAGATAGAAATGATTGACAAGATACACATCAAACAGTTAATGCTGTGTTAGGGAAATTTTTATAGCTTACTCTATTTCTGTGCTATGTAGATCTTTTACAGTGTGAAAATATACTCATGTATTAACTTGTTTGGTTAAAATAAGTAAAAAGTAAGAGTAGTTTAAATAATGAAATGATAGGACTTTTTTTTTTTTCCATCAGCAAAGATGGTAAAAGCATTGAACGAAGCTTAAATGTTATATAGACCCAAACACTTCAATATTTGCAAAACCTTATGATATTGACTATGCATAGAATGGTAACATGTTTTTGAAGAAAAAAGAGAAAAGTAGATTTATACTTTACAATTCACAATTTTGGGTTCAAGCAATGTAAGAGACAAACCAAAACCCATTGCATTAGAAGACTGGCTCTGGAAGGTTGTGTGTGTGTGTGTGTGGTGGGGTAGTTCTGTGTTTTGTTTTTCAGTGAAGGTCAGTTGAATTATGACCTAATTGAAAGAGATGGCTACTTAAGATAGCAAACAATTTGATTGTTTAAGGCCCACTGGCAGCAGGAGATTATGCGAAAATTAAGTTTATCACTTGAATGTAGGACCAGGATAGTGGCTCTTAGTTTGGGGGTAAGTGACTGAGGACAGGGTACGGTCTCTAAGAGACTGCCCCGTTACATGCCCGTACTTCTTTCTTTCTCTTCTGTTTCTCTCCAGTACCCATTTCTTTTTCCCTCACTGTTCCCTCAAGCATGGACTGCTCTTCAGACTAAACGAGCTACTGACTTCGGCCATGTGGAACGTGTATCCACATGTCACAGCAGAATCGACAGAGGAGGTTAATTCATAGTCAAAAGCGAGAGGCTTCGGTGGGTAAAGGGTTTCCATATGGGGTGATGAAACAGTTCTGGGTGGGTAGTGGGGATGGCTGCACAACACTGTGCATGCACTTAATGACACTGAATCGTACCCTCCAAAACGACTAAAATGATCGATTTTATGTTACGTGGATCTTGCCACATAAAAAACGGAGGGGAAGAAGTTGCCCACATTGGCAGGTTCTCACCCACATACTTCATTCTAAATTTTCCATTTGAAAATTCAAGATGATTGTAAAACAAGAAAACACAACCAAAACTGATCAAGTAGCAGTGGGCCCTGCTATTCATGGGAATCTGTGATTCCCCCAAGCTGGGTCTTGCTGCAACCAGCAGCTTTTCTGGATGGAATGGAGATGAGGATGCTAAGCCGTAAAAGGCATCCAAGATGCTTTCTTTGGGTAAAACGTTAGGCTATGCTATAGTGCAATGAATTAGTTAATAATTAATTACCTTCAAGACATAGATAAGTTGGAATTTGCCAATAAAGAGCTATATTTGGAGGCTAAGATTGAATCTCCAGACGTAATTTCTATTGATTTCCAATACAAAATGGGACTCTACACCTGGGTTACTTTACTTTTCTGGATGTAAACCATAGAACTCTACGGCTCTACTTTTATGTCTCCCTGAACTAGCCAAACATTGCTGAGTAATTGCAGAATTGTAGAAAGTGCATGAAGTAACCGCACCTGCTTTTTCACCATGTTAGGGCAGTGGTTACAGTAAGGGGCCCGCTGTTGGCTGGGGTTGTAGCTCTGAACTCCGGCATTGCTAACCTACTAAGTGTTCTCCCTGCTGCACCATTCCTTACTTAATTCCATGCCTTTCTCTTCAGCTTCTAATTTGAAATGTATCCTTTTCCAAGGATAAATGTGCAATGGTTTTAGAGTGTCCTTTGTACTTATATTGTTGTCAGAAGTACAGATAAACCCTAAGAATGTGTCTGGAAGTTCTGGCAGGGGAGCAGAGATCCTTGGATCTCCACTAGTGAAGCTTGGTCTTTCTTGGTCTATGTACAGAGGCCCCCACATCTTAAAGGCAGGAACGGGGAGAACAGCTGTTTGGGCAGGCACACCAGCAGATCAACTCTGGCCTTGGTGGAAGGGATAATTAATATTATCAGAAAATAACTAATAATTAATCTAATTACTTTAGATTTTCATTTTCTTGACCACAGCTTATCTTTCCATTCACTGCCCTGTGTATATACACCTAGGAATCTTGTATATCCATTTCTTTTCAGTAATAGTTCTTAATTCATTATGCACCATAGGAGTAGGTTTCATGAGAAAGAAAACACAGCTACTACCCAAGTTTCGCAAAACGCAATTGACATTTCTTAATTTCATAATTACTAAGAAACCAAGTAATGCCATTGATTCTACTAGCCTGCAAGTGGGCACTAACCTCGTTCACTTCTCCCCTCTACTGTTCCTTAGCATCTTTCCTAGATCTGTTAAAGTCACTTGACACTTCAGACCTGCTTCTGTTCCTCCAGGTATGAGGATAAGTCACCTCGATCTGAATGTGGGGCCTACAGGTGCAGATGTTTGGTGTCAGTGATATACTGGTGACAGAAAAATGTCTCTTTCAGGTCATTAGATAAACAGACCAAGAAGCGCCCATTTAGGAAGGGTATTAGTCATAGGGTTAGAGTGATTATCTCCTGTTCCCATGAGACAAAAGTCACTCTTTCTAAACCCTTTGTTCTCTTCTTACTGCCTGTTCTAAAATGTTTGGCTGTCACAGAATTTTAGTTCAAATGATAGTTTGATGAAGGTTGCTCCGTTCAGGCAGGACTTACTAAAAACATCTCAGGTCAACATTGATTCCATTCTCTTAAATACTCTCAGCATTTTATTGACTCATGGAAACCCCATTTTTCTCTGCGCAGTCAGTTGTGAGGTGGTGTGTGCTTGCATTGTTGCAAAGCTGGGCCAGATGGCCCTCTGCCACATTTCAGTTCCTCAGAGTTCCATGTTGCTTGGGTTGCCAACAGACCCATTTACACCACTAATTCAGCTCTGTCACAACTTTAAACCTTTTAGGACCTCGTTGAAGAATCTGGTAAGAGTGGAACGTAGAAAGGTGACATTTTGGTCATTTTGGAGGAGCTGCCAATCCCTGGTGGAGTGGCCTGGAGAAGTAGCAAAGGGGTGGGGGTGACGGTGGGGAGAGGGGGCACATGTTCTCCAAGGTGACTTCAAACCATTGTCCCAAGTCTGGGAGCAAACCTTTAAACTTTTAGCCCAAGAGAAGACAATGCTCCTTAAAGGAAATTTGCTGCCATCTCTGTACCTCTAATAACCAACCCGTGCTCAAAGCAGTGGCTATGAAACAGCATTCCTTCGAGCCCCTTGTGCTGCACCTTCTTGGCATCGCCCCCTTCACCCTGCACTTTGCTCTCTCATCTCCAGTCCTTTATATTATACTCACTTTAGCACCTCCACTCTCTACCTGTCTCTTCAGCGTCCATGTGTCTCCATTTCCATCTCTCAACGCTTTGCATACTGTCAGTCCCTCTGAAAACTCCCAGCTGCTCCTTTACTCGTTTTTAATTTGGAGGCTCCACTACTTTTCGGCAGATTTTCTATTTCCTCTTTATCGCCTTTCCATTCTATGCATTACACTAATAATTGAGAGCTTACTGTATGTTCCACTTTAAGTAGGAAAATTACAGCACAAAGGATGTATTTTCCAATTACCTAATGTATTAAAGATATTTTCATCCCGAGGTTAAGCCATAGCATTTTCTGCTTGCTGGGTTGATTAATTCACCTTCCTCCATTTTCAGACTCCTTGACATGGTGGCTGTGACTGAGCCAGGACATGCGTGGTGGCTGCTGACAAAGCTGTGTCCATTCCAACATACACTATAAAGGTCATTACTTTAGATGTTAGTGTTCCGGTCCTCTGCTGTTTTCAGAGCCTAGTACAGGGACAGGCGCAATATAGGTGCCTTAGAAATATTTGTTGCGTAAATAAATGTGTGCTGGGCTGGCATGAATTCTGGACCTTTTTTTAAAATTTTTTATTTTTAAAATTTTTTTTACTGGGAGGTCCCAGGGATCGAACCCAGGTCCCTCCATATGGGAGACGGACGCCCAATCATTTGAGCCACATGCAAACCCCTGGACCTTTTAAAACTTAAATATGCTTTATAAACGTTTTAAATATTTTTTTCAAGTGTGCTTTAAACAATCTACAGTCTTTGGGAAGCTTAGTCTTTAAGGTCTGGAAATAAGCTATTCAGTTTTTTTAACACGTTTGTCATGTCCACGAGGTCATCTGAAACCAATGCCTGTTTGTTCTCTGTGTGCAGCTCGGGAGTCAGACTCTGGGGGTGAGTCTTGTTCTGCCTCTCCCCTAGCTGCATGGCCTGGGGCACGTTCTCTTCCCCCTTTGTTCCTCGACTTCCTCATACTTTAATCTGTAAAATGGCTCATCATACTGACCTTAAGGACTTGTTAGTAGGAGGAGTCAACACTGATGATAAGCGAAGTGCTTAGAACAGTAACTGGCACATAAGAAGAACTGAGGAGTGCTGGGGAAATAAAATGACCTGGGAAATGCATGGAGCTATGGTACCTACCTCCTCATCGGATAGTTGTGAAAAGTAAACCTTTGTAAAATACTTAACTCAGTGCCTTGGAACCTGGTAAAGGCACAATAAATCTTGATGATTGTTTTTAATAAAGGAGACAAATTAGGATTGTATACCTATCCTCAAAGATTTGAACATAAGTGCACACAAGTGAATAATTAAGTGATGCACTCTCTGGAGTGAATGGTCAATAAATCTAGACATCGTGGAAAGAAGAATCACTATGTCCTGGAATGTGAGGGAAGGACCCGTAAAGGAGGCAGGAATTAAAATGGGGTGAGAAGAATTTAGGCTGTGAGAGGAGGAGGGCTCTCCAGGCAAGAAGTAAAGCCAGCTCGGGGCCCCGAGGCAGGGGTGAGAAGAGGAGAAAGGAGGGAGTTGAGGACAGGAGGGTGCCAGGGAGGGGCGGGCAGAAATTGCCCTTGGTAGGGGTGCCACTCGGCTGAAGTCCTTCCGGATGCTGGCGTGGCCCTGGGCAGCACACAGGCAGCAGGGAGCAGGCGCCAATGCGACCAGTAGTCGCGTGGTCTCTGAGCACCTGGGCCCGCCTGGCCTAGGCTGCCCCAAGCCGCCTGCACGTCGTTCCCAGGGTCCCTTCTCTTCCTGCCTGCTGCCCTCTGGCCCCAGAAGACACTACTCAGCATTCAGAACGCTTTCTTGAAACTGCATTTCTTCTGTAGAATGGCTGTGCCCCCACTGAAAGTTTTTTCCTGAAAGGAAATGAGAAGGGAGGGAAAACACTCCAGCTACCCTCAGTCCTTCCAGCAGGCATCTTAAGGCCATCGTCTGGAGTGTGAGCTCACGTGCGTTCACTGCTTCCTCTCTCTTGTTTTCTTTGGAGTGGAACAAGTTGTCACTTAACAAATAACAATGATAATGAGCTGGATCCTATCAATTATTCAAAGTCTCCAAAACGCTCCTGAATAGAAATCCTTTTCGAGCGGCCAGGTTTCACATAAAAGATGCATCTCAAGTCTCTAAAGGAGGTACGGCTTATTCTCGGGGTTTTAAAACTGCCTAGCTCTCCAAAGGCTGTGGATAGAATGAACCAAGTCTCAGTCTTTTTCAGACGTGTCGGGATGTTCTTCCATCTCAGCTTTGGAACAACTGCCAGGTGATTCCAGGATTATTACCTCGGTTACCTGCAATCTTTTCTCATAGATTGCTCAAAAAAAAAATAACCATAAGGTGTTTTTAAGAGTTCCACAAGCACAGACACAAGGGTCAGTTATGGAGCATATGGCTTTGGCTACTGCATTGGCTGCCTCAAATGGGAATATTACATATGAAATTTTATAAACACTAAATACATGTACATCTCCAGAAAACTGGGAAATCCCTTTCCCAAACTTAGTTTTAGAGAGTGAATGAAGGGGAGAAAGAGAGAGAAAGAGATGAAACACCAACAGCCAAGAACTTAGCACTGTTGGGCTCCATAGGTGCTATCAGAAGCATATTAGAATAGTATAAAAGATCTTGTGGAAACATGTCTTTCAACATTCTTCTTTTGGCTCTCAGAAAATCAGAGAAAGCTGCAGGAAGATCTTTGCAAGCTTAGAGTTGTTTGACTTTTGAGCAGACTTATTGATGAACCCTTTTCATGCCATTCCAATGAATTCTGATGACTCAGTGGCTAGTTTCTCTATAAGGTGAGTCTGCAGAGCGCATCAGAAAGTAATATTTGCTAAGCAGCTTGGGTATGTCAACTAATTTAAACTTATTACATCCCTGTGCCATAACTATTACCCCAGTTTTATTAATAAGGAAATAGGGCCTCAGAGAGTAAGGAGATATGAGTGAGTTGCCCAAATTCTCATATGACCCATGACGGCAAAGCTGAGACTGAAACCCTGATCTTCTGTAGCTTCTCAGCCATTTCATTTGTGGCCCTGGGGCTCCCCACTTGGACAGTCTCTAGTCTCAGAATGACCATGAGCTTTGAGTTGGTTCAACTCCAATTCTTTAACTCACCTCCAAAGCATGAAAACTGAACGTAAGTCAACAATGCTTCTTTCAGAGAACTACCCAACATCTTACATTCACATGCCATAAATGTATTTTGTGACCTAGTTAAGTTTGTGGAATACAGAACTTAACAACACAGCTGACCAGGTTTTTCAGTGCAGGACTTCTTTGGACCTTTCATATGCCAATGGGAGCTGTAAGCGGAGGCTATGGCATGCATCGTTTCACAAGCTGTTGGCTAATTCATGGGTTTGTTCATCCTTTTATTCTGGTAGAACCCCCAAGGGATTGGTGTTCCATGAAACAGTTTTGGAAAATACACATATTGGTAGCATGTCATCTTGGGAAAATTACTTTACCTCTTTTGGCCTAAGTTTTCTATTCTGCAAATTGGAGTAAAGAGATTCCAAAGGTTCCTTTCAGCTTTGACAATTTTATGCTATGCCAGGTATATCTGCTAACAAATGAACTTGCTAAATATAGAACAACATTTACTGAAAACCATTCATTCATTTATTCAAGAAACACTTATTGATTTCCAAGCACTATGCTAGGTTCTGAGGCTATATCATCAAATAAGATGCAATTAAGACAAAGATAGGGAAGCGGCTGTGGCTCAATCAGTAGGGCTCCCGTTTACCATATGGGAGGCCCTGGGTTCGGTTCCCGGGGCCTCCTGGTGAAGGCAAGCCCGCCCGCATGGCGTGGTTAGCTGACCCAGCGAGCACAGGCAGCAAGGGGGGGGATAAATGAATAAATAAATAAAATCTTTAAAAAAAAAAAAAAAAAAAAAGACAAAGATACATTGTCTGCCTTCAAGGAAGGAAGATGATTGAAAAACAATATAGTGAGAGAGCAGTAGAAATATGCATAGAATATGCACACATATGAACTGATGATAGTAAAACAATACAGTAAGAGAAATAGAAATATTCATAAGTAATAAAGCATGGAGGAGAGTCCTCCTTTTTGTGGGATTTGGGAAAAGCCTTCTGGATGGAGGGCACCGATCTGATCTCAAGGGATGACCAGGCATTAGATGAAGGGCAGGTACTCCAGGCAGAGGGGACATAAGAACAAAAGCGTCGGGTGATGAGGCAGTATCATGTGTGCAGAGATCTCCAAGAGTTTAGCTTTGCTAGAATATGAAGTTCAAGGCTGGGTATGGCAAGCATAAAGTTACAGGAGTAGGCAGGGGCCAGTTGCTAAGGACCTTCTCCTATCAGGTGCTTGAACTTTATCCTATGTGATGGGGAGCCAATGGAAGGCTTGAGGCAGGGGAGAGAGAGGTTCAGAGCCACATTTTACACTGCTCTGTGGGAAACAAGCAAAGAGAGAAAAGAGAGGTAGGAAGACCAGTCAGAGGCTACTGTAGAAGCTCAGGTGATAGGTGATGCACACCTGAAGCAAGAGAATGACTATAGGAAGCAGAGGAAGGGATGGACTGGAGAGCTGTTAAGTAGGCATCACCTGCTCAACCTGGTGATTGCCTAGATGAGTAGGGTGACTGAGAGGCTGTCACCTTCTAGATTGGATGATTAAGTGTATAATGACTATACAAGAAGAGGTGCTACCTAATGGAGAAAAATGATGTGATGAGATCGGCTTTGGAGCTGTTGAGTGTAAAGACCTTTCTAAGACATTTGCTGATTTAATTCTGGAGTTCTACTACAACCCCATTCTGTGCATTAAACTCAAATGAAGGTTTCGTTCTGAGAAGAGGACTAACATTCAAAGGCCATTCCGTGTTGCCACTTATTTCTTTTAGATTGTTGGAATATTTCAAATAGATGGCAGATAAATTTTAATATAAATAGAATTATTAATCAAAATTCTAAATAAATTCAATTTAATCTTACTTAGCCATAAAATTATGAGATAGGCAATAGACAGTGTTTATACTCACTGTAATTCCCATCAAATTGAAGTCCCTGCATAGCTATGTAAAAGGGTTCGAGTCTAGTTGTTTTCAAGAATACTTATTGTTGAAAGAAAATAAACCTATAACCATTTAGTTTTGATTTTTTTATCAATATGATAAAACATCATTGAAAATAATCTTTTTATAAAACAATTAAAATTTGTGTAGGTAAACTAAAAAGATTATAAATCTACTTTTCTGGACTTTATTTATGCCAGATGTTCAAAACTTTGCAGTATCTCTTAACTTTTCTAGTTGTCAGGGTGAGCTGAGGCATTTCTATGGGGCTCTTGTCATTTCCTTGTAAATGTACTAGATAAAGTAGCATTCTAGTTGAATGGATTCTGTCAGGATCCTTCTATAGGATTAACAATATGGTCTGTTATAAGAATTGGCCCAAATAGTCATCATTTAAGCATGAACCAGAGCCCAGCTGTTGCAGCTCTAATAGCAAATGATTCCAGGATACTCGAAGGAGGTGATAGAAAAGTCACGGTACAAAGGGGATGAAGGAGGATGAGAAAGGGTGAACGTAAGGAAAAAAAAAAACTCTCTTACCAGGTTCTTGTTGTATTTTGAAATTGTTTTTAAACCAGGTTATCTGAGGCTCTGGTACCCCTTTGGCACGACAGTCTAACGTGGTGGAGTTGCTGAGGGCCACCGTTTGATCGCTGAGGTTCCATAGGAGGTATGGGGCTTCCTGATCTAGTGGAGAGAGAAAGGGAATTGTCATCACTCATCACTTGTAGTCTCTTACTGTGTTTGCACATCCACATTTTAAATATAGAGAGAAACAGCAAAACCCAACTATATGTTTTCATTTGGATCTTGTCCCTAAGTTTTTCTTCTGTGGTTAACATACTGCTTCATCCTAAATAAGTTGCTACAATAGATTGAAATTTGTTAGAACACAGAGCAAAATAAAAAGTTAGGTTCTATACATTCCAATTTCAAGACAAAGATTTTTGCCTGGCCAACTAGGATTTTTCCTTTTCTTTATAGAAACTTTTCTAAAATATTTTGCAGGATATCTTAGGAGATATAAATGAAAGATATGATTTTGCATATAGGCTTGTAATGAATTTTTACATAGATACATAGTGTTGTTGTGATGGCTAATAAAAGTTGCATGTATTTTATTGATGTGTTTGTATGGGTGTGTTAGTAACTTAAATTGTAAGGCAGCAGACCAAACGGGAGAATTTCTTGAACTTCAAAAGCTTTATTGATCATTTCCTTCCTCCATACCCTCCCCAAATGCAGGTATCCAAGGGATTAATTCAAGAGGCAGAGGCACAGAGTTTTAGGTTTTGCACTATATAATAGTACAAATATTGTATTTTATATTATTTTCTCTTAAAACATACAAATATGATACAATACAATTTATTTTAATAAAATGTCAACCAATATAGTACAACAAAATGAATTTAATACATTAGGATGCAATACATTACAACATTAAAATCCCACATGGGAAGGCAGTACCCCCAATGCCCCCAATGAGTACAGTGTCTCTATTTAACGAAGGTGTAAGTCAGTCCTGCTGATATGTATACATTCTAGTTAGGTGGGCACTGGATTGGTAGCCCAAGCTTTCAAGGTAAAAGAATAAAAACAACTAAAGTCTTTCCTACCCCCTAAATCATCCCTTTCCTCCCTCATTGCAAATTCCAGAACAGAAATCTAAAAAGAGTTTTGGCATAACTTACACACACTACATCACTGGTTTCAATTGTACAGTATGAGCTTTCTCTGACCATTCCCCCCCCCCCATCTTAGTGTACTAAAACTGTGAAAGCAGCTCAGGAGTGACTGCAATGCTACAGGAGAAAAGGCATTGCAATGTCTTTGATTTCATGTCCCTGACAGGACTCTGCCAAGGCCCCAAACCTTTCTCTTTTTGTTCCTGCAGGGAAACTGTCAGGATTAGCATTCATTAAAGCCACTTAGAAATCCTCGGTTAAAAAAGTATAACTGTCGTACAACTTTCATAGCATGTTGAAGAAGTATAACATGGCAGGGTTACTATTGTGAGGAGAAACCTGTTTCTCGCTACATTTCGACTCCCATAGCTTATTATTAGTCTTTTCTCACTTTGTACAGAATGAAATCTGAAGGCAGAAAAAGAGCGTTGAGGAGAGTGTTCTGATTGATAAAACCTTCTTCACACATGATGTGGAACAAATGAGAGCAACTGGCCTCTTGCCTGCTCCAGAGCATCCTTTTTACTCTGCATTGCCCCCAAGAGCCATTCCAGTATGTCTGTGCATGCAAAACCTTCAAGGCATGAGAGCTTGTACATGCTTTGTCATTACAATTTCGGCATTTTTACACAGTAAAGACCCCAAGCACAGCAGTGAAACATGACAAGATAATAAAGAACATCATCGTATTCCTCTCCAGTATCTTTTACAGTGGCAGGCCAGCTTTGACAGATCTCATTGAAAACGCAGATCCAGTTCACTTGGTTGTACTTTTAATAGCTTCCCCTAGAGCACATACTATTTCTCATGCACTCAATAGGATAAGATAGTCTATCATTGTCCATATGCCTTATTATAAAAAGGAAGTCTGAATACAGGGTTCACAATATCCAAATTAATCAACACAGGCAAGATTTGGACTTCCCTGACAGGTGTATTGGAAAAACAATGCTAATATGGAAGAGAAATCTTTTATTTTAACATAAATGTCATGAAAAGCTTGCAAAGGCCCTGTTCGTACAACACAAACTTCAGATGAGAAGCAGCAAAAAGGCTGCAGAACCAGCACAGGACTCTCAGTTAAATACAAGGTTCACACAGGCATATCGCGACAAACAGTATTATGATTTTTGCTTCTTTGTACCCATTTAGAAAATGTCCTCCTATGTGAAAAGTGTCATTTTTGGCTAGTTTCAAATGCCCAATCTTGTACAGAAATCAGCCAGGGAATCATATTTTGTCAATTCCGTTAGATGTTGCAGTAACCTGTTTTGACATTTCAAATAGGAAAGGTACATTGAAACCATATTTTCAAACCTAAGTGACTTGATAACAATAGAAAGCTGATTTCCAAATTTTAAAAAGTCTGGCTGATCCCTTCAAACTGAGAAAAAAACAGAATTAACAGAATATTTCTGCTGGTTAACAATAGCCAAATCTGGTAGCTTCTACCAGGTCCTTCTTTTCAATGCTATAGCCCCAAAGGGCTGCCAGGCCCCATGAATTCATGGCTTCCACCTTCCACTTGGAATGGGGTTTGAGGAGCCAGCCCCACGCCCCTACTCTGTCTTAATTGTTCTCCATATTAAGCTCTATTGTTCTTTCTTTCCACCCTCTATCCTTCCCCCATGCCACACCCCAAAGAGAAACTAATACAAAACAAAAAAATCCATGCAGTTGTTTCTTCTTTGGGGAAGGATTAATTACACAATGAACAATTAATTTATTCTATGGAATTCTTAAAATCATACTGAAAATATTAAAATATTAACATTTTCGTCCTCCCCACAAAAACTGCTACAACAATTTGAAGAGGAACGAAATGGTTAAGTTCTCCATGTCCAACTCACCATTTTTTCCCCTAAAGCCATCCCCAAATCATTCCATTTGCCTTTTTAGCTTTAGTCTGTGGCACTGAGGTATGGTTTCCTGAAGGAACACACTGACTTCTAATGAACAAAGTCGCCAGGCCAAAGAGCTATAGGTAAAATTTCACAATACAATTGATTATTCTTTCCTTTGGGCTGACAACTTCCAGGTTACTAATTGTTTTCAGAGCATTTGGAGCTCCATAAAACTGGCATTCTGGGGAAATGCCATTGTTTACTCTTTCACACATGACAAAAGCAATTCCCACGTGAAAGACAAGTTTAGCCGTGGGACAGAATCTGTTACCTAAAGGAGGAAACAGTCTGGTGAGTTCCCAAGCCTGAAAAGTTGTCATATTGTCACCTCTTATTGAAGTGCCCAGCCACTTTGTTTTTCAGCCATGGCTATTTTGGTCATTACAGTTTGTTTTCCTATAGTTCATGCTATACATAATGATCAATTACAAATGAAAACAACATAAAAATGCATATTAAATTGGTGAAAAGGTCACTTTTTCCTCACATGCAAGCTTAAAATAAGAGATCGCAATTTCTCTTGATTTAAAAATGTTTTTTAAAATGACTTCGTATTCTGCTTCTGTACTTTTGACAGTTCTTGATCCCCATAAGAAATCCTATTAACATTTGCATATGGGGAAAGTAGCCTTTTTTTTTTCAACTGGACACATTTTAAATTTACCTTTGGAAGAATGCATTAAAGCTCTGGTCACAATCACTTTTGTTTCCTTGATAAATTGATAATGATACACCTTGAATGCCATCATTTTAGCATGATAAAGTTCTTAAAAAGAATAGCCAGGGGATAAAAATATTTAAAATCCAGGCATGATCCACTTTCTTTCAGGCACTGTCAGCGGCACAGGCCAGAGGAAACCCTCCGCTGGCCAGCCTGCTGGCTCCCCAGGGTGGCATGGAGGAGGAGGTGCAGTTGACTGGGGTGGGCTTTGATCCTTCCTCTGGTGACAGACCTTAGCCGTCTCTGAATTACACCAAAATCTTGCACCCCTCGTGCCTAATTTGGAAGCTCCAGCTTAAGACTAATGTGCTTAATGTCAAAAAAGGGAAAAACAAAAGCATTTTCAAATAAATAAGCATTATAACTTGCTATTCAGTTGTTATTTACAAATCAGAGCAGATGCAATAGTTCAAAATAAAACCAAGCAGAGAGGTCCCGACAGAGTCTCAAATTCAACCGTACTCATTCTGAGCTGGAAAATTAACTTATGCATGTCCATCTTTGGCAGCAACCAGCATTTGTTTAAATTATTCAGTTTGCGCCACTTTGAAGCTTAAAAATAAAAAGAGGCGGGCATCAAAGTGGAAGGAAAGGATCAGTCCCGAGTTGTTGTTTATCAGGCAGGAGAAGACAGCAAAGAGCAAAAAACACAGAATGAAGTGCAGGGATCCTCCAAATCCAAACTCGCACCAGGTCGGTCACAGAGCAGACCCCTCAGCCTGAAGGGGAGCCCACAGGTCGGGACCTTGGGGTCCCATTATTACTCTTATCATCGCCAAACTCATTTTGGGAGGAGCGTCTCCTCTGAGCCTGAAAGTTAGCAACAGTGACAATAAATCAAGATGATATGAGACAACTGTTACTTTTTTAATGAGTCCTTTAATGTTTTACATTATTTTGAGTTGTACAATCATTCCTTGTGCTTTTAAATTTGGAGATCCGAGAGAAAACAGCCTTTTTGTTGCAGTGCTCACCTCTAATTGTAACTTCTTTCTTCTGAAGGGTTTCTTCCCCTGTGTATACGTTCCTGGCTCTGCAGGCGTAGGTGCCTGAATCTTCCAGAGAAACATTTTTGATGACAAGATTAAGAGTAACGGAGTACTCCTTCGTGACCGCCATTTTTTGCTTGCTAATACTGTGGTGCTTTGTTCGGTTATTAACTGTCCGCAGTAAAATCCAAGTAATGTCTCTGTACAAGAACTTGTTAACCGTGCACGACAGTTTCAGGTCCTCCCCTTCCGCCGGCATTTTTTCCAAGTTAACATGAAATCCATTCGGCACATCTATAAGACAAAAATTAAGAAGGTCAGTTTGCGGAAGAGTCAAGGTCTCATAATGAGACAGTTGCTACACAAATTCTCTCAGCATCACCATCGAAAGGACAAGTGTCTTACTTTGGGGGAACTGATAAAGGCAGCAGGTAAAGGAACTAACAGTGTTCATTCCACCAGCAGGCAGGGATGCAAAACTGGGTAGGCTACTAGGATGCACTTCTTCCTCATTTGCCCAAAGTTGCTCATCCAAGAGGAATTTTTTTTCTCAGCTTGGGGATGACCACCATGTTTCCCATTTCTTAACTGCACGTAGTACTCCTATAGTAAATGGGCATTTGAAGTGGGCAAAACAGTGAGGACACCAAAGAGCGGTTTGTACTAAAAACCAAAGATGTTTTTATGGTCAAACATACCCCAAACAGGTTGCTTAGTAGGAGCAGCTGGGAAGTCCCCGGTGCTAGGGAGCTTCAGTCAGGCCCATCAGCCCCACTTTAGTTCTCAACTTTTCAGTGAGAAACACCCGGTTTCCCACGTTCCCTCCAATTTGAGGGCTGCCCTCCTACTGTGGTTGGCAGTGACTCTCACTGCTCCTTGCTAGGAGAGCTGCTTCACCTGCTGAGGACACCCTTTAGGGCTAACTGCTCTATTCAGACACAAAAAGCAGCCATTTCTTTGAAAACGCAAACAGAGAATCTGGAAGAGGTGCCAACCCCCAAAGTGAGGGTTAGGGGTTGTGGGGGTGGGGTCGGGAAAATAATTTTTCAAAAAAACCAAATTTACTCTCAAAGAAATATCTTCAACATTTTCCAAAAGTGACTGCATCATTAAAACCCATTTTCTCCAATGTCAACCCCCAGCCAACTTTCATCCCCATCTCCTAAGTGTCCCTGCTAACACCTCAGGAGCTCTCCTCCGCGATTAACGTTTGGGCTGAGAGTTCCTTAGCCAGGCATTTTGGACCATTTCACTGGAGTATTTTAAAGAATCCTTGGCCTCTGGCCCTAAACTGACTTGCTCCCAGAACCTTCCCAGGGCTTGTTACTGGTGGCCTATCTGTATTAGAGCAAAGAATTTGGGCCAACATTTTACAAAGTACTTTGAAGATGAAAAGCAGTATGTTATGCTATTATTATTCTTATCCTTTGCACACAAAGCTATAAAGAAACCTTTAAACCTTAAGGGGACAATAGTCCAAAATTAGATTATCACATCAACTCTTTTCCTAAATCTCACTTTGCTTGTTTTTCTGATTTTTCTGGGCTCTGCCTTTATTATAAAGTATCACGTCTGAAGAAATGCCAAAGTATTCATTTGAAACCTGGGAGCGGTGGGTAACAGTGGCTTATAAAGCTGTCCGTGGTTGGGGAGAGAGGAGACCTGTGGAGGGTTTTCCTGTTTTAAAATGAAAAAACTAAGAATGTGCCAGAAGATGCAGGAGCTGACAGTTGTTTTTAACATAACAATAAGGTATCAGAAATAGCTGTTCTAATTCAGCATCTTTTTATTTTTGGGACGTTTTCCAGGCATGAGGAGTAAAACATCAGCCATCAACTTTTACACAGATACGAGAGCAGAAGTATTGTGTGTTGGCTGCAATCAAATCAGCTCTGAAGAAGGCCACAGACTTTCCATTTATGAGGTTTCGTTGTGGTAGTAGAGCCCAAGTGAGCCCCAGTAACACCACGAGATCATGTAGAGAGTTTCTATTTACTTTAGTGATTTGAAACTTCCTGTGGAAACAGCTCACAGGTTTCCTGATGGAAGATTTTGTTTATCTTTGCCAAGCACCACCAGGAATCTCAAAATAAAATGCATTTAGTGACACTGGGAAAGCAGGGAGATAAGGCAGTGCTGGTTCCTGTCTCACCCTAAGTCACGCTGGGTGCCAGCAGAACAGCAAAACCCCGCACGGGGAGAAGAACCACGTCAGCTGTGAGGTCCATGTGTTATGAGGGGGACACTGCCACTGAGGCTAATTAGGTTTCCGTTATCAGATGGCCTCTTAAAAACAATCATCTATTCTTCAGTATAAGCCCCTCTGTATTCTCTTTTGATCCAGGGAAGAGGATAAATAAAATGTCCCAAACTATTTGATGATTCCAGAGGGATTTTCTCCTTCATTCAAATTTTTTTTTTTTTTTTTTTTTTTAGCCTGAGTACAAAAACAGACCCCAGAAAGAACTGCCTTCTAACCCTCAAAGGGAAACGAGACATGGTCCTGCACTGGCGGCTGCTGCAGATTCGATACAGTCTTCATCATTGCCCAGTAAGAAGACTTGTCCACCCAGGACAAGGCGTCTGCCCGAGCGCCGTGGAAAAGGGCTGACGCTGCTCAAAAGGGACCTTCACCCTACAGCGATGTCTTTTCAAAGGTGCACCTCGGAGGGAGGATATCTTGGCTCCATTGGTTCAAACGCACGGACTAAGTGAAAGAGACAAGCATAGAGATTTAAGAGTATGAAAGAATGCTCGAAGGATGAAGATAACCTTCTTTAAAAAGAAAGTGAGCAGTTGTTTCAGGCAGATGCCAGGGCCAAAGAGTGCCCGTTTAGACTCGAGCCAGTGGAGGATTCTAACGGCCTCGGTTAACCAATTTCCACCCATTTGGAAGGCAGCTCTAAGCTATTGTATTTTAAGGAAGGGGCAACATCGTTGAAATGAAGCTCAGTAAAAATCCAAATCTAGATCTTTTGACCTAGTGCAGTTAAATTTTAGACAGGCACTTTTCAAAGCTTTGCCTTCACTGAGTCAAGTACAAACATTGAACAAATACCCATTCATTTCCCAGAAAACAGACGTGTCAGACACAGCATTCCTAAGAATAGTTAGTCTCATCTCTAGTGAGAATAAATCTCATGACAAAGATTCGAGAGAGAAAAAGATAATAGTTAAAAACAAATAATGAAGGAAGCAGATGTGGCTCAATCAGTAGGGCTCCCGTTTACTATATGGGAGGCCCCGGGTTCGGTTCCCGGGGCCTCCTGGTGAAGGCAAGCCCGCCCGCACGGCGTGGTTAGCTGACCCAGCGAGCACAAGCAGCAAGGGGGGGATAAATGAATAAATAAATAAAATCTTAAAACAAACAAACAAACAAACAAAAAACAATGAGTGTAAGCAAAATTAATCTATCATTAGCGATAAAAAAAGAGAACTTTTAGGACTGGAGGAGAACCTTGATATCAGAGGAAAATCTCTTCCAGGCAGTGGGGGCTTGGCTGACTGAACTTGTGCTCAGTTTTAGGATTAAAGTTCTCGAGTTTCTAGAGGGAAAGCCCGTGAGCGTCTTCAAGTAGGTCTGTTCACACTGAGTTCTCACAGCTGTCTTCTGTGGGCAAGGCTTGGAGGAAAGCTGCCAACCATTCCAAGTTAGAAAGTGTGTCAGGTGGCGGGAGGTGGGAGGGGGTTTCTGCCTGAACGCAGCACCTCTGTCAGCCACAGCCATGTACAAGGGAACAGAGCGCGTGGTGGGAGTGTACTTAATTCTGGGCATCACTGAAGGCTTCTTGGGGACAATAAGGAAATGAGCACAATGTTCCCCTCCACTCAGCACTGCCAGCACTGCCCTCAGGCACAGGCAGGAGAGTGGCTGTCCTGGCCTGGAGATAGCTTTGGGGTTGTGTTCCTCCCACCCTGTGAAAAGTCTGCGGGGTCCACCCAGAGCCTGTGGCACCCCCACTTTTATGTCGTGTACCTGGGACCCAAGGATTCCCTGTACAAGTGACCCCAAGCCTGCTTCCAGGCTTGCTCAGGCCCCTCCCCTCTGCCTGGGTCAATGGTCCCGAGGTGACACTGCTTGGTGGTGAGTGCACCTCTAGGCGTAGCCAAGGCAAGACTTTGCAAAGAGTGTGCACCGAGTCTGAGTGTGTGGGCCAGGAGACTCCACACGTGGGTGCAGGACTGCTGGCAGGAGCTCTGAGTTGCCCAGAATTCTACACTTGCACCTGGACTTCCAAGGCATCATGAAGGCATATTTACCTGTAGGAGGGCGGGCCACATTTAACAGCTCGGTAGTAAGTGTGACGTAGAACCTGTCAGTAGCGAGACTCTGTGGGTCTCCACTGGCACTCTCATCTGGGCTGCGCCTGTCCTCTTCCTCTCCACCTATTTAAGCTCCACCTTTCCCCGAGGGATCCCCTCGAGTCCTGCTCCTTCTCCGAGGCATAGGGCCACGTGGCCCAATGCAGGACCCGCTAGCCGCACCAGCTGTGGAGCACTTGAAATGTGGCTGGTGTCACTGAGGGACTGGGCTGCATTAAATTAATTTAATTTTCTTTAATTTAAATGTTAAAACTGAAGCACTGTCATTGTTTTTAAATATTGGTCACATGTTGAAATGATAAAACCTTGGGTATACTGGGTTAAATGAAAGAGTTTTAAAATTAATTCTACTTTAAATAAAAGAGTTTTAAAATTAATTCTACTTGTTTCTTTTTACTTTTTAAATGTGGTTACCAGAAGATTTTAAGTTACATATGTAGCTCACATTCTACTTCTGTTGGAAGGGGTTGGCCTCCAGAGTAAATTCTTCTAGCACATTACTTTGGCACATACATTTTGATAAAAGGTGATCTATGATTTAACATTTCTTCTTTGTTTCCTTGGTGTTAGAGCTATCTTCCTCTCAAGACAGGGCTTCATCGATAGCTCCTCAAGTACCCAGTACAAAGGTAAGACTGTGTCGTTTCACAGTTAGTGCTCATTAAACTGCTGCAAACCTACCGGAATGTTCAGAACGCAACAGGAATCGCTAGATCTTTTGTACTCTAAATCAGACATACGGTGGTGATGGATGTGAACAGTAACTTGGTGTTTCCCACCAAATGTGAGGACAATATGAACCTTTGACTTAATTAGTCCAAATCATCTGAGATTGATGAGAGAACCAATCTGTATGAAATCTCTACCTGCATCTTCCTTAAACAAAGGAGCCTTATGCTCACCCACTCTGTTTCTCTAATGCTAGGGGACTGGGGACTTACTTGCTCCCTACTGGCCCCTCTGCGTGCCTCTCGCCTCCGTGGGTCTCATCTCCTCTTCTGGGAAGTGTGGATTTCTGCCATGGCCCAGATTCTCTGGGGCTTGGCTAACTTGCCATGATCTGACAACCCATATATCTGATGAAACCGGACCTGCCTAATTCTTTCTGGAAAACTCTGGGCAACTGCTGCAGCCTGTCCTATGCAGTGCAGGGTCTCCAGAGAGTTGGCAGAATGCCCAGGTTTCCTCAGAAATTGCGGGAGTGTGGAGCCAGGCAATTTTTTTATACTTTGAGCAACTTACTTCCTTCCTGTGCCCACGGAGGGACATGGAGAGTGCCATTTGTGTACCTTGGAGGTTTTAAGATATGCAAAGACTATTGTATTTAAGGCTAAATTTTTAAAATGCTACTAACAAATAGCACATGAACAAAGCTCAGTGTCAGGTTTTTATAGGAGAGCCTCGTTCCCAATAAGTGGAAATTATTTAAGTTGCAAACAGCTTCTTGGTTGAAAAAAAATCATAGGTATTACAATTGGTTTCCTTGACTGTTACTGAATAACTGCTGTGTGGCAGATTCTAGGGGAGTTCAAATGTGAACATGAAAAAAAATGAACATGACGATCTCAAATTCATAATCCAGCCTGGGAGACATATACAAAGGACTCTAAAAGAGAATTCAGGGAAATAACTCTTTAGGAGACCCCATGAGGTTGGAGAATTCTATTCCTGAGAGCAAGGATGAAGGCACTCAAAGTTTGACAATTCTATGGAGTGTTCTTTTATAACAAGTCACTCAAGCTATAAGTGTACTAAAAGCAAACGAGACTGGGGAGAGACCGAGGTCACCAGGCTGTGTTTGTGGGTTTAGGATGTGTGGCTTACCTGTGACATAAAAGCTTATGTTTCTTCCCACAGTCCCTACTTTATTGGAAGCCATGCAACTGTAGATTCCAGAAATTCTAGAGTCAGCCACGACCAAGGTGCTTGCCGTCTGCAAAAGAAAAGGGAACTTTAAGTAGCAATAGGATGAAGGACTATAACATCCCTAAGATGCTTCTGAGAGTTGAAACGATTCGGCTGTCCCATTCATTCAGTAAAGACAGTGTGCACGAGCGGTGGTTACCAGAAGGTTCTCCCCGTGCCGAGCCCCAGCAAGAATGGAAAAATAACAGGAAAGCAGGTCCTCAGGAGACCGGGGGCTATGACATCCGACTCATAGGAAGGCTTCAGGCTTATTTATCTCGTGTCGCTGGTGTAACAATTACAGACACGAAGCCAAGATGCGGGACTGCACGTCCTGCCCTGTGAGGCTCCACGCCCGTGAGAGGAGCAGGTGAGGGCCACCGCCTTCCCTTTTGTGGGGTGACCCAAGATCAGGGAGGCGTTTGGTCACAGGAACCTTCCCCTCTGCCTGGTTCTGGAAAGGGCATGGCATGGGGCAAGGTCGGCGGGGCAAGGCTGGCTGTGCTCCTTCTGCTATGCACTGAAAGAACGGGGAAACCGCCCCAGATGGTGCTGAAAGAGACTAGCGGCTGAAAGCTCACCAAGACTGTCGTGCACACGTGTGTGTGCGCGTGTGTGAATTTCTAAATTTCTCAGTTCTGTCCACTCCTTAGGAATTGTGTGTGAGGGGAGGGTATATGGAAACTTTGTACTTCCTGCCTCATGTTTCTGTAAATCTACAACTGTTCTATTAAAAAAAATCTGAAAAAGGAAGTTATGAATGAATGCACTACCGCTGTTTCACTATTGGGGCTGCTACTTCACAAATTAGCCCCTAGAGAAATATTATTAGTCAAATTTTCATGAACTTGCAATTACTTTCCAAAACTGTGACTTCTCAAAAAGTAATGAAGCAATGAAACAAAAACTTAATAGTTTAAAGACTTGTACTATTGTCTTCTTTTGAAGGAAAAAAAATACCTAGCAACCTGAGACAAATTGTTGAATTCTTAAATTTAGCCCAAACTTGGAGGGAAAAAAAGCATGCTCTTTATGAAAATAAAATGCAAAAAGCAAGTAAGGTATTCTTAAGAAGAATAACGGTTCTATTCAGTTACTAATAAATCTTCAACGCCTGTCTCCTAGGACAGATACCGTCCTAGGCTTTGAAACGGTCGAGGCCGCGCTGACACTTTCAGACTCATGGGGAATGACATGGCTAAAGTAATGTATGGGCTGAAATGTCACAGCAGACCTAAGGGGATAGACATAAATTTGAGCCATGGTTTGGCCACTGGGAAGGGTGATAACATTTCTGAGTTGTACTTTACTTCTATTCTCTAATCCTGTCCAATAAATTAAGGTATTTCTGTCTTTAATCTACAGATAAGGCAGAGCTTTTCAGCCAGCAACTTCACTCTCCAGATTCTCTGTAACCTGTACATACTTCTCTTCTGTTTATGGAAGGATCTGTTTAATTGCATCCACTCATATATACTCTGTGAGTCACTGAAATTATCTGTAAAGTGGTCATACTGAGTGGCATTTCACTGAGTGGCATTTTCCATCCCATTTAGCAGACATTTTTGGGGAGCCTACCTAGCCAGTAGCTGGAAGTCATAAGGGAGCGAGAGACACATAGCACAATCCCTGCTCTCAATAACCTTGAAGGATGACTTTGTCTTTATATTTTAATGTGATAGAGAAGACTTTCTATACTCAAGGATGAAACATACATCAATCTTTCTTTTGTACACACAAAGCAAACAATGGAAAATAGTAGCTCAGGTGTCATTACCCTATTTTGACTATTACTCTTTATAAGATATGGGGAACGAAAAAAAACTGTGGATAGCCACTTCCTTGTAAGTACTGCACCCACCACTTAAGACTTACAGAAGAAAGTGTTAGTACTTAGGAGAGCGGCATGTAGGGGCGACATGAAAGGAAGCTGTTGGCAGCTGGAAGGCTGGCAGTGATCCTCTAAGAAGACTTTGACACCCTTATTTTGTCTGAGGAAACACACTCAGCTGCCACCAAGCAGTTTGCACAGGTTCAGAAACAGGGGGCCCCTGTCTCACGGTTCACCTCTCATCTCAAGCTCTGCTTTTCCTACAAAGTTACTTCGCCAATGTTTACTTTAATGGGCCCAAGTAGAATCATATTTAGAATCTCAGATTTATTGTTGCCCATTAAATAAATGGAAAATCCATTTCTGTTTGCCTCAGAAGGTCTGAAACAACAACTACCTGCAGCTAGAAGTTGCATTTGGGTTTCTATTAAAATGATTTTGATTTCACTGACTCAAAGCAATTGATAGTAGGGACTTAAGCAAGAACTGGGTTTCACAGCAGGGAGGGGAAAGCCAATCCAGATGTCCACACTTGCCCCGTTTCAGACCTGTGCAGGTGGTGTGGGGATGCTGGAGCCGTTTCACAAGACTTCAGCGAACAACAAGACAGGTCAGAATTTTTGTTTAGACGGAGAATGAAATTGAGATGCCCGGAAGTGAAATGAATCCAGGCCACAAGAGGACCCATGGGGGACATGAATGCATTTTGAGTCCCCCATCCTTCGGTTCTGCTCTTCGCTTTGCCTGGAAGGACCCGTTCTGGAACAGACCCCTCACTCCTGGTCCAGACCTGTCCCAGAGCTCACCTCTCCATAGCCTCTACTATTAACGGAATTGAAGCAGAAAATGGCATTGCTGGGAGTTTACATTATTGCCTTCTCAGTCACCTTTGTGTAAACCCTTGAGGTGAGCCAGTGGGCATGTTATGGGCATCGGTGACTTCACCTGCCGTCGCCTTCGGAGGTGGGTGTTCTCACCCTCCTCTGCACTTTAGAGAGGCTCAGTCACCCACCCAAACTTCCAGTGCCACCAATGGGCCTTGGCAGCATTTATGCCCAGGTCTGTTGGACTCCAGTGCCCATGTCCTTAATCTCTACGCTAAACTGCTTCTCACCTCCAAACTCTTTGTACAGCGAGCCCAGTCTCCTCCTTTGATAGTACTTCCCACAAATGCAAGCTGTTTTTTTTAACTGATACAATGTTATGTGGTTTGAAAATATGACTGATGAAAATGTAATGAAGAAAAAAGTTTATAAATAAGGTGAGATTTATATCCTATGGTTACCTTTATGAAAAATTACCTGATTTCCAGAGCACTTGTCTTTTTTCAGATGATATATTTATTAATTTTAATTTAAATCATAACTTCATTAAAAATTTTTAAAAATTGATAAAGTATAAGTGGTATAGGGTCAGAAGAAAGGGGCTCAAGTGTGAACTGGAGGTTGGTATAGTTTGGCTGGACTGGAAGGCAATACGATATTAAGTCTCAATGCACAAGCTCATAACCAAATACTGCTGTTTTGAGGGGGAAAAAAGTCAAAATAGCATACTCTGGGGTGATGAAAAGTTTTGGTAATAGAAGGTAGTGATGGTAGCACAACATTGTGAATATAATTAATGTCACTGAATTGTATACATGAAAGTGGTTAAAATGGGGAAAAAAAGCATAATAGATGGAGCACCAAATATCAAGTTAATTCTGTAAAGAGCAAGTGCCACAAATTTGAGTTTTAACAGATGTTTGAAATTATGATGATTTATTTTATAAGGTACACCAAAAGAAATGCTCAAGGAATTTGTATATTTATATAGAACTGTAGTATATATAAAAAACTCCCTGTATTAGTTCAAAATTGGTTTTCATTACCCATTATTGAAAAGAATTAAGAGGAAAGAGGAAAAGGAAGAAAGCACAAGTCATAAAATAAATTAGAACATCAAAGCTTTCCTCTCAGCAAGAAGATGGGAAGTTTTAACAGAGTGCTTTCACATCTACTTAGAATTCACAGTGCCTCATTACCTATGATACAAATACAAACCTACAACTTTTTTAAAAAATGAATTTTATCGTTGATTTAATAGCTTGGGATAAGCAACCTTTTAATGAGGTTTCCAGGCCAATTTAATTTTACACTCTTAGAGGAGTCACATTTTTAGCTCTGAGCCCCTCCTTTCGGGGTGCTTCCCTTTGCCCTGCTAGGACTTCCAGGACCCAGATATTAAAAGCAGACCTTAAAGTCCATTCTCTGGGTTATTCTGTATGACCCAGGAACACCCATGAGAACTACAGACAGGTACTGTAAGTTGGAAGTTTACTCATATTTCTTCCTTCCTTCCCTTCACTAAGCACCAGTGATTCCGTAATACAGTGTGGGTTGAGCCATCACGGAATAGAGTGAGTGGGATGATGTGTACTTCAGCTGAATTTCCAGCACAAGTTTTTAAAAAAAATCTATATATGGAACAGTGATTTTAATCTTGGGGTGTTTCTAATTTAGCTTTCTTTTAAGTGTTTCATGGAAAAATAAAAGTAGCTACGTAAAGGTCATGGAAGAATCTAAAATTAACATTAGGGTAGCACATTTGAATCAGTTGATGGGAAAACAGAACATGAGAATTAGAAATCATGGGGGGGCGGGTACTGAAACACTGAGGCTGTGATTCTGTGATGCAATGTTGGTGCTTCTGTTGTAGATTTATTTCATGCCAGTAGACACAGTTCTTAATGTGCCCGCAAAATAATTTCAGTGGGAATGTGCTAAAATATTGAATTGCCATGATTCTCCAGTTCACAGAATTAATGCTGTATTGCATATTTCCTGTGTTTTCAAACCATCTAACACAGGGTTCCTTCTACTTCCTACTCTATTCCTACAAACCCCATAGCCTAGAAACCCCATTTAAAACAATATGAAAACTCCACATTTGCCATGGGCAACTCAACTGATGACTCATTCTTCACAATCTAGGCCAAAACTCACCAACAAGGAAACTGAATTTTATTACTCTCTACACTCCTCAAGTTCAACAACAACAAAACAAACAATCAACTCCCTTAAATTCAGCAGGTGCTCCAGCCCTGCTGAGTATGTTAATTCGATCATCATAGTCTAAATTGGAACTACAAATGACTTTTTGAAGGTGTACAGAAAATAAGAGCAGTTTTAATTGTGACGGGAAGACCAGTGCAAATAATTCAGAAATAGCAAAACTTCCATGTGTTGCCATCATATGAATGATAGTTTTTTTCCACTCACACAAAAAAGATATATTAATAGATGCTAAAAGCAAAAATAGTAAATTCTCATAAATTCAGGAAATGAAGTTAATACTTCATGTTGAGTCTGTGTTCATTATAGCTGCTAGCAGGATATACCTATACCCTACATAGGTTTTACGTGTGTTTAGAAAGAAGATGACAAGGTTTGTCAATGCGAGCAAACATTAACTGTTAACTACATCGTGTACGAGCCAAATCACCATGGGAAATTGCACCAGTGTATATATCACAACCTCTTTTTTAAACTAGTATTTGTAAAGTGGTCTCATTATGTTCTTTCATTTCACCCGTTTAACAACAGGCAAGCTAGGTAGGGCACATATCATCAGCTCCAGGTTTTGGAGGTGAGAACTTAGAATCAGTGAGGTTATCTGATTTGCTTGTGGTTATGTGGATAGACAATGGCAGGGTTTTGACTGCAGGGCTCCTGTGTGCAGGACAGGTTGGCCTAAGTGCTAAATGTGTATAGAGATCTATATTTTAAATCTACTGTAACGAATGGATAATCAAACTGTGGTCTATTAACACGATGGACTATTATGCAGCTGTGAGAAGAAATGAAGTCGTAAAGCATATGACAACATGGATGAACCTGGAGGACATTATGTTGAGCGAAGCAAGCCAGACACAAAAGGACAAATACTGTATGACTGCGTTACTATGTCCCAAATACATTGTGTAACATATTGTATGATTTAAAAAAAAAACTTATATGTATCCAGTACATTTAATTGAGAAATGTATGTTTTTATTCAACTGTTTTCTTTTTAGTTTTTTTTTTTTTTTAAAGATTTTTTATTTATTTATTCATTTATCCCCCCCTTGCTGCTTGTGCTCGCTGGGTCAGCTAACCACGCCGTGCGGGCAGGCTTGCCTTCACCAGGAGGCCCCGGGAACCGAACCCGGGGCCTCCCATATGGTAAACGGGAGCCCTACTGATTGAGCCACAGCCGCTTCCCTCTTTTTAGTTTTTAATTGTCTATATTTTCAATTATTAAATGTACAAAAGAAAGTTTAAAAGATCTACTGTAAGTATAAAATTATAGGACAATAAATTTATTTCAAACCTGTGTGGAGATAATCAGGGAAGTTATTTTCTCGCAGCCAGGTTGTGCTACTCCACTTCCACTGTTTTTTATAGAAACTCAACATGGAGTCTGGTTGCTACTTCATGGTTCAGGCCAACCAGAAACCCCACCCGGATTTCTCATTTTCAATTTTATTTTCTACTGTATATTTTTGGACATGAAATACCAAAGTAGGTCTAGGAGTTAGCACTGAAATTAAGCTCAGAAGTTTTTTTTTTAATATCCAAAGTTAACATTCTGTCCATCTGATAATAGCAGAAAACAAAATGAATTGGCAAATCAGTGGGATGTTGACAATTTTCTAGCACTTTGTGACATCTGACTTGCTGTCTACTGCTAAAACACTCTGAGGCAATTACTTTTTAAAAAATGTAGTATCACTCAAACTTTCAAGTTTACAGAATTTCCTCCCTTCTAAGTATTCCATTCAAATGCTTTCTCATCAATAGCAACATATCATGGAATCTTTTGATTTGCTGTTCATTTGTATTACAGAAAAAGAAGTGTAAACCACCTTAAGCAACTCAAAATGTGATCCATACATACAGTGGACTATCATTCGGTCTTTAAAAGGAATGAAGTTCTGATGTGTGCTACAACGTGGATGAACCTTGAAGACATCATGTTGGGCAAAATAAGCCAGACTCCAGAGAACAATTGCTGTATGATCTCACTGGTATGAAATAAGCAGTATATGCAAATCCATAAAGTCAGAAACTAGAATACAGGTTACCAGGGACTGAGAGGGTAAGGGGAATGGGGAATTAATGTTTAACTGGTACGGAGTTTCTGTTTGGGGTGATGGAAGAGTTTTGGTGATGGATGATGGGGATGTAGGCACAATTTTGGGTAGGTAATTAACACCACTAAATTGTATATTCGGAAAGGAAAAGAAGGGAAATTTTAGGTTGTACATAAGTTAACATACACACACACAAACCCACAGAATTGCACAACAGAAAGAGTGAAGTGTAATGTAAACAGTGGGCTAAAACTAATAGCTTAATTATAATAATATTGATTCATGAATAGCAACAATTCATGGTACTGCACTAATGCAAAATGTGAATAATAGGGAAAACTGTGTAAGGGGGGATGCATGGGAACGCTGTACTTTCTGCATGATATTTCTGTAAACCTACAACTGCTCTAATAAAAAAAAAGAAAGAATTGTAAACCACTTTATTTGCTGCAGTTATAAAAATTCCTCAATCCTTTATACAGGAGTGCTGATTTATCATGCAGGCTCTCAACTTTGTAACTAATTTCGGTGTTGATGTAGTCGACTGGGAGAGCCCTAGTTTTGGAACAGGACAACTTTGGTTTGAGTTCCTCATTTGCCACTTACAAGCTTGAGTGGCCACAGGTTAATCATCTCATCACCCTGGTTTTTCTTATCTTTAAAATGGAGCTTTAACCACTCTGGCCTGCCAAAGAATGATGCTGACATTAGCATATGTCAAAAAGGTTTACATAATGGAAAATACAGATGTGATTTGTTGCGATTGTTATTGTTACATCTTACATGGAGAGTGATGCCATCTACTTCGTCATCTTCAAATACAAAGAATACAGCTGAATAAATAGATAACATAAGCCTAACTGCAGTCAAGCAGACGGCAGTATCTATATTAACAGTCTCTACTCAAAATCGAGGTGTGTACATGCAAATAACATTTCATGGGGCTTTTAAATGTTTCTTTCTTCTTTTCTTTTTTAAAGCATCACTATCCCTGAGCTAAAGAATAGTAGGTTTTTTAATTGTATTTTTCACTAATTTAACAGAAAAAAAGCTTATCAGATCTGAGATTCAGACAATTTGTCTGGTTCAGTGGATGGTGGGGGACTAGAGAATGAATACTAGATAGGTCCAGAAAAGAAGCCTTTTAGACCCTGTTAGGTCAGGGAATCATGATGTACGATTTCTGTGCGTGTTTGTAGATCCCAACTTAGACTATGCTCTTGAAAGACCGGGAAAATCAAGATCTTTTGTAAAGTGGAAACATTCCATTTTTATCCTTAAGTCTTTTACTGGCTTTTGTCTATTGGAATCCCACTTTGTGCAAGTCAGGGATTCTCAATCTTGGTTACACGGTAGAATCTCCTGGGCAGCTTTTGCAACCCTTGGGCCCCACCACAGAGACTCATTTGTATTAATAATTGGCAGAGTCTTCTCATTTGCTGCCAGGCTTGAAAACCACTGCCATGGCCCATTTTGATGTTCAAGATGACAGCTCCACCCCTTCCATTAAGACAGAGTACTTACTACTTCGAAACCAGCTGTCACTTGCAGAAGATAGCAACTCAACAGATACCTTACAGATGGTCTTTCTTCTCTCTGAATTTTTGTTTGAACATTTGAATTACTTCTGGTTCCAATAAATAAACCCAGAGATGGAAGCTGATAGTGTATTCTTAGAATAAATATCCCAATGTTATTTTTTTAACAAACAATACCTTATTCTTTCCTTCTATTATTGCCGTGCGCTGCGAGATACTCTCAATTCTGTTTCCTACGTTGCTGCCAGGACCCAGGATGAAGGACTCTCCGTTATTGGAACAAACGTCATACCTATTAAAAAAAAAAAAAGTCATCACAATGTCGCTTTACAGGATGGTCCCACCACATGGTGACAGATGAAATGAAAACCACAGCAAAGTCACAAACTTCATATGAATCTTCTTTTCCTTAGATTTTTTCCCCCCATACCCATTCTTAAAACTTTAAAATAGCAAATATGTATGCCTGATATTTTAAAAATCCAGTCTAGTGTATTTTCACACATCCTTACCACTCAAAATGGTAAATATGAAATAAAATAGAAAACTTAATAACTAGATTTTAATTAGTTCCTAGTAGAAGTAACATGCAAACAGGAATTACGTTAATGAATGGAAACCTCGAGGAAATAATAGCATTTGTCATCTACAAAAGGCTGGCTTTTAATCAGAATATTTGGTTGTAATTTTTTCCCACAGCTAATTAAGTGCATATGGAAACACACAACATGGAGCGCTTGTCAAATTCAGTCTATTTCTTTTCAAGTTTTGGGTAACTTCTTTAAAATTCTCCAGCCTCAAGTGTTCACTGATAAAATGAGGGCACTCAAGTTACCTGTCTTTAAGGCCTTTTTTGTCTCTAAAATCTAGGGATTGTCATTTTTTAATAACTAGCTGGTAGAGCACCCTTTTAAGAGATTTTGACGTGCACCTGGAAGTTGACATGTTCTCCCAAACACATTTTACCATCAGCAGGCTTCTGCTTCACAAAGCTCACTGCTCAAATCACCGCTGTCAACATTTGTTGAGACTTTATATTTCATATGCATCTTAGGTTCTACGTGAACAAAAACCCACTATGTTTAAGCCTGCTCTGAACTGGCCTTGCTGCCACCTGTTTTTCCCCACTCTGATACCTACAAAACTGCGGCCAGATTGAACTCCTCCACGTTCTGATTTGTAGTGGCCTCCTCTTTGCCCCAAAGCTTCCACAACTGTCCTCAAGAAAGCCCAGACCTCTTTGTCCACCATTCAATGCCACCCACAAACCACTCCTGAGCTACTTTACTAGAAATCCTTGTTCGATTGGTTCAAAGATCTTGGTCCAGGAGTCAGAGGACCTAAACCCTACCCCCACCCGGTCTTCTGTGAGCTGTGTGATGAGTTTTCTCTTCTAGAAAATAAGAACAAAGGCATATCTGCCTCGTTAACCTCACAGGATTGCATGAGGACTGAATGACTTACTTCACGTGGAGGGGTTTTGTGAATTAAAGACGCTATGGCAGCAGAAGGGATCATGGTGGCTGTGTCCTAACTGTGCACATGCACTCTGCTGCCCCCAATTACCATGGGGTCGGACGCCCTCCCCAGTCAGCGTCCCTTCCCCAAGCCTGCTCTCTAAGAGGTTTGCTCTCACCCCGCTGCCTACTGGTAACGCTCCTATTTCTCAAGGTCCGAGGTTGAGTCTGCACTGTAATTCATATTCTCCTGCCCTGTCCCAACTGGGAGCAAACTGCCCAGAGCAGAGCAGAGCATCACACAAGGCATGTGCACAGTAAACGAAGAGTGCAGACAGTTTGCTTCTCCGCTATGTACCACAAAATGAATACTGATTCCTTTAAGGTAGTCTTTTATTTAATTAGAGGTTTAAAGATGGATTTATTTGGGACATGATGCAAATAGTTAACGAGATGTTTTAGGTGCCTTGGACAAATCCCCATGGGCTGCCAAGGTTAGCACTGCTCTGGCAAGCCTGGCAGGGGCATGACGAATGCCCCAGGAACCTGGCTCGGTCCCTGCAGGCACCCTTGGCCCTCTTGTCTCTCGAGTACGAGTACCTTGAGTTGCTGAAGCTGCTTATTTCTCTATTTCCTTTTCCGATGCAGTTGTTCTCTGACCTTCCAGCCAAAAAAGTGAGAGCTTCAAGTGCAGGGAAGTGGTTATTTTCATGATTCTCCTTGCACCATTCATTTTGCATTCTAACTACTGGCCTAGCATTTCTGGTGAGTGGAAGTCTTGCCGGGTTTGGATTTGCACAAGTCTTGGGCAGATTCTGGAGATTTTTAAACCAGGAGGAATTTTAAAGCCCCATTTCCAGAAAGAATGAGTGGTCGATCTGAACTTAAATAATGAAGGGCAGCACTGACTTACATGAGGTGAAGGTAAGAGGATAAAGTCAGTGAGAAAAAGCTAAGCAGAGGGCCTGTGATGGTCGTAAAGATTCTGGAATCACTCTCCTGTGGTCCTGGAGCTGACAAGGGGCTCACGGAGCATGGCTCCGAGCATCCTCCAGCCGAGCACGTGCCACCTCTGAGCGGCTGGTCAACTCTTCTGAGGCCCCTGGTCTCTTGACTCACTGCCCCGGCCTGGTTAGACACAGGGCGGCCTTGTAATCAGCACCCCACGGCCCTTGTCCACGTGCAGACAGGCATTTGTGTCGTCTCCAGTCAGGGTTTGGATTTGTTTCATTTGACTCGTTTATTATTTCCAAGCAAACTCCCGAGTAGAGAGCATAACATAATGACCCACCACAGGCCCATCGCGCACACCGAACCATCATCAAGCTCTGGCCACATTTGCTTCATCTCTCCCTTGTTTCTTTCATACTTTTTTCTTTTGTGGGGTATTTGAAAGCAAATCCCAGACATCATGTCCTTTGAACCCTATATGCTTCAGTAGCATCACTGAAAACAGTGCTTATTCTCTCCTGGAACCAGTGCCACTGGTACCCTGAACAAAGTCGGCGACCATCCCCTGGTGATGTCTGCACGTGGTCACAGTGTCTAAAAAAGGTGCATTTTAGAGTTAAATTATGGTTTAAAAGAAAAGAAGAATGAACAAAGATCAACCACTTTGTTGATCAACCACTCCTTAATTTCTGCCATTTCTGCTAATTTGTTCCCTCTAATCTTATCAGGTAAAATAAGTGACCATTTTCACCCTCATTTATTGGAAGAGAAAACTGAACCAAGGAGAAATGATCCACTCTCCTCTTTATCGGAAACCTTTTAATGATAACGTTTTAAAATCAGTCTGTGAAAGTCCCCGTGCCCTATTTTTCACTCTCAGTTTTCCCCCATTTCCTGACTCTCTTGTCCACACCTGGAACTATTATATGCCACCCTCCCCACCCCCCATCTTTCCCCACACACTCAGTGCATGGACGACATGCAGAAGCTACACACATACGCACACCTACGCCAGCCATGTGCACGTGGCTTGGCACTGTGACAACAAACAGCTTCTCTGGTATCTAGAAGGGAAGCCTTTAGATCTCATTCTTTTTACCCCCAATGCCATGAAAAAAAAAACAAAAAAAAGATAGGGGAGGCCTCAGCCAAAGATCTTGATTTCATACTCTTGGTCTTCAGGAAATGCAAAGACTATGTTAGGGTACAGCAAGTCTAGGAGTTTCCAAAGAGCGAGGTAGTCTTGTGTGTGCGTCTGCTTGGCGCTGGCCACCCCCCACCCCGTAACTCTAAGGGCAGCTCCCGACCCCACAGGCCCTGGTACTGGAACTGCGGCCTGGTTCTGCCACAAGCCCTCCAATGGACAAGAGAGGTTCTAACGGCTAAACAGTCACCTTTGGGGGCTGTAATTTCTACCCTCTTTGTAATTGGAACCATAAAAATCGAATGTCACTGAGAAGCCTGGCTATATAACAGCACTTGAAAAGAGGTTTAGGGGGAGGGGAACTCGCCTAAGCCTTAAGAATACATCAAGCCCTTAAGGAAGTAGATTGTGCCATGTTTGAAGATGCAAAGATAATCACTGTGCTGGGAACCGTCTTGAGGGGGGAGGAAGCCAAACAACAAGAGGAAAGCAGCGTTCGCTCCTGATTTCGCACAGGAAGCCCACGGCACCTCCTGCCAAAGCGAGATAAGAAAGCTCCCATGCGCTATTCTGGACAAGGCCGCTGTTATCAACGGCAGCTCGGTGCTGTCCTCTCTAGGCTCCAAGTTCTGTCCTTTTCCTAATGAGCTTCAGGACTCCTGCCTCCATTTGCATACAGCACGCCAAGTACAATAGCGTGGGGGGTATTTATAACCGTGGAGAGGAAAAAAAAATTTCCGGGGTAAAAGTGTACTACATGTCATCTCTTTCAATTGCCCTGGAGACTAAATAAATTAGTCTCAGTCTCGAGCTTGACATAAATCAATGAAGAGAGAGCCACCGACTGTATCTCCGCCACACAAAGCGAGGACCCTACGTGCAGCCTGTCAGCCTCTCTAAAGCCAAGTGGGGTCCTTCGGGGCGTGCCCTCCCCTCTGGCCTAATTCACCAGTCTTCTTCTCTCCTCCTTCCTGATACGTAGATGACATTACTGACCGCGTGCTTTGGGTTGATTTTCCTGTGGTGCTGATGGATTTGCTCTGTTCCCGCCACACTCATAAATATTTGGTTCTCTGTGACCAAGGACAGAGGAAGACAGTCTGGGGCCACAGAGAAAGGCAAAGTCAACACAAGGTCAAACCTACAAGCTTGACGATATTAACTGCTGGTGCCAGCCAGCTCATGGGCCGTAGACTGTGCTAATTATATTATACTATACGATAATGATATCTTCTATGCACAAGTGATTCATACCCATGATTTCCTCAGTCCCTACAACCTCCTGAGAAATAGGTACTATCATCCCCATTTAATGGATAAGGAAACTGAGGACTAGAGAGGTCAAGGAAATTGTCCAGAGCCACACAGCTTATCTGAGGCAGAGACAGGGTTTGTACTCAGTTCTGTCTCATTCCAGAATCTGGGCACTTAACCCCTTCCCCCAAATGCAACACGATATCCTCGTGTTACCATCATGTAACAAGAAATCACTGCACTTCAGAGCTTCTTGGTATAAAGACCCAGAGGCTTCTCAAATAGTCACTGCACAACTACCATTGCTATGTGGGGCACTTTACTTCTTTGTAGCCCTTTTGGCATGACCCGGTCAGCTTCTTTCCAAAATCTGGCAAACGTTTCTCATCATACACAACCAAAATGCACTGACACCCAATGTGTGCAGGACCTGCAATTACAGTTTCTATTAGAGCGCTCTTGGTCCTCTCGTGGTCCCTGAACTCAGCCCCATTCACCTTTACAAATCCAAGACCTAACTAGAATGTGAGTGCTTCTAGTAAGTGCTGCTTTTTTTTTTTTTAAGTCTGCTTTTTCTTCATTCCCATCTTTCTTTCCCCTCTCCCCTCCCTAAAAAGCAGAGCTGCTCCTTTCTTTTCTTTCAAGAATGAATTATTGCATCTGGTGGAACCAGAAAGGAGAATCCAGTTGGGTGAGTGGTAGATGCTGATGTTTTGAAATGGTTCTCTCATTTGAGAAAATGATGGACTCTCTGAAGAACTGGATGGATGGTTCACCCCTTCATTTAGCCTTTCTAGAACATCCCATCTCCTATAGTTATCCAGGATCCAATTCTCATTTCATAAATGTTTTCTAACCCATTTAATAACTGCTCTAATTCCAAGAGTTCTATTCTCACAGCCTGAGTCTTAAGATACAGAGGTTTTCTTTAGGGTCCCCTTTCACCCTAGGAGAAATGATATGAAACTGACCTTCCTCTTAAAATTTCTGTTCTGCTAAATTCTGAGTATTGGTTGGCTGAAGGGAAACAAAGGGAAACTGGCTGCTACGGCACCACTGCTGCGGGCAGGCCGGGTTAGGGGCTTTACACATGAAGTTCGACGCGTTCTCGTGGCCACCAAATGAAGCAGGCATCATTACCTCACCGTTCCACAGATCCTTTTACCAGGAAGGAAGCCGAGATTCAGACGGATTCAGCCTTGCAAGGGTCAGAGAACCTGGGGGCCCTGGGATAAGAACCTGCTCTCCCTAACGCTTTCCATCACCCCGGAGCTCAAGCCATCACCCGGGACCACTCTGCTACGATTCTGTTCTGCCTTTACCAGCAGGCTTTGCAAGGGCGAAATGGCCCTGAGTCATGTTTCAGAGGAAAACCCCGGAAGGCTTCTGAATTCACACTTCTGCTAAAGCCAGACACCAAGAGAAATTAAATATTGACTTTTGAGAGGAAGAAGATACATCTCATCTGTTGGTGGGGGGAGGGGAAGGGCCAGAAGAAGACGTTATGATGACATTTTTGATATAAATACATTTTGGTTTGTTTTGATCATAAATTTTTTTGATGCTAAAATTATAGGAACTCTTTTACCTTCTACTGGCTGATGAATTTTATCACTGAAAAAAATCTTGCAACAACAATCCAACTTTTGTCACTATCTTTTCCTATCCCCTATAGCCTACTGAGGTCTGCATGATATCTGGTCGTTTTCTAGGATGAAGCTGACCTGATTTATTATGAACTCTAATATATTTATAACAGGAATCTTACTTGGAAGAGAGTATAAGCTCTGTCTCGCCAGGAAAGGCTTCTGGGGTGGGGGTGAGGGTGTGGGTGACCCAGGGATAAGCCCAGCGCCCCCACCCCCAATGGCGGTTTCATGAATTTAGGAATAACGAATATTTTAATTTATAGTTAAAACACATTTAACTGGGGCGGAGGGGTGGGGAGAGGCTCTAGAAAGCTCTATGGAGTCCCAATACAGAATAAGCTCCCCTTTCTTTTTCTTTTCTGGATGATGAAGTCTGAGGCTTCTTGTGTGGACTCTGCTTATCTAATGGGATTTTACTGCACGTACTAGCAGCAATTCATCTGTTTATAAAGAAGATGGAATCATTTCAAGTTAGGAGACAAAGGTGTAGAGCAGTAAGAAAGAGAGAAGGGAGGCTGTAGAATGTCTTTAGATGACATAGAAAAGAAGAAGGGGGGCACCAGGGCGGCTTTGGGGCCCTCCCGGCCCTCCCTGCGTGACAGGCCTGTGGCTGTGGTCTGAGCTCCAGCCAGGGTGACAGGCTCTGCGGGCACTGTCTGCCCCCTCCCCTCACATTCTCTTAGAACAAATAAGACAATATATGGGAGAGGATGCCGGCAGCAAAGCGGGGCGAGCTGGCAGGAGTGTTTAGACGGCATGGTTCCTGCTCCTTCTGCCCCAGGGAGACGGCCTGGGCCTCCGGGAGGTCAAAGGGTCGGGTGCTCGGGGTCCGAGGGCAGGGCCTCTCCTGCTTGCGAGAGGCCGCGGGACGCCGCGGGGCCCCACTAAAAGTCACTTCTCCTCCGGGTGACAGGGGGATAGAAGGTTCGGTCGGCTCCTCGGACAATGGTGGAGGTGACCCAGGGTCCGGGCCCCCGCCGCCGAGCGAGCTGGGAGCTCTTCCGGGAGCGTCTTGGCCTGCACTGCTTCCTGCTCCTGCGGGCGCTGCGGCCCTGACGGGCTCAGAACAGGCCTGCCGGCCCAGCGCCGCCTTCCTGCCTCCTCGCCCTCCTTCAGCTGCCGTGGTCGCCGTGGGCTCAGCGATCCCACCACCAGCACCAGACAGACACGCACGCGTGCACACGCTCGTCCTTAGAGAACCTGGGCCAGGGCCAGGCATCCTCGCACCCCCAAACCCAGATTTGGCCCCACCGAGAACCCCGGTTTTATTTTATTGGTTCAGTTTTCTTCTTGGTGAAGGATGGTCAGCCCAGAAGGGTGACATCATAAATAATAACTCTTCAGGGAAATGTCAGGAGTAAGTACAAATAATACCCTTTACTCTGACACATTCAAGAAGGAGGCTTAAGACATCTGCCCCAATTGCTATGTGAAGAATATTTCAATAGTGTTACACTTGTTCTCATGTTAGAGAAGCGAGAGACTTACTTATCAGAGAACAGTCAACAGTGAGACATCCAGAGAGCCTGTGGGGAATGGGGAATCCCAGTTCAGCTTAAGAAGCAGAGACTGTAAAGCTGTCCAGACTGGAGTTCAAATCACGGTTTTATAACCTTCTATTTCTGTAACCCTGATAGCAAAAGCCCAATTGTGAGAAATCACATTCTTAGAATATTGCTCGGAGGACTGGTCATTTTTCTAATCCACTGACT
This sequence comes from Tolypeutes matacus, assembly GCA_026826555.1. NCBI lineage: Eukaryota > Metazoa > Chordata > Mammalia > Cingulata > Chlamyphoridae > Tolypeutes > Tolypeutes matacus. The sequence goes on along the minus strand of JAKSZT010054335.1, from coordinate 19,023,009 downwards.
ATCTGTTCTAAAATTGTATCTCTGGATGAAACCAGACCACAGAATTACTTCACTAACTTCTTCTCTGGTGTTATGCCATTGCCCAAGGCATAGCGCTGAAAAGTCAGAATCAACAGTCCTCGGTACATAGTAGAAAACACTCGCATAGCACAAAGTGGTTAAAGAGGCTCTCTACTAAATCACACAGAGTAGGAGAGGAGAAACTATTCCTCTCGAATCTCAGCTCCCTCAAAGGTTATTTTTCTTCTGGTTTGCTTTTTATCTTAATCTTAATCTTGCCTCTTAATCTTGCAAATGTTTGTTTCCTTCCTCTCTCTCTCAACAACTAGAAAGTAAAGCATATGGCCCATATCTCTGTACTAATCTTACCCCATTTCTCTCCCTTCATCCAGATTTTTCTCATTTATTTTTTGTACTTTTTGTGAACCACCTCGAATTCTTCGGGAAAGGATGAGTTCTTAGCACTGCAGACTCAAAACAAGCAACGTCCATGTCACCATGTCTTATCAATTTTGTTTATTTTTAACCAAAGGAAAAGAATCTAATTTAAAGAAACTCCCTTTGGCATCAGCCAACGATGGGATGAGCTGAACAAGCTGACCCGTGTAGCATGCATAGCACAGCACCTGGCGCCCTGCAGATAGAGAGACGTGTGAGTCATTATCTGATCACCTGCATGGGCTGAGTGAGGGCTGCTTTGGTGCAGGGACTGCGTCTTATTAGTCATTGTCCCCACCCCTATTGCCAACCTGGCAACTGCAGACGAGCAGTCCAGGTCTGATGGAAGGAACAGATCCTGAAAGAGAATGGCAGGTCTACACACGGGCGTAACCTCCTGTCAGACATCCGCTCTGCCATCAATCAGTACCTCAAACTCACTGAAGAGGGGGGCACTGGTGACCGTCAAATGACCTCACACCTACCCCGAGACTAGGCACTGTGTCACCACCACCAGTGCCACTCCATCAACAGTGACGAGTATTAATGAAGACGGGATCTGACCGGGACCTGGGTAAGCTCGTCACAGCACTATCAGCACCTGATAAACCGAGAGTCATGGACAGTTTCAACCCAGGGAATGTCGCTGACGTGTGGAGAGGAAGCTTTTTGTCTAACAGAAAATAGAAAGCTACATGGCAACAGTCTTCTCCTTCCTTCAAGTGTGGGTAAGAGATTGGCTCATTGTTACTAGCACCCTAGGATTAAAATTAAAGTAATTTATTCATACAAATGCCATTTGAGAAATAAAGGCATGCCACTTGCAGAAAAGAACAAGCTTCAGTTCCTTGTTATTAAGGGATTTATATGGTTATCAAAGAGACAAGTCAAATACATGGAAAAATATCAGAACGCCATTGAGCACAAGCAAGTAAAATGTCAAGAGTGCATATGCTACCACGGCCAGACAACACGTGATCAGTGAGGTCTGAACAGCTGAGGTGGAAGGTCTGGGCTATTTCACCTCCCCTAGTTTCCTAAAGAAGCGGAAATTTCTACATCTGCGGCTCATGGTCAAAAGACCTGTCCAAAGTGCCAGCACATCTCCTGGGACCCCACAAACCTAGCTGCGTGGATTATCCTGTCAGCTCGTGGTCTGCCTTCACAGGCGACCAGTTCATACCTCATGCCATTTTCGAGGAAAGTGGCTTTGCAGGCGCAGCTCCTGAGCAACCTAAAAGCACTAGGCAACTTTCAGCAGACAAGTTTAGTCAGGCACTGGGCTAAGTACCTCATATATGTTATCTCATTTAATCCCCCCAAACAACCTTATGATGTTAAGTGCTATTATCTCCATTATCCAGACAAGGAACCCCACATTCCAGGAGGTGATTTATTTTGCCTCAAATCACACAGCTGGTAGATGGTAGTAGGGGGCAGAGGCAGGATTCAGGCTCCAGAGCTCAGGGCCTTAAACTTGAAACCTTTTTCCCATTTTCCTTACCTTACTTGTGAAAAAAAGGGAGGAGTTTCCGATAAGGTAGCAGTAAGTGAGCATCTTTCATAATTTCTATGGTGAGGGCAAGACATATGGAACATGAAGGACCTCAGAGAAGGGGCTCATATATACCCATGTAACTTTTTAAATTGTCTGAGAGATAATCCAAGTTCTTGCATTCTAAAGCCTTAATTTTCACACATGGAGGATAGAGCCTCCGGGATGTTTGCTTTGGCTTTTTCTGTATACATAATGCACATCGAACAAGCTGAGCTAGTGCCACGGCCATGAGACCAACACCAAGGAGTCTGTAAAAGTTCATCAGTCTGTAAGAAGTGACAGGGCGGGCTTTACAACAGAGAGCAGAAGACCTCGGCAGCCAGGGAAGAGGAGCTAAAGCAGAATGACTGGCCGGCTCAGTGTTCAGCTTCCATTCAAGAAATTCAACCGCAGGCCCAAACTTACCTCTCCGATTTGGGCTTTCATTCTTTCTCAACCCAAATCTTAAAAGCCAACCAGCAGGTCCCCTTCAACTCCTTGCCCCAGGCCTGTCTCCATATCTCTGTCATATCGCTCTCTCTCGCCCTTTTGCTTTGACTTTTCAGCACCCACCCATCCATCATCTTCGGCGCTTAGCTCCCACCTCCTCCATGGTGCGTCCTCTAAACTGCACTCCTCACCTTCCACCACCCATTGAAACCAGGCTGATCCATTGATTTGACCAGATTCTAAGCAGCTCCCATGGAGAGTCACTGGAATACTGCAGGGGAAAGGCCGAGGAGCAGGAACTCAGAGGCTTGGGTCTAATCCTGGGCTTGTCATTAACTAGCTGTGAGGCTGGTTCTCCTCTACAAAGCAAGCTCTTTTAAAAAGAAATGTTTAATTCTCTAAAATTTCTTAACTTAAAGTGAATTAATTATTCCACATGACAACATCAAGACATCGGGAGGCTGAAATTCTGAGCCCCCATGTCTGCATTCCACTCACTCGTCTTATATTTTCTCTTTCATTTTCTTTTGTCTCATCCCTCTTTATCTCCTTTAATTACTCTCTGGTGCCTCCTTTGCCTGACCATCCAGGAGCATGGTGAGGCCCCCCGAGTGCTCGCTGAATCCTGATCTAGACTAGTAATCCTGAGTGATAAATGAGGGAACGGGACCTCCCTGCAAGTGAGCAGATGACCCTGCACGGTAAGAAAAATCACAAAGGAGCCTTGCCACCAACCATAGACCACAGTTCACACTGTAGACCACACTCTCTCCCACTCAGTTCTGAGTGGTGTGTGCTGATTTAAAATGGCCTGCATCCATTGCCACAACAGTACTCAGGACAACCTCCAACTCCCAAAGAAGCCCCTGTATTTCAACTGCTCATCCCCTCCCTACCCAAAAACTGTCAAGTGGCCACTGGCTCCACCTCATTGTTATAATTTCTTGCATTGCAAGAATCACCATATGTGAGCAAGAGAATCCCAGTAGGTTCCGTGTAATATTTTAGGTAATCTAAGCACCTTTTAAAATATATGTATATATATATATATATAAATAACATTTTTGTAAGCAAATACACATATATGCATATATATTTACATATCATTTTGCAAATGTTTGTATGTATTGTGAGAATTTTGATTTTTACCCATAATAAAAAAATAAAAAAATAAAAAAAAAAATTAAAAAATAAAAAAAAAAAATCACAAAGGAAAACAGAGGGGAAGTGCCCCATAAATGAGCCCACCATCCGCTGGACTTGCTGCTCTCATGAAGTTGGCCTTCGTTAGAGCTTCAGGCTTATCCCCTGGGGGTTCTGCGTTTTCCTTCCAGAACTGCCCTCAGAGGGTCTGCTCCCCTCTGCAGTTATCTCATGGGGCCTGGGCCAGCTGCAGATCATCACTGGTTTCCAAAGGAATAGTGAATTTGAGTCAAAGTCTCCCAATCCATGCTATCCTCTTTCTCCTTTCCTCTTCCACACTCAGATCAGCTCTAACTCAATAGTGGACTCCATGGGGGTCACCCTGACAAGAGCAAACCAGACAGGTTAGGCCAGCACTCTTTCAGCCCACCCCGCTAGAGGACACACAGGACACCACATCCGAAATGCCAACCTCTTTAGCCCCTTTACTTTCACTCTATAATCTGAAATCACCTGAGAAATAACTCTCTGAGCTTCAGACTCCTCGTGGGGTAATAGGGGAAATCACGCCCATTGTGTGAAACTGCCTTACAGATGAGGGATAATGGATGTAAAGGAAGGAACACAGCCATGGGCACAAAGGGCTCAGGGGCTAAATCTATTCTAGCTTCTATCATTAGTAGCTGGCAGCATTCAAGGTGACAAAAAAATCCTACGGGCTTCCATAGGAGGAACGAAGAGTCTAGTGACTTGATGCTCACAGTGAGGCCGTGCTGGGGTCACAGTCTTAACCCATCACTCTCTTTCCAGCCTCAGAATCTACCACTTTCTGCTTTTCCACCTCAAAGGGCAATGAGGTTACGTTAAAACCACAGACTAGATCTCACAGTCCAAGAAATAGTCCACCAAGTCAAGAGAGCTCTATTTAAGATACAGTTTTCAAGTATAGGTACATGTTTTATAAAGAACTTGTCCTGTTTATGTTTTACCCAAGGATCTTCTGTCCAGATATTATGAAAATGCACATTTGATTTTTTAAAAAAATCTATATATAGGGCCAAAGAGAACTTGGAAACTTCTGCCAATCATCTTAAGGAATCTTTCAAAATTGTGTGTCACTATCTTCTGTTATTCCTAATCCTGGGAAGCTACATCAAATCTTGCCCAAAATATCCTATAAAAACCATCCAGCAAAGACTTTTCTATGACTCAGGCTTTTGAATTAATTTATAACACATAATGAAATATTTGATAGAAATTACAGGAGACAGTTAATTCATTGGAAACAATTGTTCATCATTTTCACTGGACCACTATGAAGAGTGGGAATAAAAGAGGAAAATCCCACAAGGCATAGAAAAGTGGCAGAGAGGCATTTGGCAAATGAACTCGGGCTCTGTTCTGAGGACTTCTGTATGAAATGTTAATAAGGGCTGTTGTGTGAACTTTCCCATTGGGCAGCACAGACTTCCTCAGACAGCAATTATATAAGAGAATGCAAGAAGGGCCTCATTAGCAAGAGGACGGTCACTCTTGGCTTGTGATGACCGCTCACTGTGGAAGATGGCTGGTTGTATTTGGTTGCTTGGTCAAGCTCCAAGTCCTGCTAAAGTGGTCTTTGGTGAAGGGCTTTTTTTTTTTTTTTTGAGGTACTGGGGGTCGGAGATTGAACCTGGGGCCTCGTATGTGGGAAGCGGGCGCTCAACCACTGAGCCACATCAGCTCCCCTGAGTTGGTTTATTCGTTTGTGTTGCTTGTTGTTGTTGTTTTTCATTTTTTTAATTTTGTCAGGAGGCCCCAGGAACGGAACCTAGGACCTCCTGTGTGGGAGGCAGGAGCTCAATCACTTGAGCCACGTCCGCTCTCAGGGGTCTTCTTTAAAGTCCTCATTCTGAGTCAAGATTTGGTTTGTGGCAAATTGCAACTCTCTGTTTCTTAATGCCTGATTTGAGTCTATATCCTCACCTGTACTCTGTACAGAATTGACAGAGAGGCATCGACTCATGCTGTATGTGTTTTTAGGAGAATGTGAGGAATATTAAAACATGAGGCCTGGAATCATATTTCCAAAGTAGAGGTTTTCTTCAATTACAGCTTCCCTCAGATATCTGACCTATTTTTAGCCCTCCAGAAAATGTTTACTTTTTCAATTTTTAAATTGTCTAAACTTTTCTTTTGTTGATAGAAAATGGAAGACAGGACATAAAACTGTTGCAGCATAAAAATAATAGACATTCATGCTGGCAGTCAATTAAATATGAGTCCTTGAGTACATTTCTAATTAACTACCATTAGCAACTGTTTTGTTTCTGTCCCGTTAATTTTACATACCCCATTGATGCGCAAAACTATATTCCCCCACATGATCTGGCCCTAACACAGCCCTAATGACACAGGCCTTCCTCTCTTTGTTAATTTGCTGACAAAAACAACAGAGAAATGCAATTAGGCAAGGTCTTCTCAGGGTTCTGAGAGGCCCCTGCTGCTCCCTCATTCTGGAGGCCACCCCCAAAAAAGCAAACCACACTTAGTTCTGAAGTGGGGAGCTTGCTCTCGACTCCCCCGGGTCTCTTTCTTGCTGGGGAAGATGAAGAGTTTCAGAAATGGGAAATCCAATTGTTACTGAGAGTGGCAGAGAACATTCTTTTCCAGTAAATTTCCAAGGCATGTAAATATTTCAGACCCCAGATCTGACCCACTTCAGAGTTTTGGAAGAGAGTCCTTGAGACTCCATGTATCCCTATTTTGTTTTTCTTAGAAAACCCACCATTTTAGCTAAGAAAGTACTAAAGAATAATCTGCCCCCTCTTCTTCCCATGAGTAGGGAATCCAGCTACATTTTCCCACATCCTGAAGGGGCTAATTGGTGAAAGACCCAGTGAAGCCAGCAAGGTTTAGAGCTCAGTGAGCAAAGGATGAGAAAGTCTTCATTTCTGAGGACTGGACAAAGGCTGGCCGAGGTGGTCTAGGCTGGCAATGAAGAAAGCTGGGTTGATGCCAACGATGGAAAAGCTGTTGCATTTTTTCTTATTGGGTAATTTTAACTACATAATCATTGAGTCAACTCTGTGTCACATGTAAGATTTTTCTCACAACCATTCTGCTTTCATGAGCTGAATATTTTCTGTTAATTTGGCACTAGCTGTTCAGGGTTAATGATCAAATTGCTTTATAATTTATAAGAAACAGAAGGGAAGTCAGTATGCAACAACTAGGAAATTATTTCAAGCTTTTTTGAAAGAAGAAAATATAACTTCAAGTGATTTTCTCATTGAAGTTGTTAATAGCTGTGTATTATAGGAAAGGGGAAGCATGACGGTTACCATTTACAGAAGGGGAAATCGAAGCAGCGGCAGATTAAATGGCTTGCCGAGGTCACACAGAAGTCAGGGACTGTGCCAAGAATAGAACCCATTTCCTTGATTCCCAGGTCTCTGTCCCTGAGATTGTATAACAGATATTCTGCAGGTACATACTGAGGATCCAATAAGTAATTACTGAACATGTTTGATCTTTTATAATTAAAACTTAAATGGTAAAGACAAAAGGCGTTATCTTTGTGTTTTGTTCATGGTTGGTGCCTAATAGATATCTGTGTGATGAACAGATGGTTGACAGCATTTGTAGACTGAATACGATGGTGTGCAAAGTGTGTCTGTAAAATGTGAGCCATGTGAATGCAATGTAAGTAGCAGAACTTTGTCTCTACACGTTTGTACTGGTCATCACAGCTGGTAAAGAAAATGAGATTTGCACAAAGAACTCAATGACACCTAACATTTTTTTCCTTTAGAGGGTAAAAACATTGTATGTGTCACAGCTATCCCTATTGTAATCAATCGGTATTATTTATCCCTCTGAAATGACCATCTGTGATGGTCAGATGAGGAGAGAGAATTAAATTGGCCTGTGAGATAAGAAGGTATGTTCTAAAAACAAAACAGCAGTGGTCGGAGGTTGCAGGCCTTGAACCTCCCCTAAAATAATCCAAACACGGTCAAGATTCCGAGAAAAGGCTTTAGTTTCAAAAAGAAGAAGAGACCACTTCCAAATCAACCAGGCAGACTCAGGGCATTGGGCAGAGGGGACAGCCAGCAAGGACGAGGCGGGCAGAAGCCCACATGCCCTGCTCGCCTGTGTGGGGCAGTGGAGGAGAGTGAGCTCAGAGACGTGCTCAGGCAGAGGCCCAGGCGCCCCTTAGTATTCAAGTGGGCCGTCTCCCACCATCCTCGAGTATCACACGTGATCTGGAGTACAAGCGTACTATGCCCAGACTGCCTTTCCCTCTCCTGGGTTGCCCCGACCCATCCCTCCCACTCCCCAAGGGGGGGAGCCTTTCTCTCCTGTCCTCTTTTGCTCCTTGTTCCCTTGGCAACCTTGCCAACACCTGTCAGATGGTTGCCTGCACTGTTGGCAAAGCTCGCCAGGGACGACAAGATCAGGGGGAGTAGCCAGTGGCACAGAGGTTTAGCAGTCCCCACTAGTTCTTCAACTCGCAGGAGGGGTGGGGACGTCTAGAAATCTCCTGCGGTCGCACCAAGTGGAGGTGGCTTTCCCACGTGCCCTTCCTGCTCCACCCGCCTCGGCCAACCCCCAGGTCAGAACCACTTCCTCCCAGGACGAGAAAACGCATGAATGAGACAGGCTACAGGCTGGGAAACTTAGTTTATTTCCCCATTACATCCTTTTCCTTATTCTTATTCTTCCACACTCTTAATTTTTGCTTCTACTATTCTATATTTCCTTACTTTTTCTTCTTCCGCAAAATTACAAATTATGGTTTCCTCAATTCTATGAAAAAAATCCCCAGACTCACTAAATCTCTATTTCAGAAGCACAGCAAAATTGCATTTTACTTTCCACAATTTGCATTTATTTCTTAGAACCGCTTGGTAAAATATCTCACTGTTGTGAAACTAGCTCTATAGCAGGCAGATATTTCTTTTCAAGTTCCTGAAATATTCCTGGCCCTGATTTAGAGAAGTTGACCCCAGTGCTAGTTTCTGTGGCACTCTGTACCTTTCCCAAATACAGTATTCATTTGATCCCCATATTTTCTCCATAAGGCATATATAATTATCTCCATTTTATGTCCACAAGCCATAGACAGACATGTACAAGGTATTATAAGCTTAACACCTATGGGTGCTCCCACGATTTTATGCCCAGGCTAACAAGCGGAAAGTTTATGAATATCTGTTCTGAGATCTCTTTCAGTTGCTGAGAAAGAGAAAAATAAAAAAAATTCAACCTCTTTCAGTGTTGACAACTTATTTTAATGTTATTAAATAGCCAAAAAAAAAAAAAAAAAAAAATTCTAGTGCTCCTACCCAAATATGCAGAAAAGTAAAAAGGAGAAAGATTCTGCTTATTTCCTCTCAGCTCCTTAGCTATGTGAGTTTAAAAATAACCATCTCCCCACCCCCCTTTCTTTTATTCTGATCTTTTAAAGGAATAAATTCTTGGAGAAACAAAAATCATAATGTCATTCAGTCAAAACATAGCTGACTTTAAAGCATTTTACCACTTTTTAAAAAAAAGAGGACGTTTCTGTAAAATTTACTTAGTTCATCCATAATGATTAGCTAATAGAGCAATAGTTCTAATAGTTTTAAAATATATTTACATATTTATTGGACTCCAGGAAACTATTCAAAATCTGAGTGAAGTCCAAACCTTTTTTCTATTAACGTAGCTATATTAACCAGCTGGCTGTATTAAGCCAATTTTTAATTTTGAGTAATTTAAAAACAAACATTCTAATCTCAAAAACTAAACTACTGCTTTGGTTGTATCCACATTTCGATGGTCTTTAACCAGAGCGTAAAATTTAAATATAAAGAAATACTCCACATATTTAAGAGTACTGTCTATCTATTAACTAGCCCAACCTTTTTTGATGACTATACACAAGACACACTATGCAAATATGTAACTATATAACTCAAGAAAGATTTTAAATCCATGCAATAGAACATATCTTAATTCCAGTGTCACCAACGAAAATTCCTGCCTTTGATTGGATCTAAGTGGTAGTCTAAGTATATAAAAAATATATAATAAAAAGTTATACTTTAAAACTCTTAGTAATTAAAGAGGGCTTTATTTACATGTAAATTTTAGCTTTGATCTCTCTGGCAGGGTGAAATAGCCAAAGAGCTATTCTAGTTGTTTCCCGGCACACAAAGGTCCCATGTATCTTTTTTTTTTTTTTTTTTTTTTAATATCCTAACCATAGAAAAAAGCTTTATTCTCACCTCACATATATATTTAATTTTAAAAACTGAAATACCATATATCTTTTGAAATACTTCTAAGTGAATGTACCTATTTAACCACCACACACCAAATCTGGGCTACAGGATAGACCAAAAGGAAGAGATCTTCTTATGGATATGTACCTTTTCAGCAGATAATTTCAAGTAACAATATATTTTAAAAAATGAAGTAGCATGGTAACAGTTAAAGCTTTCACTTAGGATCTGTCTTGGGATTGACAAAGAAACAAATGCCTTTAACAGGGAATAATTCCAATGGTCAACAAACATTTATTGAACCCTTCAGGCACTGCTCTGAGTCCCAAGAGAATTCCAAGAGGAATGAGGCATGTTTCTGGGCCTGGTTAAGCATACTCCCTAATATAGGAGGAAAGATCCCATGTACCACACAAAGGATCAGAAAAAGAGAGCTCATGTGTATGAAGTTTCATTTCAGCTGGCCTCATTCCCCAAACCATAGTTTAGTAGCACTATTCAAACCCAATGTTATAATGTATTTTCTATCACCCATAATTGTCTTTTTCTAACCTACAGTTATTAGATCTAATCCTAAGTAGAATTAAAATTTTAGATTTGATATCATCCAGGCAAAAATTTAAAATATCTATAAAAGGCTATATTATCCCATAAAAATTCAACTCTGCATTTTATTCCAAACCTAAAAACTTCAACTATTCAGTTACTTTCTTTTTTTTTTTTTTTTTTTTTTAAAGATTTATTTATTTATTTATTCATTTATCCCCCCCTTGCTGCTTGTGCTCACTGGGTCAGCTAACCACGCCGTGCGGGCGGGCTTGCCTTCACCAGGAGGCCCCGGGAACCGAACCCGGGTCCTCCCATATGGTAAACGGGAGCCCTACTGATTGAGCCACAGCCGCTTCCCTCAGTTACTTTCTAATTACTGGCATACTAGGCTCACACAATGATCAAAACATTAAAGAGATGGGTCTGTAAATATGGATGCCTTCTCCCAAATCAGCAAAATAAGAAATCTCATGTCTCATTTTCTTTTGGGTCAAAGAAAATGACCCAAAGTAGCAAAGATATTCAAGATATGTTGAGTTTTCTGTATTTCTAGTCTTAGAAAATGACACTCAAGTGAGAAATCAGACGTGTGGAAATATCTCTTTCTCAGAAATGCCACAATTCACATGTTAACTTTCCACTATCAGTGTAATACAGACTTGAATGAAAGGTTAATACGCAAGATGAAGACGAGCTGGAATTGCAGGAAGAAGAATCTAGGAAACCAAATAATAGCCACTTCTATCTGCTTATGTTACAATTGGGTTGTGTTTATTTTTTTTATCAAGCTGGTTTTTTATCGTTTTTTTAAAATAACAACCCACCCAAATGCTCTGCAAGCAGAGTTAAGAGCAACAAAGACAATATCTTGGCATAATGATCATTTTTGGGCTGTGTCAGTAATATCTTATTTTTTGCATCTATCAATTCTATTCCTGTTCTTCACATGAGCTCCCATGAACTATCATTAGTATCATCCCTCTAGACTAAACAGAAAAGGGAAAAGGCAAACAGGGCTCAGTCATCAACAGGATGCAAGGAAATGCTGTGCAATTAACAGAGAGCAGGGATGTAGTCACTCAATTCACTGATCAAATACACATTGAGCATCTACTGGGTGCCAGACACTGGGCCAGGCCCTGACCATATAAAGATGCTCTCGGTTAGTTCCTAGCTTAGGGGAAAAACAAAGATATGCATGACTGTGTATAACAATAATATGGACAAAGTGCTGCTCATACTGATGGGGGAGAAATACCCAGGAGTGGGGCCATCAGGGTGGGTTCACAGAGAAGGTACAGAAGAGGGAAGGCCCTGGAGGCTCAAAAGGCCTTCTTATGAGGCAGAAAATGGATGCAGGTGTCAGACAGATGGAAGCACATGAGCAAAGCCGACTAGTATAAAGGTGGTGACCATCAGCATTTGAAGCTCTAGTATCATGTCCAATGAATACAAACTAAACAATGGGAAGACCAGTGTTACCAAGATAGCGGAATGGCCAAAGTCTGGGAATCCCGAATTGGGAAGTAAGAGATTTGAGTTCTTAAAACTGTAAACTAGACAGAAAAATGATGAAATGGCCAACCAACGAGAGATTCCATTTGGTAAGGAAGAAGAGTAGCTGTTGCCTACCTCTTCCTCAGGCAGGAAAAGCCATGGCCCCAAATATACTACTGCACCTAAGAAACGAATTCCCATCTCTGTCCATGAAAGCACCTTGATTCAAGCACTGAAAGTTAATCAAGAAACTAATGGTCCTACCTTGCTTTGGAATGATTATGGTTGCAAGGATGCCAGAACCACTTGACAGTAGGCTGAGGGATACCATAAATGGTGCATGTCAGGATCTGCCTGCTGCCCAGGGCGTAGAGAGTTGGGTCTGGAAATGACGACACGGCCTTTTCATAAATCTGGGGTTTCACTGGAAAGGAGATGAACAGGATAGAAGTCAAGAGCTGTTCTTATGACCTTCACCTGGGCCACAGCACAAAGCATTGTCTCTTGTCTTGGTGTCAGGGAAACAAACACATGAACAAAAAATTAAATAATCCCCATATTTGTGCCGATAGTGTTAATTTATTAAAAAAGGAGCAGCCTTCTATGAGAACATTATGATTACAATGACAAAGAATCATGTCGCCCATGGAAGGTAACAAGCAAACATGAAATAGCTATGATGGAACTGTAAGTGACTTTTAGAATAAAATTTTAAAATTTTGTTTTTGCTAATGTTGTTGTATTGACTTTTTTTTTTTTTTTTTAAGATTTTATTTATTTATTCATTTATCCCCCCCTTGCTGCTTGTGCTCGCTGGGTCAGCCAACCACGTCGTGGGGGCGGGCCCGCCCCCACCAGGAGGCCCCGGGAACCGAACCCGGGACCTCCCATATGGTAAACGGGAGCCCCACTGATTGAGCCACAGCCGCTTCCCTATTGACTTTTAAATTTACAAATTGTCATCGATTTCCCCCGTACCAAAACTGGAAGAGAGTATGTACAATAAACTTACCATTTACGATTAGAGTGGTTGTGAGATTTTTAAGCACATTTGACTGCTTTATGCTCAGCAAGATCGTATACTCCCCCGCATCCTCGGCAGTTACGTCTTTGACAATCAATGAATAGCCATGAACCAAATAATGAGCAGATTTCTCAGTTGCTGGTATCCCATCTTTTAGCCTGTGTTTAAGAGCATGTTCAGTGAGTCATTTCACACGGCCTCTCTGACAGTGCCTCCACGACACTGCCCTTTAAGTTCATTGGTGAGCTTGAGATGTTAAGTTTGGAGCCTTTCATCTTCAACACTGACTTTTAAAATGCTGGCATTGACTTTTCAGAAAAGGCAGGTAGGATTTTAAGGCTGGGAACAACTTCATTATTTGTTGGCAAAGAGGAAGAAATAAGCCGAGGGCAGACAGAAAAACATGACTGGGAATGCTGGCCACCATCGTGACTTCAGGGATAACCCAGAGGCATCATCTCTGATCCCACCCAAGATGTTTTCCAGAGTTTTCCATGAGGCTCCATCAGCAATACAAGGGCCATTGTAAGTCAGATCAACGAGATCACTTCTCCAGATAAAAATAAAAATAGACCTTCCTATTGTGGTCTCATGTGGAGTTCTTATTAGTTACATAAATGGTCACACCAGTTGTCCCTTTCATAAGTTATAGTGAAATCAAGATTATCAAGATTTTTCCCCTGGGGAAGGTGCAAAACTCAAAACAGAAAGCATAAACTATTAAAAATTTTTAAAAATTTAAATATAGAGCCAAGGCCTCAGTATCATCCAATTGCATACAGAGCCAGGACACCTGGATTCTTAACCTGGCGCTGCCACTAACTGTTTACTTAACCTGTATGAGCCTCAGTTTCCCTAAAGTTTTCTAGAGTATCTCACCCTCTGAACTTAAAAATTCTATGATTTTATTAAAATTCACAGTTCTTTAAATGGTCATGATTTCTACCTGCTGGGAATTTCTTGGGTTCTGTGTAAAGGTATTAATATTGGGAATGGTATCCAGTCATAATTGGGCGTGTATTACATACTCTTGCAAGAAAATTCCTATGACCACTGGGTCTCAGTTTCAAAGCAGTTAAAATGACTGTGCTTCTATTTTGTGATTACAAATATCATCTTGGTATTATTATTCCCTATAACCACATCAGCATTTTCAAAGGTGTATTGACATTTTTTTTTTAGGTCCCGGCTACTTAGTTACTGAAGAAATCAGCACTGTTTATTAGATAGGATACTCTGAAACACTGAAAAGAGAGAATGTACTTACAGCGTGATTAAATCCCTATTAAGGAATAAAATACACTCATAGAAGATTTAGTATTAAACTTGTTAGGTATTATGGGGCAAAAAAATCCATTTTCTACTGAGTTGGCATGAAGGGACATAGCACAAAGGTTTTCTCTTTAATTCCCTATTAACCACTTAAGGAAACTGAAAACAATTAAACACTACTCTTACGAGCTACTGAAAGCAAAATAAGCTCTGGCTGAGGAGACTCTAAAATGGCACCACTTCTAAATTGTATGGATTTGTTTTCCTAATCAGTTTTGTATTATATACTCTTTGTTAAAAATGTAATGACTTGAGCCAAAGATATAGGCATTTAAAAATGATTTAACAAAATGACTGCAGATTATAAACAGATTACATTGTTTTACATCAAGGTGTTGTACAAGTATTTAAAAAAAAAAAAAAAAAAAAAACCTGCTTAAGGAGTTTCTGAATGTGTAACCTTTAAGCCCAAACAAACTTAATTAGTCAAGTAGATCCATTCGTCCTTCCCTGCATCTGAATAGGTCTTGTCTCTATTAATGTTGGCTTAATTTAAAACAAGACTGGAACTTTCACCCTAGTAGTGTATAAAAGAATTATTTTCAGCATCCTCATTACAAGAGCCCACTTCTTCAGGGCTAACAGAGCATGCTACGTATTCAAGATGCTTCCCAATCACTGCCCAACATCCCACTCAAAGGGTGTTGACATCATAGGATGGTTTAGAGCTGCAGAAACAGCCCCAGTGAGTGGCTGACCAAACTGAAATGAAAACCCAAAAAAGCCTAATTCCTTGCTCCATCCCGTTAAATGGCTTTCTTCTTATCCATCACCCCCCAACCGTCATCCCCCACCCAGAAATCAGTACAGTTCTTAGCTCTCTAGAGGAATTCTCCTGATATTTTTTGAGGAAGTCAAGTCATTGAATTCTTTTTTTTTTTTTTTTTTTTTTTTTTAACCGGGAGGTCCCAGGGATCGAACCCGGGTCCCTCCATAATGGGAGACGGACGCCCAACCAGTTGAGCCACATCCGACCCCAAGTCATTGAATTCTTGTCTCCTCCTTCTTACAAAGCATATCTTAGACTGTTATGAAAATCATTAATATGATCCTACCATACGACTTCTGGCGAGGGAAATGCCTTCACTTTCATAGAGAGCCGGTAAGACCGCTTGCCAGCCACTGTTTCAAGCACCTGCTCTTTCCGATGTTTCACAGTAATGAATGCTTTATCTTTGAAAGGAGAAGCAATAAATACATTAGAAAGGATATATTTACATTAAAAAAACAAAACCTCAATACCTCGTTAAGGGAGGGTGCAAGCAATGAATAAAGAGAGCTGAATTATGATGGAACCTATCAATGAGCACAAATGTTGATCAATGAGTAAACTAAGGTAAGAGCATGCATATTGGTGAAATACTTTCAAATCAATGATTGCAAGTCTCAAAGACAAAAACAGTAGTAGGACAACATAAAGTAATAAATTTCCATATCACAACAACAGATAAGTGGGAAGCTATTTCTAAAAATCTACCTGGCAAATATTACTAAGTTGGCAGAAAGTTTCTCTGGTCATCCTATGACAACTAATTTGATATCAAAAAGCAACTGGATCTTGTTTGTCTATTTTTTAATTCTTATTACTATTATGTTTATTGAAATAATAAAAATACTCTAATAATGACTGAAGAGATGAACGCACAACTATGTGATTATACCAAATACCATTGATTGCACACTTGGGATGAATTGCATGCTTTATTAATATGTATCAATAAAATTGATTTGTTTAAAAAAAAAAAGCAACTGGAAAATGGAATGGTTGTAGCTCAATAGTTGAGCGTCTTGCTTTACGCATGTATGCGGTGCCAGGTTCAATCCCCGGTACCTCCTAAATTAAAAAAAAAAAAAAAAAGCCAAAAAGAAATAAAAGGAAATCTATGGAATTGCTATCAACAATGGAAAAAAGTAAGGTTTTTAAGGATTCTATATTTAAGTCTTTCTAGAAGTTGTATATTGAAATAAGTGACAATATTTGGATTCCACAAGAGTAAAACCAGAAATGAAATAGCATCAATTCTTAATAATCATTTATTACAGCATCTTTTTACTTCTCTAATTCATAATTGTACCTGGGACATTTTGCCCAGATAACAAAATAAAACAGATCATCTTCTCCTGTTTTGTTTACATGATACACTAAAGAATTTCATAAACAAAATTATAAGATGATCTAACTGAATTATTGAACACAAAAAATGTGTAAAGAAAAGATTCTCTAATTCAGACGTACTAAATTTAAAGGACATTTAATGTGAATTGCTTTGGGGTTGGGGAGCAGAAAGGGGCCATGGCAATGTTACTTGACCAAAAGAAAATTTCCTTGTTTTACAGAACCCACAGAATGCACAGTGATTGGAAACAGCATGGCTGATGGTTCTGAACTACTGCTTACCATAAATATGAACTGAGGTGTTGACAGATCTGAGTGACGGTCCACTCTTCACATGGCAAGTGTAAAGTCCTTTGTCTTTGTTCTGCACTTTGCTAATAATAAGAGCACTGTAGAATACATTGACAAGGGGATTGCTTTGGTCAATTCGTCGCCTTATAGAAGCTCTCCTATTTGTCTAGAAAGAAAATGTATGATTTAAATGTAAAAGTAGTAACTGATTATGCTTAAAGTTACAGCATTTCTCAGATATTATTGAAATCAATATTCTAACCTCTTTGTTTTCGGCTAAGAAGGATATCAGACCCCACTTAGAGCAAGATGTTTGGAAACTCCATCTCTGTCTAGATGTGTTTAAAATAGGCACTGCAGTAGCACTTATTTAGCACTTCATCATCTTCAAATGGAACTTCCATGTGCCTTATCGAGATTGTTTCTCATAACCACCTTGTGAGATCAGCAGGATTATTGCCCTTTTGCAGACAAAGAAACTGAAGTGACAGACACCGGCCAACGGAGGCCTGAACTCATCCCTTTTGAGAGCAAATCTAGTGTCTTTCCTCTACCACACACACCTCTCTAAACAGCAAACCAGTCTCTAGGCATAAAGATCACAGGCAAACCCAGACCGGCAATAATTATCTTTAGTAGCTGGCTTCATGACAGTGTTTCTCTTAATAAATCACCACGTGGGTTTCCTTCTGCTTGCCTTCTAGAAATGAAGGAAAAGATAATGAGTCCTGGCCATGCCCACAAAGGTGTAATAATCCTAGTTGCATTATTTGATGATCTGGGCAACAATTGCCAATTTCTGCTAAATCAGAGCAAATGGATCTGGAGACAATAAAAGCCATCAACAAGTGAGCCCACACTGGGGTGGGGCGGGGGTCATCCCAAGTCTAACTCAGGAAGACCAAGAGAAGACCTGGAGGCTTAGCCGTCTGACCTGGCCACCTTTCTGATGCATGAGATCACATAACCCTCTCTAATTATTCCTTCCTTTTCCTGTTTGTTTGTTTGTTTTCAGCACTACATTTTATAACATACAGTATGTTTTGGAAAAAAGATTTTGGGAATTCTCCTGGTACTTTGTTGTCAGAGCTGACCTCTGGATCTTGGGCTTGGCTCTCCCCTTTGTGCCATGCTTAATAAGTTTCTATCCATCTGTCCTTTCATGCTCCTGTTGAAACTGGCACATGTTCAGGCCGTTTTCTTCATTCTCATTACTAATGAGAAAACATCCATCACCACCACCAAAAATTAGATAACCAGTCCCCTAAAATAGCAGATGGAGGGACTTTCTGGAACTCTCTTTGTGTGTTACCCCTCCCCCCCTTTGGGACCGACGCTCGAGTACCACTGAGACTGCTCACACCTTGGAAAAGAACTGATTGCGGTTTTGGAATTGCTCTGTCCAGTGCTGTAGCCACCAACTTTATGTGGCTGTTTACATTATAACTCAGTAAAATTCAATTTCTCAGCCACACTCCCCACATCCCAAGTGCTTGACAGCCACAGGTCCCCATGGCTGCTGTATCAATCAGTACAGATGTAGATATTCCTGTCACAGAAAGTTCTTCTGGACAGCACCGTGTTAGAATATTTTTGGCATTCATTAGATTTAATAGAATAATAGATAAATCAAGAGGTTTATCAATACTCTCACTTATAGTATAAACACTAACAGGATAAAATTTTCTTCCCTCTTGGTGTTTATTGAGAATGCTTGATTTCTGCCAAAACCAGGAAAATACTGCTACAAGTCACAGCATTTTTATTTAAATAAGAAAATCCCACTTTCAAGAAAATAGTTTAAGACTGATAAGTCCCTAATGTGTCAATATAGCGCACTTGTTATATGTTTTTGTTGCCAAGCTGTGCTCTTCTGGGGAAAGAAATGCTGATGTAAAACAATAATAGCTTGGGGCTGATGCATTAAACTTTTGTACATAATTTAATCACAAGCTAACTTTGTGACTGGGTAATCTGAATGATATAACAAATGACTATTCTTGGGACATGCCACATAAATCTTACTGCCATGCCAAAAATGGGAGCTGGAACTACTGTCAAAATTTTCTTAATATATGATAGATTCCCCATCTACAAATGTTTAAGTAACTATTGTTTGCCAGAGTGTTCAATTTGAATAAGGAACCCCAACTTGGTCTTCATTCTCCTCATTTTTCTGGAGGATGAATTGCTCTTTGACACTTAGCAAAACGAACACTGAATCGCTGGGTTGTAGTTATATTTTCCAAACACGCTTCAGTCAGGTGCCTGACTGTCTGCCAGTCTCTCAAGCGAAAGTGCTCACATAGACAGCTTCCCCCAAACTTTTTTGTTGGTGTTACAAAAGACAGTCCCCCTGCCTGACATTTAGTGATAAATTTCCCTCTCATCTCTAAATCCTTGAGAATGGTTTCCAAAGATGAAACAATCCCTTTTCCACCCAGAATCATGCAATAGAAACAGCAGCCTATCAGCTTCAAAACCAAACCCCCAAACTTCAAAAGACCATATCTATGCACATCACACTCATGAAATGGAAGGCCAGGAAAGCACCAAAACCTAAAGCTTCTTTAATGATTAAAACGGCCATCGAGTCAAAATACTCTGATTTTTTTTCCCATATCAAATACCCCGTGGGATTTCACTTTCTAAAGTAAATACTGTCCTATGGAAGAAACAGAAAAAAAGGATAACTCACTTCACCAGGGTAACTCCATGCCATCTGAACCCTCGTGTTCAAGGGCGTGGTGGCAGTACAGTTGAGCCTAAGAGTCTGACCTCTCAGCAGTTTGACCGGGCTTGGCGGGCTCATCTGGACATCTATGATTGTATTGGCTGCAAGCATAAGAGACAATTTTTCTTTTAAATCCAGGTTTCATTAAGCAGATAAATCACAGAGCATTTGGGTTTATGTGCATAATTCTGGAACATCACTTACTTTGTCGATACGTTAGATAGTTTGTCTGATACAAATGTCCATTGACGGTTGTTTCACAGATCAGAAGCCCTATTTCTTTGTATGATGCATTTGATATTATAAAACCCTTCCTACTGTCCCAGATTATTTTCTTTCCATCAGGGATGAGCGTATCGAGTGGAAACTGAAATGGAAGAAACATGCTTTAACAAAATCATATTAGCACTGGGGCAATATTGTTTTCTAACAGTTTATAAAAACACAATTTTCATCTAAAATGAAAATAGTGCTGGTAAAAGCTCAATTCGTCATCACTGGTTCTTTCGTTTTCCTTGCACATAGCAAGATATCAGTGTGTTACAGTGAGATGTTTGTCAGTTTGGGCAACAAGCTGCACCCACTTAGGAAAGCCCTAGCTGTCAGGTCAAGACTTCTAGGGAGAGCCACATGTCTCTGGCCTCTGGGAATCCTCCTAACAAATTGGCCTGACACTCAATAGAGAAACCAATTAACATTTGTTTCCACTGGGGCTGCCGGATTATCCTCATGTGTCTTCATCATGTGGAGCTCTGAGCTAGCCATGACCTGTCTTCCCACTGCATCACTTACTAAAGAGGTGGCTGTCTCCACAGCACTATCAATAAAATCATTCCAGGGCCCCCAAGATCCATCACATTCACTTGGCCCTCATTGGGGTTATCGTCCTGAGAATGATGCTGCTTCAGAAAGAAAGCTGAGGGCATCAGCTCTACCTCGGGAGGGGAAACTCCGGGCAGCCCGAGCCCTGGACGCCGAAGGCGCTGGACCCAGAACCACGGTCATGAATGACACGTTCTCAAATTCTAAGAATTATTCCAAAACACAGTGAGTCTAAGTAGAAGGGAAAAAATCTATTGTTTTGTTCTCTCTGACACCTTCTTCTGCCACCAAGCACTTAATTTTTAAAGATTACAATATAAGCAATCTACTCTGGGATTAAACTTTATAAAGTATCTTTGCTTCATAGAGCAGCCTGGGCAAATTCTCCTGATGGCTGGTTGCCAGTCAGATTTTCAGAGGCAGTAGATAAGTAACCTCTGTTACTTATCCCCAGTTGTAAAAGAAAAAGAAAAAAAGAAACCTGTCTACCAACATATCACAAAGGAAGAGCCAAACAGCCACAAAGAAGTTTCAACCCTCTTGTACCTCCATAAAAGGTACAACCACCATCCCTCTCCCTACCTATCCATATACCATTTATTTCTATTGCTTGTTGAGTAAACTGACCTGGATTTGTGCTTCCATGGCAGAAATTTCTATTCTGAAAGTCAATAATGTCTCTTTGTATGCATTACCAGAGTATTACATTGGTTCAAAATTAATTACATCCTGTTTAAGAATAACTGAAAGAAATTAAAGGATTCATTTCATGCTTTCGTACATTCAGATTCTACCTGCAAAGTTATGAATATTCTGGATTCAGGGGGAAAGAGTCTTCTCTCTAATTTGATGTGAACTATTAAGGAATAAACTAAGATGCATTAAAAAATAAGGAATTGAAATATGTGATGCTTCAAAAGTCTGTGAAATCTAGGTGTGCTGACAAACTTCTTCAACACAACTTAAAAACATATTAAAAATTTCCCCTAAAGTGTTTCTCCTACTCAAATCTATCCATTTTTGCCACTAGCAGTGTTCCACTGGCAAAGTAAGTAACTTTATTCGTAGCAGAAAAGAGCTAAAACAACAAAGGACTGTGTAGCTCATGCTGGATGTGTCACTGAGAGGCAGACAAATGGGCAGGGTGATCTCAGCCTGAGGAAGAAAGTTCTGGGCAGGCAGGACGTGTCTCCAGCTGGCGATGACTTCACCAAGGCAGGGACAGGAAAGGAGGGGGGCTGGGATGGCAAATTAGAAGAAAAGGGATTATAACAGAAGGGAAAGATCTTACCTTCACTTTGTGTCAGCATAAATACTTAATAGCTTTGAATGCAAATACATACATACATACACACACACACACACACACACACACACCAAACCAAAGTCCCTGTTAGAATTTTACACTCCTCTCTCTCTTTTCTAATTATGCACTACAGATCTTAGGTAGAAAAGAAGAGTCAATCAACTTTTTTTCCCCAGAAACTTTCATGTGTGGGAATGTTGGAATGCTTCTCCTCACAGAAAAGCTATCTTCATTAGGACAAGAAAGCAAGGGGAAAAGAGAGGTTCCATAATCCCCACTGGGTTTTTCCATGTTAATCATACAGCAATTACTACCTTGGAATAAGAGAAGTAATGTCATACTGTCGACGTGACCTGATAATAAATCAGGTACAGGGTATGAAGCTGTTAAATCAACAATAACAATAGCTAACACTTGAATAGGGCTTACCTTGCACCTGGCTAAGTGCTTTCCACTCATATTTAGCTTCGTAACAGCCATGGAAAGTAGGCAGCCCCCTTCCTCAAATGGGGAAACTGAGGTAACCTGCTAGTCTGCCCAGCAGGTAGGAATCCAGGCCAACGTGGCACCAGCCTCTGCTCGAAACCTCTCTGTCCTTCCCCTACCCAAACCGAACCACTAGAAAGGGTGGCAAGGCCCCTGCATGGGAAGGAAGGACAGCTGTTCTAAAATGACCTGGGGTGTCCCTCTGGACCCTGAGACCTCAGGTGTTCTATCACCAATTGAGGAATCCCACTGGGTGATGCCTCTGGTGTTTTCAGCTCTGACGTATGATTATTTTCTGTTTCTTGGCAATGAGGGACACAGATGGAAGGGAAGCCAAGACCCATCTCTGCTACTGAGGGCTTATATCAAATTGACAATTTAGGAGGGTAAATGCAAGGGGAGAAGAGAGGGAGTCAGCTCCATCCTGTGTCAGGATTTGGGATCAGTAGGTGAGACTGAAACTTATTTAAACTTTGCAAACTTCACCACCACCACACATTTCCTGAGTGAGGTGATGGACAGTGCTGGTGTGGCCTTTGAGCAGCCTTGACTTACAGTTCTAAGCAATCAAGAATTCACTGCAGCTTTCCTTTTTTTTTTTTTTTTTTTGAGTTTTTATCCAATTGTTAGTCCTTTTATAACTTCTAACTCTTATTGCTGATTAATTAGCTGGATGGTCACAATTTAGTTTTTGTTTTTAGTAGAGTCTACCCTAAATTTTTTTCCTTTCCTATATGTATAGTTTACAACATAATATGAAGTAAAAAAATCTCATTTGGGGGTTTCTTCCCATTTTTTTCCCTAAGTGGCTAAGCCTTTGGTCAGCAAGAAAAGCCCCAACTTAAACCAAAGGTGGGGACTCCATATATATTAAACAAGAACACTTAAATGTCTGGAGAATTTTTAACAATAATTAGGATAAACCACTCTCCGCCAGTTTATTAATTGGTGTAAGCACCAGAATTGATTTTTCTCATATTTGCAGACATTTGGATTTGTGGCAATAATTGAAAATTTCCATGATTGTAGTTCTTTTATTATTCACATAGATTTATGCCTAAGACATGAAGACTTTGTCGTTTTATTCTATTTCAATAAATGTATTTATTGTAACTTAGACTCCATGGTCTCTTGTACTATATAGTTCACGGCTCCACAGTATAGTACAGCCTTACACCTTATAGTACAATAAAGAGGTTATCACAGAAAAGCCCACTGAGAAATCCCCATGTCTGTAAGAAAATTACTCCGAGACGAAAAGATTAAGAACTCATTATGCTCCTTTGCAGTAAAATTATTCTGCGACTGGCACTGCTCAATTTTACCTTTTTCAAAGTAACAGTGATGTTGGGCGAGGTGGTCCGGCAGGGGATGACGACCTCTGTCCCCTCCATCATGTGTATGACATGAGGAATCTCACTGTGCGTCTCTACAAAAGGCCTCCCCGTATCTGCAGGAGAAGAACGTGAAGACAAAACAAAACAAAACATGTAAATGACCGAAACGTGACCAGGTCGACACTGGAGCTGACACGGTAAATGGGCACTGCTGAGTTACTTTGTTTTCCCTTTAACATAATCCACGAATTCAGGTTCTTCCTCTCTTTGGCCCTCTGTGTTTCTGCCCGGAAAAAAACGAACGATTCTCTAGTAAAAGCTCATTCCTTCTTCAGTTTGTGGTCTTTAAACAGATTGCCCTGATGCCTGATAGGGGATGTGTTAGACGGCTGGGGGAAAAAGCCAGAGTCGCAGGAGAGGGAGGGCAGTCGGGAGCTATAGCAGCAGGAAGTGCCCTCCAGAACCTCTAAGAAACCGTGCGTGCAGGGGCACAGAGGTGAACGTAGCTTAGAAGGGACTAGAGATCATGCAGAGGTGTGGCAAGTTGGAGGGAGGATTATCCTTTGAATGATAAAAGCAGGACTTCAAAGTTTTCTAGACATTTCCTGGCAGAGCCCTAATGAATGAGAAGGTCTGAGCTACTTGGGGGAGAGGGAGCAGCTGGGGAAGCGGCGCTGAAGGCTGCATTTGGTTCACGCGCATGTTGGGTCTGTTTCTTTGGTATGCACCACTTATCTACTAAGAGCAAGTGTGTGCAAGCGCGCAAAGAGGTCTGGAGAAGGCTTTAGATGATCCCCGAAATACCACCCTTCAAAAGCGCGGCACTGCTGCGGCCTGCTGAGACGGGAGGGTTTGGTGCAGTGCCTGGCTGGTGTGCAGCACCGGCACTGCAGGGTCCCGGAGAGACCCCGCCCACCATGGCCACCTAGCTCTCCACTGGAAGCCCTGTCAGACCCCTTCCAGCTTGCACCCTCCCCAGCCCCAGCCCCAGCCCCATCTCCAACCCCCCAGCATGCTTCTATCACAGCGCGGACAACACCAGACGCTGGGCTGTAATTGGCAGTTGACTTCTCCGGTTGTACCTTGGCTGATGGATTCCTAGAGGAGAGGAAACATATCCCAGTCATCTCCGTGTAAGGTGTATGACCGACAACGGCGAACAAACAGTGGCTAAGAAGCCCTGCCACTGAGAAAACAGGGCAGGACAGGTGAGGCGCCGCCTCCGTTCACGCACCCACACCCAGACGTAAGCAGAGCCCCCGGTGGCCACTCTGTTCTGTCTTCCAGTGCAGGGCTCACGCCTCCCGCTCAAGGCTGAATCTCCAGGCGGAGCCCCCCAGACGGAGGCTGCAGGAGGCAACTGATGTTCAGAGGCCTGATCTCCACATGTTCAGTGGGGATAATCGCCATCTCGTACTGGAGAGTGTTAGAGAAGCTCTGAGAAGGGGGTGACTGCCAAGGGCTAGGGCCGGGGAGGGACAGGCTTCGGGGCAGGGTCCCCGTGAGGCTGAGTCCGAGGGAGCCCACACATCCCGAAGGGGAAGAGAATGCCCCTCATGCTCCGGGTATGAATCCTGGCCCCACCCCTTCCTAGCTATGGGACCCTGGGAAAGTCACCCTGGTCCTCACCTGTAAGATGTACCTTGCAGGACTATTACATGTGTCACATGCACTCACACCTGTCACCTGGCACACACTCAGAAGACTGCCAGGCAGAGAGATGGTACCATCGTGTTATATGTGTCAGCTACTCATTTTCTTTTTATTATTACAATGAGATATCTGAACTTATGGAGAAAGAGAGGTAGGATATATGAAAATCAAATTATACTCATGATGTTAATTATATAGAAGCATAAATATATATTCCTATAGTGGCACAGCACCAAGACTAGAAAGGCAGGTGTAAAATGTTCATGATGGAAATCTCTGGGTGGAGGCGTCGTGGTCATTGCTATTTTCTATTTACCCTCTTCTGCATTTGTCAGAGTTTTCGAATGATTGTGTATTATTTTATAAAAGTGTTTTCAGTGATTGAGATTGAAAGTCAAATTATAAGAGACTGTCCACTTTTACTTGAGTAAAACTATAAATCTTGTAATTGATTTACTTCTGTTTTGTCCTTTACATAGAATGAGACATTAACTGTCACAGATACTACAGTTGTATTTATTAGGAATGCTCAATGGATATGGTAACAACGCAGAGAGGCAAAGTTAATTACACAGAGATGAAGGATTCACTTATCAGCATTAAGTTCCTCCTCAAAACAGAGTTGCTGAGCAAGGCATTCAGGCAGGGACTACAGGGATTTGATTATTCCTTTCCTTCCTCCTCTGAGTCTATATTTTTGTCTTCTTTGTGAGTCCCAAGGTAAACACGAACACCAGGAAACAGTTGAATTCATTTAACTAAACTGTAAATCCTTCATATTTAATGTATTGTCTCCTTAAGCAAACATTTTCAATGAAGGACACTGGTATAAAAAGATCCTACAGGAAATAGTAAACATCAGTGTAGTCATTTTTAGGCTAATGAATGCCAATCCCAAATGAAAATGGAAGAAGTCAATTCAATATGTCTTAGTATTGCATCTTTCCCTTTGGATCCCCCAAACACTTAAATTTTCCTACAGCTATTGGCTTTTAAAAGCCAATACCAATTTTAGCATTTGGCCTACTGCAATTCTGTTCAAAGATGGCAGAACGTCAATGATTTGTGCCTATGCCAACACAATTCATCGGTTGAGTCATGGTTAATTGTGACATTAGAAGCCACTGTGTTTGCAAATGAGGTTATGGCTGTAGATACACATACACACACACACACACACACACAATACCTCCCTGGGCTTATTAATAGTATATTTCCTCTGCAAGTTGATACAAGGAAGGGCCACGAATGAACTTGCCTGCCATATTATTATACAAATATTCTTTGTTTTGTAGGATATAGATACAGAAGAGGTTACGGTTCCACTAATAATACCAGTAAAACCACTTAGTACTCCCGCAGGACACATTTGTCTTTGTTACAAAATTAAAAATGACTTTCAAACCCAGCCCGCACTGCAGAGTAGTTTCCTGAGACCCAATTGGCTGGTTGTTGAAAGAGTGAGGAAGAGAGGAAGAGCTGCTCCAGCGACTGCCGGTGTCCTGGTGGCTCAGACACACTGTCACCAGGGGCCCGTGCCAACACACAGCAAGGCAGAGGTCACGCCAGCCTCGCCCCTCTGAACTCCTAGTGCTCAAAGCAGTAACAGGAAACTGGCAGAGACTGGGAGGTTTTCCCACCCAATGGAAGTTCCTGGGCTGTCACTCACTCTTCGGGACAACAAGCAGACTCTGACACAGAGAAAGATCAAACAGGGACCCTTGCTCAGAATGGAATTGCTTCTATTTTTTAAATGTGTTTTTTCCTTTTGAAATCTGTAATCATACTGGCACATTAAGACGCACAGAGCAAGAAGCCCCAGCCTGCGACCATCATTCCTCTCCATTTTCCTGCTGACACCACCTGGGAGTTTCCCTGCTGGGTTCCGGGCAAGTAAATGGCCCAAGGAACTTAGGGAGCTTCTCTGTCTTGAAAAGGGGTTCAAGAATAAACACCATCTTCCTGTCACATGTACGTTCTTACATTTTTATAAACTTTTTCCTGGTTTCCTTTCTCTATGATTTCCTTTTCCTTACATCTAAGTCCTGGTCATGAGGGCCTTGAGCAGATATTTTAAAGGTGGGTGTGATATTAATTGCTTGATGATGAGGCGCCAAGCAATAAAATCTAGTTAACCAACTCCACTGTTTTCACACCAGGCATGTCTTCATGTTGTAGACTGTGCCTAGTGCTCAAGGAGAGTTTATTGGTTGGTAAAATATTTCATTGGAAATAGGAGAACCAAAAGGAAAGGAGTCAAGTTCTTCAATGACTTACGCTGCCCATCAAAGTCTTTGATAATTCAAAACAGAGCTTTGGAGCAACCATAAGAGAGCTGGAGTAGCTATACTCGTATCAGACAAAATAGACTTTAAAACAAAAAATGTTCCTAGAGATGGAGAGGAATACTTTATATTGATAAAATGGTCAATCCATCAGGAGGATATAATGATTATAAACATATAATCAGCAGAACACCAAAATACAGGAAGCAAAAACTGACAGAAATGAAACAGATGATTCAACAATAGCAGATGGAGTTATCAATGCTCCACTTTCAATAAGGGATAGAACAACCAGACAGCATTTCAAAAAGGAAATAGGAGACATGAACAACGCTATGAACCAACTAGACCTAACAGACATCTAGAGAACGCTCTACACATCACAGCAGGACATACATTCTTCTCAAGTGCACATGGAACATTCTCCATGGTAGACCACATGCTAGACCATAGAACAAACCATAATACATTTAAAAGGATAGATATAATACAAATCAACAAC
This sequence comes from Tolypeutes matacus, assembly GCA_026826555.1. Taxonomy (NCBI): domain Eukaryota; kingdom Metazoa; phylum Chordata; class Mammalia; order Cingulata; family Chlamyphoridae; genus Tolypeutes; species Tolypeutes matacus. Next base: position 18,995,253 of record JAKSZT010054335.1, on the reverse strand, counting down.
AGAAAGAAATTTGGGAAACTCACAAATATGTGGCATTTAAACAACACACTCCTAAATAACCAATGAGTCAATGAAGAAATCAAAAGGGAAATCAGAATATATTTTGAGTTGAATGAACATAAAGAGAAACAACCTACCAAAATTTATGGGATACAGCTAAAACGTTGCTTAGAAGAAATTTTATAGCGGTAAATGCTTATATTAAAAGAGAAGAAATAACTCAAATCAGTAACGCATCCTTCCACCTTATAACAACTGGAAAAAAGAACAGTAAACTAAGCCTAAAGTAAGCAGAAGGAAGAAAATAATAAAGATTAGAATGGAAATTAATGAACTAGAGAATAGAAAAACAACAGAGAAAATCAATGAAACCAAAAGCAAAAGCTGGTTCTTTGAAAAGATGAACATGATTGACAAACTTTTAGGTTGACTGACCAAGGAAAATAGAGAAAAGACTCAAATGACTAGAATCAGAAATGAAAGCGTAGACATTGCTACCAACATTTCAGATTTCAAAAGGCAAATAAAGGAATATTTGTATGCCAATAAATTAGATAAGGATGAAATGGGCAAATTCCCAGGAAAGCACAAATTACCAAAACTGACTGAACAAGAATGAGTCAATCTGAAGAGACCTGTAACAAGTAGAGAGATAGAATGAGTAATGAAAGTGGCCCAGATGGCTTCATTGGTGAATTTTACTAAACATTTAAAGAGAACTAATGCCAATTCTTTATAAACTCTTCCAAAAAGTAGAAGAGGAGGGAACATTGCCCAACTAATTCTTTAAGACCAGTATTATCCTGCTCACAAAGCCAAAAACATCACAATAAAACTACAGACCAATATCTCTTATGAACGTGGACTCAAAACTCCTCAACAAAATACTAGCAAACTGAATCCAGCAACATATATAAAGAATTGTCCACCATGACCAAGTGGATTTTATCCCAGGTATGCAAGGTTGAGATAGCAACCAAAATCAATGTAATATACCACATCAAGAGAATGAAAACAAAAACCCATGATCATCTCAATAGATGCAGATAAAAGTATCTGACAAAATCCAAGACCTTTCATGACATAAAAACTCAACAAACTAAGAAGAGAACTTCCTCACCTGATAAAGGACTTCTTCAAAAAACCCATAGTTAACATCACACATAATGTTCAAAGACTGGATACTTCCCCCTAAGACAAGGATCTGTGCTCTCTCCACTTCTATACTTCTATTCAACATTGTCCTAGAGGCTCTAGAAGGAAAATGAGGCAAGAAAAAGAAATAAAAAGCATCCAGATTGGAAAGGAAGAAGTAAGGCCATCTCTACTCACAGATGACATGATCTTGTCCATAGAAAATCCTAACAAATCCACTAAAAACAAATAGAACTAATAAACGAGTTCAACAAGGTTGCAGGATACAAGATCAATATGCAAAAAGCAATCATATGTCTATACTATTGCAATGAAAATCTGAAGATGAAATTAAAAAAACAATTCCATTTCAATAGCATCAAAAAGAATAAAGTATTTAGTAGTAAATTTACCAAAAGAAGTGTAAAACTTCTACTCTGAAAATTATAAAACACTGTTGAAAGAAATTAAAGATCTAAATAAATGGGAGGGAAATCCCATATTCATGGACTTAATAATGCTAAGATGTTAGCACTCCCAAAATTAATCTACAGATTCAATGCAATCCTTATCAGAATAACAGCTAGGTTCTTTGTAGGAACTGTTAAGCTGATTCTGAAATTCATATGGAATTACAAGGGACCCAGAATAGCAAAAACAATCTTGAAAAAGAACAAAGTTGGAGGACTCGCACTTCCTGATTTCAAAACTTACTACTAGAACCACAAAGCGACAGTAATCAAGGCAGTGTGGTCTTGGTAAAAGGATAGAGATACAGATCAATGGAAAAGAATTGAGAGTCCAGAAGTAAACTAATTTTTGACAAGGTGTCAAGACCATTCAGTAGGGGAAAAGAACAGTCTTTTCAACTAATGGTCCTGGGAAACTGCACATGCAAAAGAAAGAAATTGGATCCTTACTTCACACCATATAGAAAAATGAATTGGAAATGGATCAAAGACCTAAATATAAGAGCTAAAATTATAAAACACTTAGAAGAAACCACAGAGGTAAATCTTCATGATCTTGCCTTTGGCAATGGATTCTTAGATATGACACTAAAAGTACAAACCATGAAAGAAAAAAATCGATACGTTGGACTTTATCAAAATTAAAAGTCTTTGTGCTTCAAAGGACACTATCAAAGTAAAAAGACAACCCACAGAATGGGAGAAAAAATTTCCAAATCATATATACGAGGGACTTGTATCTAAAACATATAAAGAGCTTTTTAATAAAGCCTAATGATAGAAAGACAAATAACTCAATTAAAAAAATGGACAAAGGACCTGAACGGGCATTTCTCCAAAGACAACATAGAAATGGCCAACGAGCCCACAAAATATGCTCGACATCGTTAGTCCTCAGTGAGTATAAACTGAACCACAATAAGCTACCAGGTGGCCATAATCAAAAACAGGTAATAATGTTGGAGAGGATGTGGAGAAGCTGGAACCTTCATATGTTGCTCATAGTAATGTAAAATGGTGAAAGTTCTCAAACACTTAAACACAGAGGTACCATGAACTAGTAATTCCACTCCTAGTTATGTACCCAGAAGGAATGAAAATATAAGTCTAAAATTGCATGAATGCTTAGAGCAGTATTATTCATAATAACTAAAAAAGTGTACACCACCCAAATTATATCAGCTGATAAATGGATAATCAACATGTGGTATATATACACAATGGAATATTATTCAGCCATAAAAAGGAATGAAATACTGATCCATGCTACAACATGGACGGACCTTGAAAACATGCTAAGTGAAAGATGCCAGGCACAAAAGACCACATAGAATATAATTTCATTTATATGAAAACATACAGAATAGGAAAATCCAGAGGCAGAAACTGGCTTGGTGATTGCTTAGGGCAGGAGAAGGATGGGGGGATAGGGTGTAAATGATTAAAGGATATGGGGTTTCTTTTCTGGGTGATGAAAGTTCTAAAATTGACTGCAGTGATGGTTGTACATGTCTGTCAATATACGAAAAGCCACTGAATTGTGTGTTTTTAATAGGTGAGATGTATGGTATCTGAATTACATCTCAATAAAGATGTGATTTTTTTTTTTTTTTTTAAAGGAAAATAGAGCACTTGGGCTTTTTCTTTTAAAAAAAAATTTTTTTTTTTTTTTTTAAAAAAAAGGTATTTAGATTAAATATGGGCTCTTTCTTAGAAGCGCTGACCTACTGTGTTCTGAGCTGGACTGCCTTGAAGACCATCCAATACAAACTCCTCACCTCATGGGTCCTTGCAGCAACCCCCCCCCCCCCACATCCACCCACAAAAATGCATTTTTCCCCCATGAAAAGTAATCATATGCCCTTCCATTCCCTCTTGGCAGCCTGGATTAGTGGGGAGCCTGATGAAACATCTCCGCCTCTATCTAGAAGTTACTTGACTGATGTACCTGAGCATTATAGATCTCACCGAGTGTGCAACTTATTGCCTAGCGCTTACCCAAACAAATATAAAAATCCCAGCTGTAATTTACCACCAAGCGTACAAACACAGCAACTTTCACCACCACTGGTTGATTGGTAACCACATTCAACTGAGACGACACAGCTCACGGAGACGGACTGACGGCTATCAGGTGCCAGTTTTGGCCACCTGGACACTTAAAGCTTACACAAATATTTCTCTATTAGGTAAACAGAGAAAAGAAAGTCCTTGTGTTTCAAACACCATAGACGCTTTCCTAAAATTAAAAAAATATTATTATTTGTGTGGAACAAAACGAAAGTGCCTCTTTCTAGAACCACTTTCCCTACTAACTTTTCTTCAGAAGAAAGAGATGCAGGTTTGCCTTGCCCTTTGAAAGCCTATTTCCCCTCGTAATAGTGACTGAATAGCAAGAGAACTAAAGAGGAGAGGAGAGGAGAGGAGGAGAGAGCAGGGATGCCGGGGCACTCCTCCCCTCACACCGTCTACGCTTTCACGCCTTGAAACGTGGGCGCCCGGCATCTGGGATTGGGAGAGCAATCCTCGCAGCCCACGGTCAGCAGCATTCAAAGATGGGTTGAAGCGAGAAAAAAGTAGTGCTCTAGGCACTACTACTAGGTGGAAGGACGCCCAGGCGGGCTCCGGGCCCGCAAGCGCCTTCCCGGGGGCAGCGCACACTTCACACACACAAGCTCTCACACTGCCTCCGAGGGGGCAGGGCATTCTCTTACCTTTTCTAAAAAACAATTTATTGAAGTATGTCATTCCTACATGAACATACATGAGCTGTAAGTGTTCAGTAAACGTCGTGACCTTACAAAACAAACACGCACAACATCACGCAGGGCTCCCACTCATCACCCCCCGCAAACACCCTGCATTGCTGTGAAACACCTGTCAACAGATCATGAAAGAGCATCGTCTAAGTATCACTACTAACTATAGTGCATATTTATTTATTTACTTTTAGCCATTTACACCCCCCACCCCGGTTCTGCTGTTTCTGTGGCCATTCGCTGGGCAGCTCTCTGTGTCCGTTTCCTGCCCTCTCTCCTCCTTCTCCCCCTCCAGGCCCAGTGCGCCAGTGCGCATTCTTTTACCTTTTACAACAAGGCGCCAGAAGTCACAGGTCTAAATGGGGGTTGAATTGCTGGAGAGACAGGAGGCTTGACTAGCACCTAAGATGAGGGCGGCAAACAGGGTCTTGGGCTCTCTGTGCCCCTCAGAACCTGCTCACCAGGTGCTCGAAGAAAGCTGGTTAGTGGATTTCCATGTTCTTTACCTTGATGAATTCAGGTCAAAAAGAAAGAAAGAGGGAAGGGGAGAGAAGCAGAGGGGAAGGGACAGAAGGGAAATGAAAGAGAATAAGCCAGACACAAAAGGACAAATATTGTATGGTCTAATACGAACTAAATACGAGGAATAAACACATGGAGTTAAACCCTAGAGTACAGGTTACTAGGAGATAGGATGAGGGCTGAGAAGGGGGACTGATGCTTAATATATGTAGAATTTTTAATTACCTTGACTGTAAAAGTGTGGAAATGGATAGAGTTGATGGTAACGTCTAATAGTGAATATAACTAACACAGCTGGTTTATAAATGGGATTGTGATTGAGACAGGTAGTCTAGGGATGTAAATGTCAATTGAAAAAAAACTAGAGAATAAACTAGGGACTGAATAACATAATGAACCCAGAGGTGGACAAGAATTGTGATTAATAGTACAAATACAAGAATGTTCTATGAAGTAGAACAAATGTACATCACTATTACAAGGTGGTAAGAATATGGAGATCCATGGGGAAAATACAATTAATGTAACCTATGGTCTATAGTTAACAGCAGTATTGTAATATTTTTGCATCAATGCCAAAGAAGGTACTGTGTTAATAATAGGGGGTTATGGAAAAAATATACCAAAATGTACGCTAAAGACCATAGTTAGTGGTACGAGTCTGATGATGTTCTCATAATTGGTAAAAATGTTCCAAAACAATGTAATGTGTTGGTGGAGGGGTGCTGTATGGGAATTCTGCACATTGTGCATGATTGTTTTGTAAGTTCACAACTTTTCTCATAAAATATATATATATATATAAAAGAAATGAAGGAGAAAGGAAAGGAAGCAGCAAGGAGGGAGGGCTGGCAAACTACTATAACTCTTTCTTCTACTGTGAAGATTTTTGGCCATGTCCCACATCTAGTACTCCCAGGGCTGCTCCTGAATCATAAAACTGTAAAACTCTTCTGGGACTTCACAGATCCCCAAAGCTGCCCCTCATGTTACAGATGAGGAAGCCGAGGCGCAGGGGATGGAGGGCCCTTCCCCAAGCACAGGAAACAGAGTCATGCCCAGCCGAAGCTGAACCAGGTTTCTTGTCTCCTAGACCAGTGCTCTCTGCCTCCCTCAGATCTCGCCCTGACACTGCTGAACGGCACCACGTGACAATTATGCCTTCAAATGGCCCTACCTAGTAAGGGAAATGAGGTGCCAGAGGGGACCTTCTGGCAGAATTTCCAGGTGTGATTACTGATGAGCAAGTCGTCGGAGCCTCAGCTCAGCTCTGTGCTCTCAGGCACTGAGGACTCTGGGAGAATCTGTGACAACCACCTCAGAACCCAGTGCAGCCAAACCAGAGAAGTCCTGCGTTACAGAGACTAGGGACGGAATCTGTTAAAAGGGTGAAATCCTCCTCAAGCCCAGAGGTGCCTGGCCAGACTCCTCTCTAGCTGGGACCCTGAGTCCTCCTAGAGAGCAACCTCCATACTTCCCAGAAGGACATCCCCTTCCTAGCCTTGCATAGCAGGGAGTCAGGAGCCGGGGTTTCTGTTGAGGTCCTGCAACCATGGAACCCTCGGGGTCACAGCTTCCTCATCTGTCAAGCGTGACAAGCACTTTAGACTTCCAAGCTCAAGCTTCAATGGACAGTCACTTGAAATGTTCACTCTCGGGGAGCACACTGACATCACTCTGGGGCTGGGCAGGGAAGGAAAACTAGTACCACAGCTGGATGGCAGACAGAAGGGGTGGTGGCAGTCGAGAATGTGGGGGCCTGCCTGAAAGGGGCATTCCCTGCTTGCTCCAGCCAGCTGAGCCATGTGGGAACATGGCCAGTGTGACCAGGTTTCACAATTCTTAAAGATAAGTAGGAAATCCGATTTTTATGTGAACTCTTCCAACTATGAAGTGTTGGCAGCCCAAAGCACTATGCCTGCCACTCAAAACGTGCCAGCTAAACCTGGCTCATACGTTCCCAGTTTGCAACCCTGCCCCACCCCTCCCTTTATACACTGCATACAGGCTTCCAGGGTAGATGGTATGGAAATCCCAGCAAGGGTAAGCTGGAAAAAGCAGGGGCTTCAGAATCAACCAGACCTGAGCCCAAAGCTTGACTTGGTAATGTACAAAGTGTCCAACCTTAAACAAGTTCTTGAACTTCTCCAACACTTCAGGACAAGGAGACTGATAGCATAACTGACCTCACTGGGCTGTTGTGAGGATGACAGGTGATGGTATATGTACTAAGCCTGAGGCAGATTTCAACAAATGACAGGGATATGTGCCAGGTATGCACTGAATCTCACCGCTGGAAAGGCCCTGAGGCATCCTATAGTGCAATTCCACCAACTAAGCAACAGTCCTCTACTGACTACCCTAGATGCACGGGAAGCTCACCGTCTCCCAAGAGAGTTCACTCCACTTTGGGATAGCTCTAATTGTTAGAAAACATGTCCTCATTCAGGCTGAAATCTGCCTGTCTTGGTTTCTTTCATTCTTAGACAGCAGTTCTGCCATCTAGGATTAAAAATATGAAAACTAATCTTTTTCTGACATGAGAAAACCTTAAAAGAGATCGTCATACTCGCTTCTCCCATTTTTCCTTACTCTTTCAGATTAAACATTTCAGTCCCTTCAGCCATTCCTTACCAATGAAAATAAATAAAATCATTAAATTAATGCTCACAACCCTATATGGCAGGTACCCATTTTACAGATGGGGAAAATGAAGTTTAGTGGGGTTAAATAACTTGCTCAAGCTAGGGCGAGATGGGCTTGGAATTCAGAGCTGGGTCTTCTAGCTCCAGAGGCTATGTTCCAGCCAGGGTGTCTTGACCTGGAGCCCCGGAACCATCCCAATTCCTCTTTTCTGAAAGAATTCTTATTTTCCATGTCCCTCTTGAAGTGCAAACTAAACAGTGACGTTGGTACCACCTTTATTCTTGACACTCTATATCTATTAATGCAGCCCAAGATTGAACTTGCTCTCTTGGAAGCCACACTGCCTCACTGACTCGTGTCTGAAGTTTCCCACACATGCTGTCTCAGCCCTACCTTCCCCCATACAGTCCTAGAGAAGTTAGTTGCTTTTGCAAACCAAATACAGGCTTTTACATTTATTCCTGTAAAATCTATTATTGTGAATCTCAGTCCACTGTTCTTGTCTTGGAAATGTTTGGGTCATGATTCTGTCATGTGATATGAATTTTCGCCCCTAGATTTGGCTCATTTCCTGAGGGTGCCCTTGATTTCCTAATCAAAGTCTAGGAGGCCCAGTAAGGCTAATATAAAATAAAAATCCCAGGTTTCTTTCTTTCATGTACCACACCTTTATTGAGCACCCCTTACTGACCAGGCCCCTCATGGTAAGCAAGACAGATTCAGTCCTGTTCCTCACAGAGCTTGTGAGAAGTGAGGCCTATTTGAAAGGAGACAGTGAGCAGAAGTACCAAACCTGGGTTAGGGACAGTCCGAGGCTTTCCAGAAGGGTTGATGTTTAACCCGAGACCTGAAAAATGAGTAAGAGTAATCTGATGCAGAAGAGCTCGGGCGAGCAGTAGGGAAGGCTGGGGAACATTCCAGGCAGAGCGTCCTTGGTCTATATCCCTCTTCCTGCTTTTTCCAGTATTGCTCTGCAACACGGTTCACTGCAACCTATTTTATTTGGCCTACCAAGCCGTAGGCCCCTTAAAGGTTGAGGGTGTCACCTTCACACTTCCTGCTCTCCCTGGCCCAGTGCCCTTCATACCTCAGGAATTCCCACTAGTTACTCCCAACTGTTAGGCACTTGGCCACATAGGTTATCTCATTTAATCTCCTAACAACCCCTGGAAGGAATACTCTTCTCATTTTACAGATGAGGACCCCGGCTCAGAAGATGATAATGACAAACAATCGTCCCAGCAAACACTTCTATAGTGCTTCCTGCAAGTCTGCTGCCGTGCTAGATGCATTATATAAGTGAACTCCTGACCAGGAGAAGTGGTTAAGGGTAAGAGCGCCTTGCCTTCTCTGCTGGGTACTAGCTGTATAATCTTGGGCAAGTTACTTAACCTCTCTGTGAACTGGAGACAAAAGTGATAGCATGACTTGACAGGGCTGCTGTGAGGCTACAATATGTTAACATATATATACAAGTGCTTCACAGTGGAGCCCAGGAGCGTTGGCCCAACCCAAACATTCACCACTATCCCCAATAAGAAACTGGTCCAAAGCCAAAGGCCCAGCATGCTCCAGAAGAGGGATTTGAACACCATCTGACAGCCAGATCATGTGTTTCCACTACAGCTTATGAATATTTGATGAAGGAAGGGAGGGAGGGGTGTTGATTGCTTTAGTGAGTTGCTGCTTTTGAAGAGCACAGTTAGCCAAGGAGGCTGCCAACCTAAGCCAGCAAAAAAATGCAATGCATGACAATACGACAACCCTTTTAAAGAGTCAAGGAGACTGCAGACTATCGGAACTTCTTCCGAGGACCTTAAAGATGAAAACAGATCACCTCTTCATCTCTGGGCAGGGTAGGCTTTTCATGATCATTGCTAAATAAAATCGTGACAGGTCAGAAACTTTAAAACTTTTCAATTTAAGGGGATTTCTCCTGAAAAACTCCTTTCTCATGTTTCTTAAAAGATGACCTGAAGCAAATTTTTAAAAAATCCTTTAAACCATAAAGTTTTGCTTTCCTATTTCTCACAATTCCTGATTATGGGGGGAGGGGAGGGAAATGGGAGGGCGTGCTCAATTTCGTTGTCTTTGGACTTCATTGCTCTCTTGAGATTTCATATTTCTCTTCCAGTCATCAGCTTTTCAAAGTCGTAGGTTGAGCTGTTGGGGCTCTTTCAATACTATGTTCATTCTGATTATTTCTGAGTACTTATGTAGTTCTGGTAAATGACTGTGATACATAATTAAGTTGCCACTAGGAATGTGTCTGCAGAGAGCTGGAAGGGCAAGTTTTGTTATGGATCCTAGGGAGCATCAGGAAGTGTTCGTTCTGGGAGGGAGCGGCCAAAACAGTTGGAATCGAGTGCTAAGGAACGTGTTAAGTGAATACACGGTCTGGGGCAGGGCTCAGCAAAGAAGGTGCAGTGTTCCTGGCTGCCAACCAATCCACCAAGACAAGTGGCTTCTGTTCCAATCACATGTAGGTGTTTCTTAGAGTCAAGGCCCACTTGGGATCTAATGACAAAAATGTTTCTAGAAGGAAATGTGAAATGACAGGGCTAAAGCTATCAAGATGCTTTTCACCAAATTTTCATGAAACTAGAAAAGAGAGTGGTTAAAAGCTAAGCTCCTTTTCTTGGTGTTCTGGCCATGTGGTCCTAATCAGCTGTCCTCCAGTGATGGATAGAATGGATAATCTCCTCCAGGCTGAGCCCTACAGGGTGTGCACCGCAAGGCTGTAGAGCGGTCTGCTTCCCCAGGAAAACTCTGCAATTCCCATCAACAACGCCATCAACGTATATTTTAAACCTCAGAAATATTTGTTTTCCTTCTCTTGAAGAAAAATAAAATAAAATTTAGCACCACCTGACCTTGTACTAGATTTCTGATGAAGATGCACACAGACACAGGTCAGAAAGTTCCTTCTTTACGGAAGGTTATTTGGAGCAGAATTCTGCAAATGCTAATCAGCCTCAAGCCTGTCACCCACCCTGGGTTTCCAGATTGCAATCGGGAGGCTGAGAGTCCAAACCCTGCTCACCCCAACATGATCATCTGCCTCCTGAGCAAAGACATCATGCAATGATGTGAAAATAATAACAAACATGCCCTCGCACCTAACCTGTCTGCAATTGCCGCCTGCTGGTGATGCCAGGTGACTAATTAAAGTTCGCTTCTCAATCACTTTGGGCTGAAGTGACCACTAGGGTAGGACTCTTTAACAGTCCTAGAGACCAAGACTTTGGAAGCCAATTCTTCCTGGAAGATTCATGCGAGAAGAATCACAGGCTTCAGAAAATGAGCAGCTGGAGCCAAGCAGCTAGGGATAGAGGGGAAATGAGAAAGGGAAGGGTGGGGGAAGGGAAGAACAAGCACATGTGGAAAACTGAAATTCAAAACTCCGTGCTACTCTAGATATTAACCAAGCAATAGCAGATGATGCCGCAGATTTGCTAAGAAATCCAGTCCCAAAGCCAGTCGACTAATGTGAGAGTACCCTATTTTGTAGGTTTATTCATCATTTTCTGTCTATAAACTGCAAACTGTTTTAGCCTGTTTTCCCTCATAGAAGAATCTTTACAAATACAAACTATTTTCTCTGTAAAGTTTCTGTAGCAAACTTATTGACAATGATTCTGTGGAAATTCTTTCAGAGGCCACATGAGGCTCCTCCTGCCCCATCACGGTCACGTCACAGTGAATGACACAGTGTGCCGGAGAGGGCGGCCAAGAAGCCAGCGCATCCATGCTTCCTTTCGTCTGGGATGAAAGGCTTGCCTCCTTGGTGTGTTCCCACCTTACAAGTGCCCTTCACGTCACCACAGGGGAAAACGTGGAAGCGGCAAGACATCTCTGAGCAAATCTGCAGATTGCTCCTCATTTCGTTGCTGCCCCTAATTGTTCCAGCAGCCGCACCTACTGGACTTGGTGTACCCACCTGGCCATTCTCGCAAGAAGCACCAACTGCTCAACCACTAGCCAGCCAGTCGCCTCCTGTGGGCCCCACTGGGAGAGTCCGGGGGGACGCAGCGGAAGGCAGCCCTGGAGCAGATCGCCCATGCCCGCTGGAGGCTTGCGCTGTTCTTCACGGCCCAGAGCCAGCCTTGGAGGGGCCTGCTTTTGAACAATATGGCTACTCTTTTTTTTTTCTTTTTAAGAATTATTTTATTAAAAAAATAAATAAAAGTGAACTTGAGCATTTTAAAACCCTCACGAATCTACTGTAAGTCATGGTCCTAGAATGCAGCAAAAGGCCAGGACTCCATCACTGAGCTCTCTGTGCCTCCCACAGAAGCAACAGCAGGGTCTGGTAGGTGGCAGGTGTGGAGAAAGATCTGCAGACTGACCGCATCTGCGGATGGAGCCTCCTGGGTCAGACCTGAGGGAAAGAGGGGAGGGAGAGGAGGGGCGGCCTTGGGGCTTACAACTGGTGCTGCTTTCTGAAATAAAAAAGTGTAGAAATGGCTGACTCCGGTTTCTTTTACAGTTTTTTAGGGAAGCGGCTGTGGCTCAATCAGTAGGGCTCCCGTTTACCATATGGGAGGCCGCACGGCGTGGTTAGCTGACCCAGCGAGCACAAGCAGCAAGGGGGGGATAAATGAATAAATAAATAAAATCTTAAAAAAAAAAAAATAAAGTTTTTTATATCGAGTTCCACAACAAGAACTATATTTTACATAAGATCCAGATGCATATATATTTTACATATATGTGGGTATGATGTCGATATGTGTGTATGTGTATAAAACTGAAACAAAATTCTACGAAAAAGTTTCACTTGTCCTTACTAGTTGCTGTACTTGGATATTTTCCATTCTATTCTGGCTCATTTTTTAAAAATGCTGGTTGCCACCCATTAATTCGATCCCACACCCACTGATGGGTTGAGATGCACATTTTTAACAGCCCTTTCAACATAGTGGGTGACTAGAGTTGTGACTTTTCCCTGTGGTGGAACCTGGAATGCAGCAGTGAAACCAGAGGTATGAAGAAAGTGCTGGAACAGAGCTCTCTCCCCAACAGGAGACAGCACAAAGCTCTTTGGAATCAGGAATGGTTTCTCTAGGATCTATTGCTCAGAAACATACTCTGCAACCAGCTTAAACTCAAAGGAAAAGGCAAAAAGAATTTGAAAATTAAAAAAATTTAATAACCATAACATCTATGTTCTTAAAGATGAAAACAATAAACAACTAGCTCATAGTGAAGCCAATGGCTGAGTCTCCAGTACAGCGGAAACAGTCCTGACCCAAGAGTCTGACCCAGACATTCATCCTGGCCTGCCAGTGGATTTTCTGTGAATCTCAGGCAGGTCACTGGGCTGTCATCTAATACATAAAATGAAGAAACAACAGTAACTTAGGTTGTCTCAAAGATAATTATGTAAAAGCTCTTCAGAAAATTTGAAGCACTGAACAAATGTGGGCATTGAATTCTGCTCAGAATATCTGGGCCGTTATCGTTTTTACTTGTTCAAGTTCCCATAGTGAGGGAGAGTTTTCCTCAATAAATACATTTATGTGGAGGCATCATTATCATCATTCTCTCTCAGAACATCTGGGTGGTTAGATTTTCTATCACCTTTCAGTTGTATGCCCAGCGTGTCTGATAATTTTCCTACCTCGAGTTAAGCTGCTGTGCAAATCTCATCAGTTTTATGCATATGGGAGAACCAACAAGGGAGAAATAAGTTATAAAAGTGCTCGACTCCACTCACTTTCATGGATTCAGAGAGAAAAACAACCAAGTAAGGAGAAACAGGAGAGAAGAGATGAGTTTCTTTCACAGAGAAGTACTGGAAGATATATACCCAACCAAAACATCTCTTTCCCTTTTCAAGTGTAATTTTTCAAGAGAAGACATTATGCTTAAATAGCCCCTGAAAGGCTTGGGGGTAGGGGAAGGCGGGGAGGGGTGCAGACTGACTTCACAGGTGGGAGATGAAGGTGCTGATTTCTAGGTGCTGCTAATCCAAGGGGAGGTGCTGACCAGGCAGACACACCGAAGACATCATCCAAAACCTCTTCTGGCCACTTTGTTTTTTACTTTATAGTCACAACTCACATATTATAATAATAATTTCCATGAAACCCTCTAATTTATAGAGAGGGTTTGTGTAATCCAGAGGGAGAAAGAAAAAGAGCAAAAGTCCACCAAGAAGCCCCCACATTACCACAGGTCTAGGAGAATTAGGAAGCACTCTACAATTTGTTTTTCTTTATGACCCAGAATTTTGTAGCTATGGCTACTGGGAGATATATTTTCACAAAAGCAATTTCCTAAAAATAAATAATTTAAAAAAACAATGTATAGAGCATTTTCAGCTATACTTATTAAAAAACCATTTGCTAAAAAAAAATTTTTTTAAAACACTCAAAGAAAAAGAAATACATTTGTTGAGACCAAGCCAAGGGTCTATTGGGAGAGGACATTGATGATGATGATGCCTTCGCATAACTGTAATTTAGTGGGACAAAGCCTTTCCTGGCTTTGGGACCTGGAACAAGTTGCCCAGAAGCCCCTTCCAGAATTGTGTCACTTTGACCCGCCCTTTCCATCACCCAACCCCGACAACCAATTGCCAAGACGGACTGGACGGACTGAAGGACTGAATCCCTTGAATCCATCAGCTCCTCTCCTTCCCCACTGCTACGACCATGAACTCTGGCCCCCACCTCTCCTGCCTAGAAGCCCACCACAGCCCTCTTTCTGGTCTCCTTGCCTCAGTCTTGCCCCTCCAAACTTTTCTCTCCTCGGCAGACTCTGAAGGGAAAATCTGATGTCACTCTGCTGCCCAGACTTTTCCATAGCTCCCCACGGGCCTTGATGGGAAATGGCTCTTAGTACTCTGACTTGTAAAATGAGGAGAATCAAAGTTCACGGCACTGTTGTGAGAATTAAATGGCAGTAAACAAAACCAATTGTTTAAATGAAAAGAAATACATATATATAAGGAATAATTCCATTAAGGGCAATTTTAACCAACCAGACAATTCTGTAATTAAAGTAAATATAATTACTTGGGCAATTAATTTGACTTAATGCATTATGTGAGAGGTCGGGTGGATAAGTTGACATTTTAAAGGAATGATAGTGATCTTTCTGTATGCTACACATCAGATGTTACAGCCAAATGTTCAGGTGGGAACTGTGTCTGTTACACCACAGGCATTCGATACTGTCCAAAAAATAGTTTGTTCACAACTCACTACTGCATTTGACGTTATACAGACCAGAGCCATGCAGTCCTGATTCTTTCCCTATCACATACAAGTCTGCCTTTACAAAAGATGTGCCTAAATATCCCTTCCTTAGAGAAAAGCAAAACGAAATGCCAACACATCTGCAAATGCTTTACCAGGAGCAGAAATCCTCCAAGCCGAATAAGGTGTTCTAAAGTAAATATTCAACAATAACAAATAAATGATAACCCGTTACTATCAAGTGAGTAATCACAGCTGTGTTTGAGGGAATGCCCGGAGGTTTATTGATTCCAGAGACAATTCTCTGAGTCACTAGGGATTTGTGCCCTAAATGAAATTAAACTTGTAGTGTGGTAAGCATTGAACAAAAATGAAAGCCTAAGGCCAATTCTCAGAAAGAGAATTAATAAAATGAGAATAGGAAATGCATAAAATGTTCAGATATTTGAAAAAGTTACAATTGCTTAATGAATTATATCACAGCTACCTTGGGCTCCAGCAAAGTGCAGTTATGAGCCCACTATCACTCTCCCAGGAAAAGACCACAAAATCAGTGGCACAGCTCAAAGTTTCAGGCACGTCACCCGTGTTCCCTAAGTATCTGCTGATTAAATTCATTAACAAGCAAAGAAATAAGATTCAAGTGGCTCTCTTGCAGTTACATTATTGACCCAAACATCTTTTAGTATTAGTGCTACTTAAAAATAATCAGCCTCATTCTATCTCTAGCAATTTTTCTCACTGAGCTCACATAACATTCATATAGTATTATTTACATTCCATAATAATATCCTTCCACAAGAACACAGTTTTTGAAATTGCAGTTTCCTAATTTCCAACCAAACGGTGCAGGAATTTTGAGACATCAGGACTTAGAACTTTATCTAATGTGTGGACTATGACAACAGAGCAAACACTGTGAGTACTTGGCACCACTCCCCACTCTTGACCCCAAAATGGATGATGATAATCAATCACGGTATTCTTCCCCACTAAGCCTGGAATTCATCTCCATGTCATTTCCAACATGGCATTCCTTTACCAAACATTATTGAATTCTTACTATGGCCCAGGTGCTGTGCTAAGTAATCAAGACAGATGTGGACCTTGCTCTCATGTGGCTTAGATTGCCAATTGGTGTGACACCCAAAATAATGACTGTCTGCCGTATCTGCTCTGATGTATAGCTCAAGAAGAAATAACTCTAAAAAGCTAAGCTTCAGCATTCTCTCCTGCATAAAAGGGGCTCTGCACTCCCAACCTGGTGGCTCCATAAATCCAGGATGTCTGCTGACCAGCGTGGAAGTTAACGATGAAAAGAGCTGAACATTATTTTTTAGGAGAGAAAAAAAAGGAAATGGTCTTATGCAATCAACAATTTTTATTCATTTAAGACTCTGATTCTCAAGTAGGACTGTTAAACTCATAGGAGAAAGTTTTATGGGAATTCTTGTATGAATGAACTTTCCCTCCACTCTCCTAGAGAGGCAGGAATAGGAGGGTTTTCTTTCTCTGCAAGAGGTAGAAAGAACCTATCACATGATGTGGAGTTAGAAAAAGAGAAGAGGCGGCTGCATATATGACCTTTCCCACCACTATCAAGCTTTCTGCTTCTTTCTCCCTGATCTGCATGACTCCTACTCTGAAAGTTTGTTCTTAATTCTGGACCTTCACCCCACTGCTCCAATCACTACCCTCCACCCTCTCTTTCCTCCCATAGAAGTAGGGTGACTTTCCCAAGCAAAGGTCCCTGGCTTATATCTGATTCTTATTTTCAAGTGAGCTGATTGCATTCCTGTGATGACAAATTGCTAGCAAGTTGCGGTCTCCTACATTAAACATCACCACCTCCACCCAGAAGTGTAAAATGAAAAGACAGGAGTTTGGAGGAGCAGGGACAGAAAAGTGGCGTGGTCAAATTCAGGATAATAAGAGCTAAAAAGATGTTACCGTCAATGTCATGCAACTGTTCTCCTGTCTCCTAAGACTAATCCTGAATCTGGATAATTTCATCTTGTGCTTGGGTAAAACATAGTCTAGTTGCCTTGTTTTCACGCATTAAAAAAGAATCCCACCAAAATACAATTCTATTGTACTGCCTTCAGTGCAAAGGTCCCTTTCTTTAACTCACCAAGAGGTAGAACCACAATGTATATTTGACTACTGATGATGATGGTTGGATGTTTTGTTTTAAACATGATTTTGTGCCTTGAGGGGCCTACTAATTTCAGTTTATGTTCTCTAGACCCTCGTTGGTTTTTTCTACCCCTCCCTCAAGGGAAAATAAAATGGCAGGCCATGTTTCTTATTCTTTTTCAATGACCCATTCCTATTGTCAATTCATACTTCTTTAAGGATTTGCATTTTCCCCTCTGAATGTTACTTCTTTTGTTCATTTTCCAAGGAGGGAAACACAGAACCATAAACATTATAACCACAAAATGATTCATTTTCACCTTCTGCCCAGCTCTTATACCATTATAATACTTGCTTAATGAACATGAAACACACCATTATCAAGTGGAATGAGTTTTCTGACATTCAATAGACATTAAAATCGTCACATTTATTAATGTAATAGGAAAAAACCACAATGTTTTGCAGTTCTGAATTATGGGAGAATGCAGTTGTACTGAAGGACAAAAATTCTTGTATTCTATTTTGGGCTGCTCAAAAATTAAGAAACGGAACTAAAATACTTGTCATTCATTTATTCATCCAACTACGTGCCAGGCACTACTTTATTTTAGGTGGTAAACAAAACACAAGAATCTCTCCCTTGATGAGCCTAGAATTGACTGGTCCTTAAAACTTCTGGCTGAAACTGACACTCAAAAAAAAAATGCATTCCACAAGTTTCTACAACTAGGGTGGAATCTCTTTCCTGGCCCACTTCTTTCATACTCACTAGGAAAGCCACCTTCCCAATGGATCAGGGTGGATTTAGGATCCACTGCAGAAAAAACAACAGCCCGCAGAATCTAGAAACTCAAAAGTCTTACCGTTAATAAATATATAGATTGCAGACTCTGTTTCCTTCTTCTTTGAAGCAGATCTAGATAAATATTTGCAGCTGTAGAAGCCAGTATGGTTTGCCTGAGCGTCGTTCAAGGTCAAAGTACTGCAGAACTGTTGGCCATTTCTTCCACAGGCAGATTTAGTAATGCTCAGCCTTTTGCTTTCCTTACTCACCCATTCAGGCAAAGACCACGAATGGGCTGCTTCCCCCCTGCGATCGCAGATAAGAGAACACAATTACAGGAGTTGGGGCTCAGCTCCAGCTCCGCAGCGTGCATTTCATTAGGAAGTGCTATTCCGAGGGCCCCTCTAACAACATGTAGTAATCTTCCTCTTCACGGAAAAGCAGCACATTTAGAAAAACTTTTAAACAATACTCAGAGCGATACAAAAAAGTTTGGGGAGCCCTCCCCCTTTCCCCCCTTGAGTGAGCTAATTCTCTCCCCCTAGTGAATCACTCTCTGGGTGAGGCTGGATGCCAGCGGTTTGCATTTTTCAGATCACAGTGGGCACTGGAGTCCCTACTGTCTCTCAGAGGCGACCTTTCTGCTTGGCCAGGGGATGGTCTTGCTCCAGGAAAGGCACCCAGGTGATGCCTAAACCAATGCAGTCACTTACCTGCATTTGAGATACAGTTTCTGGCCGGCTTGCATGATGTGCTGGGTGCCTTTTAAATTCAGTTCAGGACCTTTTAATTTTGAACTTGAACTCGATCCTAGAAAACAAATTTTTTAAATGTATTATTTGCAAAGCCCTCTCCTTTTTTTAAAAAAGAAAAAAAAAAAGAAAAAAGTTACATCTTTCAATATAGGTGAGTTTTCATCTTTAACTTACTTCCATTGCAAAAACAAAAACAAAAAAAAACAAAAAACACACACATCTAATATGAATTTCTCTTGATTAGCAATTCTTTTCTAGTCCAAACCTTGCTCACAAATATTTATATCTAGCCTTTTATACCTAATGACCTAAATAATATCAACCCCCCATTTATCTAGAATGTCAATAGATTTATACATGGTTCAAAATGCAACTATATTAAGAACATATAATAACTTATTAAAAACTCTCAGGTTATAGAACTACCATACTACCCAGCAATCGCACTCCTAAGTATGTACCCAAAAGAACTGAAAGCAGGGACTCCAGTTGATATTGCACACTGATGTTCATAGCAGCACTATTCACCATAGCTAAAAGGTAGAAGCAACCCAAATGTCCATCAGCAGATGAGTGGATAAACAACGTGCTGTGTACATGCTTAAAAAAGGAATGAAGTTCTGATACATCCTAGAATATGGATGAACCTTAAAGACATCATGGTGAGTGAAACAAGTCAGAAACATAGGGACAGCTAGAAGATGCAAAATCACAGAGGCAGAAAGTAAGGGTACAGAGTACAGTTACAGGGAGAGGGTAGTTAATGTATAAAGGGTGTAGGGTTTCTCTTTGGGGTGATGGAAGAGTTCTGATAATGGATGACGATGAGGGGAGCACAGCTTTGGGAAGGGGATTCATCTCCCTGAATGGTTTGCTTGAGATGGGCAAGTTAATGTTGTCTATGTCTTCACAATTAAAAAATAAAGAGCAGCTAAAGAGACAATGACAATTAAAAGTAATATGTGATCCTGGACGGGATCTAATAATGGAGGAGAAGGCTCAAGTTGAAATATATACTGTAAGCTTTAAAAAATTTTGTATTTTTTAAAAATGTTAAATTTCTTGAACTTGATAAAGCCCTTAAGGTAGATAAGTGAATATCCTTGTTCTTAGAAAATACAGTATTGTGTTTAAGGAGTATGATGTATACAACCTACTGTCAAATGTTCAGGAGAGAGAGAGAGAGAATGAATGATAGAGCAAATGTGGCAAAATGTTAACTTTGGTGGATCTGGGAGTCTGGGGGGGTGGGGGATGGCTGGAGCTCCCTGTATGGATTTTGTATTATTTTCACAACTGTCCTGTAAGTTTGCAATTATTTCAAAATTAAAAGTTTAAAGGAAAAAAAACTCTCAGGATTAAACATCAGTGTCACCCAGCAAATGTTTCTAACACTGAACTTCTACCAGAATGGGTCACCTAGTCATACAAGCTTGTTTGACCTTTTTTATGAATAAAAAATATAGAAATGTTCCTGGGTTCCTTGATATTTTCTAGTTTCCTCATCTGGAAAACTAATTATAGAATTACTGCATGCTGACTCAAAGTCAGTTTTAGAAACCGTTTGATTTGCCTTACACCATCTACAAGTTCCCTCTACAATGCTTCAGTAAAAAAGTGGCCCTGCACTCTTAGGTGACATTGACAAGCACATCTCATGAGGCTTGTCATTGATGAAAGATACAATGCCAAGGCTCTTTAAAACCTATCAATGTCTGTGTAAGGCAATCGTGGCAGCCGTCTTAGCGCCCAGCTGTGTGAGCGTGGACAAGTCACTTGTCTTTTCAGAGCTCTGCTCTCTTTATCTGTGAAATGAAGGAGTGGCCCACATGACCTTGGGTCTCCGACCTTCCATTTCTGGACAGCCCCGACCCAGGATTCTTTTAGCCACGGGCCCTACAAGAGGTTGAGCCTCCCCTAAAGCCCTCATTGACTAATCAGAGTAGATCTCTCACTCTTCCTTCCCCTTCCCCTCTCCCTCCTCCTCTTTTCCCCGCTGAGGCTGCTGCCAGGCCCTGGAAAAGTGGCCCAGGGGCCCAGGATTGTGCTCCTTAGGCAGGGCTGGGGGCTGGGAGGTGGGGGTGGGAGGAAAGATAGTCTTGGCAGGTGCAGTATTTGGCTCAATCTTAGGGAGTATTTTTTTGCTTTAAAAAAAAAAAAAAAAAAAAGGTTTGGGAGCAGATGTAGCTCAAGTGGTTGAGAGCCTGCTTTCCATGTATGAGGTCCCGGGTTCAATCCCTGGTACCTCCTAAAAAAACAAACAAACGAAAAAACCAACTCTCATTGGGGAGCAGATGTAGATCAGTGGTTGAGCGCCTGCATCCTGGGTTCAATTTCCCCATATCTTAAAAAAAAAAAAGGGGGGGTTTATGCAGTGGGATGCATCATGAGAAGATGGAAAAGAAAGCTCCCCTAGCTTTGAGAGTTGGATAAAGACCTGTGAGAAGATATATTCATGCCAATTCCACCGTTAAGTCCAGCAATACCCGTTTCTCTCAGAGAAAGCTGGGCTCAGTTACAGCTCTATGTTTGGGCCTTCCTTTCTCCACTCCCTGGATGACCTTGGGGTTACTTAATCTTCTGCGCCTTAGTAGCCAGGGATATGAACAAGAAAAGCCACCATCTCCCTCAGAGCAGCATTGTGCGATTTGAAGCTTTGTCTGTGGGAGACTTGCTCCTGCTGAAAGATAGGTGCTTACCCTCTCCTCTGTCCCACCGAGTCATTTCCCTACCCCACCCCCATCCCTCTTCTGTCAGAGGAATATTTTGCTGGGCATGTAATTGCAAAGATATTAAGTTAACATGATATGCTGTTTTGGTGCAGCTGTCATAGAAATTACTATTTTAAAGTAACTTTTATAGGCAATAAGTCCTGGTTTTGAAATACTACTAGGAAAAAAAAGGCTCAATAGTTGCTAATATAAATTAAAATCATTTCATATAGATCTAGTGGGTGGATCAAATAACCCCATGTGAATAAGCCAACCCATTCAGGTACCTAAGGGACACGTTTTGTACTTAACTCATCTTCATGAGTATTCTGAAGCAACATGTCGCTCAGTCAGTGATCCGTGGGAATGCCAGGTTTTTCTAAAGCCACAGTCAGCAGTTGATACCACCTGTCCTGAAAGCTTTCCAGCCTGAGTGTTTCTGCCCTTCTTTATGGCATGGAACTCTGTGGAGCTAACTGAGCAATTGTTCATGTGCTGGAAAAGATCTGACAAAACCTCCTGTGAAAGCTTCCGGCACTACTTGCAGGTATCTATCTTTGTGATCCGTGTGGAGATGATGAGCCTCCCATCCAAGAAAAGCCCTAGGTGAGGAGCCTCCATTTTCATGATAAGAGAATCCCAATGCCCGATATTTCTAAATCTCATGGCTCTTTCTTTATGAGAGACCTAGGATACCAGTAACTCCAGACCCTCACTGGAGAGAACCTACCTGACCTCCAAAGAACTACCCAAAGCCCAGCTGAGCAAAGTGCCCAGTGTGGAAGGTCTCGTAAAGGCTATTCCCTCCACACACTCCCCCTGCACTCTCCATTCTGTCCTCCAACAGAGAAAACAACATAACTCAGTGGTTATAAGACACTGCTCTCTCTGTGTGTGTGAGTGTGTGTGTATGAAAGTTTAGGGAAAAACTGCTAAGAAAGATATTTTGCTGTATAATTTGTCTCCAAATCATCAATCTATTTTCCATTTGCTTTCTCATTCCAAATGAAATTAAAACAAAGAGAAAGAAGTATAAGGAAACTGTATTTCCAAGTAACTTGAGACTTTGAGTGTAGCAATAGTCTTCAGTTAATAGGAAATTAGAATCTCATAAAGATTAGTGGAAGTGCCAAGACAACAGGTTGACAGGAAAACTAATAAGGAAAAAGGAAAGTGAAATACTTATTCCTCAAATGCTTTGAAACCAAGTTATTAGGACTTAAAATAGTTTTGAGTTAATTTAATGTCCATACACCTATCTGAGCAATGATGAGTCAACTACTATTTCTTGAGCATCTACTGCATGTTAGACACTTTCCCCATCTCATGAGTGATATATATGTACATATGTATGTATATATGTATAGATATACACACATATCCTTATGCATATACATGGATATGAAAATCTTCACACCATGGGCCACTCACTCTGCTGTGCTCACCGAGTCACAATGCCCATTTAGATAATAAATCTACAGGATATTTCATTTCCAAGGGTGGAGCTGCTGTAATTTAACAATGATTCCCCATTGTGAAGCTCAGATGGGGATCAAAACTTTCCACTGTTTTGCCATGGTAGCCTAGAAATCTGGTTTAAAAGAATTGTTTTGTTCCCCAATTAAAAGGGTGGTCTGTGAGATTTTTTTTTCATCAACATCAACTATAACACAATCATGAGGATCACAGACATCTCCTTTTAGCAGGAAAATTTCCAACTCAGATAATGGAAATTAGCTTTAAAAACATGCTTCTTTGTGAGAAAAAAACTATTAAGGTCAACCTAATGTTATTGGGCTGATAGCACTAAAAACCAGCGTAAACGCTGACTTATCTGAATGCTGGAATGCTGTATTGTTCTTGTCTGGACCATATTTTCTGTTGTTTTCCTGCTCTGCATTATCTGGTGGGTAGGAAGAGGAGCCGTACAACTCTTTAACACTACTTCTTTCTCTCCCCATGTGTCAAACTTTAGGTAGGAAGCCCCTCCAAGCCCGCACCTTAAATTTCATTAGGCAAAATGGAATGCTTTGATGTCAATGGGAAAGAGTGAGCAAATTTTCAAGTAAAGTATATGTTCATTTTGCCACCAAATCCACAGCCCAAAGAATCGGGACCCTTCTTCCCGGTTCAGTGACGGTTTAGTGACGAACACTAAAAGAGCAAACTCCCACTAGAGGTCGTTATGAACCAGAAAGCCTTGCCAATGACTTTTGAGAAAGGGAAGATCTGATGTAAAGTCCAATTAAGCATCTTTAGAAGACACTGCTAATTTTATTGATCTAAGTAAAAACAGGGTTCTTGCTAATTGAACGCAATGTTAAGGCAAGTTCTTAGCTCCTCTTCCTACCAGATGCCATCCCTAAGCCCTTACTCTCTTGAAACCCAAGGGGCCTCATTCAAATATAAATCATGAAATGCCCACATTTTTCCATTTTTGACTTAGAGTAATTAATCTCCCCAGCTCTGCTACTAACTAGTTACGTTGTGGCCACAGGCAAGCCATTTTGAATCTCAGATTCCTTATCAGTCAATGGAGCAGGTTGAGTTTAGATTTTTATAACCCCTTCCAGCCTATAAAAATCTGATTCTGAGAGGTATAAGATAGAAATCACATTTTAAAAATACTTATGACTAGTAAAAAGACCAACAGCCCAGTTAAAAATGGTCAAAGACTTTGAATCCCCATTTCTTCAAAGAAGATACTCAAATGGCCAACAAGCATATGAAAAGATGCTTGCCATCATCAGTCATCAGGGAAATGCAAATGAGATACCACTTCATACCCATGTGATAGCTAAAATTAAAAAGATAGACAATAACAAGTGTTGTCAAGGGTGTGGAGAAATTGGAGCCCTCAGACCTTGCTCGTAGGATTGTGAAATGATATAGCCCCTTTGGAAAAGATTGGCAGTTCCTCAAACAGTTAAACATAGTCACCATATAACTCACCCATTGCATTCCTAGGTATGTGCCCAAGAGAAATGAAAATATCTGTCCACACAAAAACGTGTCTACAAATGTTCATAGCAACATTATTCATAATAACAAAAAAGTGGACACAACTCAAGAGTCCATCAACTGATGAATGGAGCAAAACATAGTATATCTGTACAGTGGAATACTGTTCAGCAACAAAAAGGAATTAAGTACTGATACACACTACAAAATGGAAGAGCCTTGAAAACAATATGCAAGTGAAAGAAGCCAGTCACAAAAGGACACATACTGTGTGATTCCATTTTTATGAAATGGCTAGACGAGGCAAATCGAGAGAGACAGGAAGTAGCTTCAAGGCTGCCAGGGGCCAGGGAGAGAGGAGAATGAGAAGTGACTAATGATGGGTATGGAGTTTCTCACTGGGGTGATGAAAACGTTCAAAAATTGGGTAGTGGTGATGGTTGCACACCTCAGGGAATATACCAAAAACCACTGAGCTATTGACACTTTAAATGGGTGAATCTTATGGTATGTGAATTACATCTCAATAAAGCTGTTATTAAGAAAGCGTACAACCAAAGTAATTGCAAATTTAAGGTGAAGGCTGTGGTGGTTTGGAGCTGTATGTACCCCAGGAAAAAAACATGTTTTTAAAACTAATCCACTCCTGGGAGAAAGCCACAGAAGCAAGAAGCTGAAATCATTCTTTTTTTTTTTTTTTTGAATTTGAAATAATTTAAAAAATAAGCTGAAATCAAGAAAACCAAAAAAAAGAAAAAAAGAAAACCCAGAAGAGAAGGGAGAGACAAGCAGATGCTTTCATGTGCCTTGCCATGGCAGAGGAGCCAAGGATCGCCGGCAGCCAGTCTTTGGGAAGAAAGAATCACCCTGATGATGTCTTGATTTGGACATTTTCATGGCTTCAAAACTGTAAGCTAATACATTTTCATTGTTTAAACCTGTCCTATTTCATAGTATTTTCTTCAAGCAGCCTAGGAAACTAAAACATATTTTGGTACCAGGAGAGTGGGGTGCCGCTATTGCAAATACCAAAAACATGCAAACCAAAAATAATAAAAATTTTTGAACTGGGTAATTGGTAGGGGTTGGAAGAATTGTGAGGTGAATGATAGAAAAGGCCTAAGATTGTTTTGAAGAGATTGTTGGTAGAATTATGGATGCTAATGGAACCTCTGATGAGGCCTTAGAAGAAAATGATGAATGTATTATTGGAAACTGGAGGAAAGGTGACCCTTGTTTTAAAGTGGCAGAGAACTCGGTGAAACTGATGTCAGTTGGAGGGCAGAATTTGAAAGCGATGAGCTTGGATGTTTAGCTGAGATTTCCAAGCTAAGTGTGGAAAGTGCAGCCTCATTTTTCCTTGTAGCTTATAGTAAAATGCAGGAGGAAAGGGATTAGCTGAGTACTGAACTTCTGGGCACAAAGAAACCAGAAATTGAGGGTTTGGAAAATTCTGAGCTTCCAGAAAGCAATTTCCCAGAGAATAGTGCTCCCTGTGAGTGTGTAACTGAATATGGATCCAGCCAGCCATTCCAGGACAAGTCAGGATTGGAAATGCAGTTATCCAGAAAGGATTTGTAGAAAGTCCTACCGTCTGATGGTTTGGACCCCTGTCCTTGTCATGTGACAGAGGAGCCAAGGATGGCCGGCAGCCGGTCTTTGGGGAAGAAAGTTTCAGAAGGCTGATTTTAGAGAAATAATCCTTCTGTCATGTTTAGTAATATCACTCTTCATGTATTATTAGTTTTATTAACATACTGCGATGGACTGTCTAGTCCCCCTAAATTACAATCTTTTAAGTTTAGTTAAGTGTTAACTTTAAATCACTTCTGCCTATTTTGAATTTTAACTAAATTGGAATTTTAACAAATTGAGTTAATGTTACCAAAGCTCTCTGAAAAAATCTGGTGTTTTCTTTTATACTAAAAATTATTGATTTCTAACATTTGTTTCCAATGCAGTTTTGTAGATTAGATTTCTCTCAAATAAGATGCATCTGTTTTTGATTTTGCATACTGTGTTTTCAATAGTACATAATCCTACATGATAAATTATCTTTATCTAAATATAAATCCCCAAGGATCATGTTTCTAAAATTTGAATTTGAGACCCTGAACCCGTCACAAAGGTTGTGTGAGGTTAATTAAACATAATTCATAATAAAGAAAGATCCAAGATGTAGCTTATTAAAAGCTTAACTCAGGCTGAATCTTACAGCATCTTTTTTGGTTGGTGACAAGGGTGGAAGAAAGGTTAAGAATGCATTACAGAAGAACCAAATTTCTAGAAACTATCAAAATTTTTGTTTGAAATGTTCATTCCTATAGGCTTTGGTACTTAGTGAAAAGTTGAATCTTGTTCTAAACCTCAATGTCATGCCTCTATTAAATTATTTATCAAATAAGTGCAAGTTGTAACCAAATCCAGTGACAAGAATTATTGCATTAAATAAAGACTAAAGCAGCTAAGCTGACAGGTACACAGAGCCCCTTTGATGAAGGGACTGTAATGCGCATTTTTCTTTCAATTCTAGGATGACGGAGAAAGGCCACAGGGTTCGTCTTCCAACCACCAACACACTTGGGCGTAGGAGATGTTAAAACCACGGGAATTTGTGTGCCTGCAGCATAACATGAGTCCCACAATTAGCCCTAACATTAATCTCAAAAATAATTCTTCTTCCAAAACAATTGGCCTTAAATCAAGGAAGAACCTAAAGAAATGAAAGGATGTGTGCAAAATGTGCAGGCCCAGATACTACACGGAGGCAAGCACTTTCCTCTCTGTGAGCAAGTCACCTTTCTTGCAGTTGTGGTGGGGAGGTGGGTGTAGAAAGAGAAGAGGGTTTTGGTGCATGTGTCTCCACGGCAGTGTGATTTCAGCTTAAGCCCAGAGAAGACTCTTGCTAGGCTGGGATTTAGAGAGCGACTTGTACATGGCAATAGCATGAAGCTCTGACTCGCAGCTGCCTAATCCTTTATGTAGATAAGATTATGTATGGCTTTGATAGATGGGCAATTTACAAATACAGAATATTCCAGATTAGGGTAATTGTGTCATTGGTCTTCAGAGTCTGCCAATGGACGGCATGGTTAGGTGGCTGCTGTCCAGCACCAGCATATCAGGTTTGCAGAAAGTTTCTAATCCCCAGGGGCCCATTTTCCTTTACATCTTTATGTGATGTTAAACTTGCTATTTTACCACACAGGATCCACAAAAAAGTGATTCACTGGTTTCTTGCTTTAGAGTTTTTGCTATTCTATCTATCTGCTATTCCTCAAGTCACTAGATCCAAACTGGGAAGTCTCAGATCTTAATGCTTTACTAGAAAATTCAAATGAATCTTTTACAGGGCATTTATGTTTTTGAATCCAGACATCCAAAATTAAGTCAAGAATTAATTTAAATATTGAATGTCAGCAGTTAGCCACTGGCACGCAGCCATGGATCTGTTCATTCGAATTATTCTGCTCTGTTTTTTTTAAAAGCTGTTTTATACTTTATATTTTAATTATCAGCCAGCAAAACCCATAAACAGCTCTCACAGTGCCTGGCAAAATGAAAACATTGTTAGCCACAAACTGGCTGATGCCCGAAGCGATTAGAACCTGGACAGTCGGCAATCCATCCATGCACGGGTCATTAACTTTACACATTTTCCCTTAAACTTTATAAAAGTTATTTAAAAGAAAAAAAAAATCTGTGGTTTCAAGTGTTTAGCCGGAGGAAAAAGCTCTGGGGACATGGACATTCCTAGGGCCCATGTTTATGAGGAAGGCACGTCCTCGTGGCCTCTCTGGGCTTCTGACTTAACGCTGGCTTCTCCGAAGGGTCATGGTTGAGCAGGGCACATCCATTTATCATCAGCCTGTCACCATGCTGCCATTGGGAGCTACCCTTCCAGTGACCTACACTCAGGCACAGCTTCTTTTCATGAGACATTCGACTTAGTTAAGTTTGGTCAGTGAGAAATCTCCTGCCGACCAAGGGGCTAGGCTTTCCCCAAAATGCTGTACATCCACATCACTGTTCTTTTATTGAGTGAGTTCAGAAACCACCGCCATCAAGCTGTCTAACAACATGTCATTTCAATTTCCCGTACAATGTCATGGAAGTCGTCTGAGCTGCCTGGGGCAAGGGTCGAGATCTGGCTGACAGGGCACGAGACACAGCTCCTAACGGTAGAGGATTTGGGTAGGCCTTCCTCTGGCTATGCATCAGGACAAATAATGTTTGCACCATAAAAATGCGGGCAGGAAGGTTCACTTGTCAGGCAGGGCTTGGGTACACCTCGTGGTCTCGCTACACTTGAAGTCCAATTCCCCTCTGCCCTATGTTCTTATCCAAAGTTACTCTTCCAAGGGTCAAAGGGAAATTGGTCTTTAAAAAAAAATGTGAGCACTTTATGTACCAGGAATTGAATTTGCACCTGAATTTGCGAAGATTATAAGAGACCATCTTAGGCATGAAACAACTACCTAAACTAGACTAATCCTCCATAAATGAGTCAGAATTGAGCAGCCTTGACGCCAGGAACTCTGACACCAGAACCTCAATAGCACTGATAGGAAAGGAGAAGAGTTAAGTCCTAAGCAACTCTATCCTACTACTGTTGGCTGCATAATTGATTCGGGGTGAAAGTGCTTCATGAAACCTTTGTCATTTAGGACAGATGGCAATCATCAGTTGTGTTATGCTCTTGTTCAAGTTGACCCACAAGTGATTTCAGGTCAGAATTTATGCATTTTCAGGACACGAACACTGAAAAGGAGAAGCTAACGGACTTCGTGGTAGAGGTGTGACCTCTAAAAGCACACATGCAGCATGTAGAAGAAGAAATATAGAACACTTGGCTTATGGAGGTAACTGAATTCTTAGGGAGTTGTTCATCTCTTATCAATCAGATCATCCTCTAGATAATCACAGTGCTATAAAAATGATCCAGGATCAAGTCGGTGACAGAATGTTTATGGCTGAAAGAGCATTTGGAGAAAGAGTCTCAATATGAGGAGTAACAAAATCTTGAACTGCCTTAGGATTCCAAGCATCAGTGCTGCCAAAGATACCCCCCGAATCTTAGTCTGGAAGCATAGTACAAAATGAATGGGACCTACAATTTAAAATCAAAGCTTCTCTCTATTCTGCACGGCGTGAGGATTGTGGTCTGGTTTACAACCAAATATTTTTCCCAAATATTCTGTGTCTCCTGCTGTTCAATGCCATAATTCCAGCCACTTGTGGAGACAACGGCAGCAGGGGTCCAAATTTTATGGGCACACTACTTATATCCATGTGGATTCCATGAGGAAGGAAAGCATCACAGAGATGAAGACATGGGAAATACTTTATCAATTAAGTAAATCTAGGAGCTTGCCATGCAATGGTTAACGCAGAGGAGTGGGGACCACAAACTTTTTCATTGTAGTTTGGTCACAGCTTAAACCTGTCATGTGACACAGATAACCTTTAGAATCATGTACAGTTCTTCTTTCTGGAAAAAAAAGAATATATAACAGAATTGTGATAAAGAAACTGCTACTAAGAAATCACAGAATGAATGAGGTTCAAGCTCTACTTTTGAATGCAAAATAACAGCTTAAAACTTGTGTATAGGAAAGTGGCAAAGAAAGGCTGGCGTGCAGGCATGTCGGCGGGCAGCAGGCAAGTACCTTAACACACAGCTGTCAGCACAGCCAACAAGAAGTCTTATCAGTTCTCTTCACATACGCTCCACCTCTTTCAATGTTAAAGTTGAGCACTCACTAGGGCAGAATATCGTTTGCCTTGCATGTAAAAATGAGACTGGAAGACTGAGTGTGATAACTTTCTCAGGCTACGTTTAAAGTTTCTTTGATACAGTTCAGAAAGTCTAAACTACACAGAAAACATTTCTCTGGATTGCTCTAGACTGTCTATAAAGGAGATGCTTTAAATTCATTCCCTAAGAGGGAACTTGAGAAGCTCTCTGTCTTTGCAACCAATAATGTACACAAACCCTCTGACCTCTGGAGATTTAAATGGCTGAGCGTGTGCAATACGGTTATCCATCACAGGGAAATTATGTTTTTGAAAGCTATGTCAGCATTCGCTTTAAGGACTGTTAAACACTATTCTTGGCCATTGTGTTTTCTATTGTCAAAATCAGTTTCCTTCTAAATTAAACAATTTGAAATACAGTTGATTTCCATGACACATATTTTGGAGACTAATCATGCTGCGACAATGGAGTAGGCATTGGCTAAATTGTTCTTACTTATTCTGGATTCCTTTAATTTTCACATTTTCTGAAGGCTCAATTTACACAGTAAATATTTACAAGAGCTGTGCTTCCCTAAGATTTTACAACAGTGCTTGATTTTATCTCACATGAAATTAATGTTATAAAAGTTTTGCTGAGAGTCAAGATTCTGGAAGGGAATGTAACCTATTAAAAGCAGTATGCTTCTGAGAGAAGTATCTCAATTTTTAAAAGAAAAAATTTACTGACTGTTTTCCACTCACTTCAGGGTGTGATAGTAAGGTCTTCTTTACAAATATCAGAAAAGCAGAACCAGCGTCAGCTGGCGGCAAGGGCAAGAGAAGAAGAGGTCAGTGGACAGGCGTCCAACCCTGCCTTGACTTGGTTTCCATCCTCGGGATGTTTTACTCATATACTTTCATTACTCTATCTAGAACTCAGTTTCTAGAAATAACTAAAACCAACAGGTAGAAGTTACATAAAATCCAAAGGAAGGACTCTGTGGAGAGGTGGTGAGTTCCCCCACATCACAGCTGCCTTCACGGAGGTCAGACCACCCCTGCTCAGGACGAGGCAGGGGTGGATGCCTGTCTTCTGATCTCTTCTTCTCTTGCCCTTACCGCCAGCTGATGCTGGTTCTGCTTTCTACTATATCCCCTGTAGAGCCCACTTCCCTTGATGACTTCTCCAATCTTTAACCTTAGCATCTACTCTTTCATTTAATATTTTTGAACATATCCTAAGAGGAGGATATAATAATAAGGAAAACAAGATTTCTTTAAAGTGTTTGTCACTTAGCACGAAAACAGTCAAATAGATATGTAATTTTACACATACAGAATTACTTTTTTATACAAACTCACATTATATTGGTGTGTTACCTGGAGAAGTACTAGATGTGGTAGGAACCCAAAAAAGTGGGGTGTGGGGGGCCAACCTGACCTAGGAAGTAAGGAATGTTCTTTCAGAAGAATGAGGTGGAAGGCAAGACCTGAAGACTGGAAGTGTGTGTTTGCTGAAGGAATCATAGACTGTCTTTCCCTCTCCTTCCAAGACTTCCAGATCCTAAAGCTTCATGTTTACTTTTTAAAAAAATTTTCTTTTGACAACTGCCCTTAAATTCTCTTGCTTCTTGCAACTCTGCTTTTCTTGACCTCTTTGCTGAGAGAAGCCCTATTGTCTTCTTCCAATGCTCTAGACATCATATATGTTTTCTGAGTATGGGGTCTACCTGGCTTCACCCACCACCAGGAAAAAATTCACAAGTCTCTAGAAAACATGCCCAGGTCGTGTTGTACTTTCTGAAATAGAGCACTATGGAAAAGGATTGGCTGGAGATTCGGCAGTGAGGGGGATAAAAGAAATCTACCAGCTATGATGTATTTGCCCACACCATGAATGGCCCAGAGCCATGAGGAAACAGCATTCTACCAAAATGCTCTTCTTCTCCAAGGTACCAAAGCCAGTGGCAGCAACTGCAACACCACCTGGTATCTTCAGGCTGCGGCGATGAACCTAGAAATTAGTGTTCCCAGCAGCAGTCTCTCCTCTGTGCTGTTGGGGAACCCTGCCCAGCTATGAGTATCCCTGCAAGAGGGCTCATCTCAAGGACAGCATCTCTACGGAACCATTTGTCCAGTGGCCTGACAGTTTCAATCCTCATTCTGAACCCCAAGTCTAGATTCAATTCAGGAGAACGTGGCCAGCTCAGTCAAGGGCACAGTAGTCACTGGGCCCAAAGGATGGCCCAGATGGAAAGAACAGAACACCACACGGGTACGGGGAGAACCGTGGCCAGCTCCTGGCCATGTTCCTGGCGTCTGCCCCCACTTCCACAGGCACACTCCTGCAGGCTCTCAGAAGGTCACACTGAATCAATGAGGAACCGTGAGTCCTCCAAGGGCCTCGGACCCAGAGGAATGGCCTAGCGGACAGCTTTGGCCGGTTCAACCAGCATTTATTGAGTGCCTACTATGTGCCAGGTACTGTTCTGGTCTCAGTGCAAAGATGGGTCAGAAAGAGCCTTTCAGCCCTCAGCTGGGCTCTTAGGAGCGAGTCCTTTGGAAGTAGATTAGGTGAATATACAAAAAGGTAGAAGATTCTCTAAATAAGCAAATAGAGATTGCCTCCGAACTACGCACACTGTTTTCAAGGACACATTTTTAATAGAGGGAGCAACAAATTCAAAATATAAGCAACTTACCTCAGTTAACTTCGCAGCAAAATTCACAAGATAAGACATTTATTCAATGGTAAACACACAGAACAATAAATACAGCCACATTTATACCTTGAAATAAAATACAATGGAGTAACTGATGGTAATTGTTTGGGCACCTTCTAAGTGAAAATGTTAACATTTTCTAAAATAAGACAGTCTTCTATGCCTAACATGATGACTGGTTATGAAATTGGCATCAGGAGAACTGAATTCACTATGATCCATGTTTTTCCTCATGAAATCATGGCTGAAAACACAACATTCCAAAACACTGTAAGAAAAAATATTTCTTAAAAGAAATCTCTCCTCTCAAGTTTGTATTAAACATTCTCCCAAAATGGTGCATGAATTACTCCAGCAAGGCAATCACATGCAAGTCTGTTTGGACTGGAAAGCACATTCCTTAAAACAAAACAAAACAAAAAAACCCACTTTAGTTCTACATAATTATTCAGAAACTCCTAAAAAGAGAGATATCTGGACATAGGGTCACAAAGTTTAATGTCAGTCCAGAAAGACTACATCAAAATATAAAATCCTGACAATTAGCATTTGTGTTAGCTTCCAGAATTTCCCATTTGCCTTCTAAGTGACTGGTGACTTTGTGTGACTATGACTTAGCATGAGTTAAGATTTTATTTACCAAATTTGAGAACAGGGAATGGGATGGAGATTGAGCCTCAAAACCACTTTTATTTTGTACATAAACAAACTATGTCAAACATTCCTTAATCCTTAAGAAGTTATGGATACACAAGTCCAGTCTAGGGCAATACAATTACTCAATTTCTATTTTTCCCTCCTCCAGTTTTAGCAGAACTCTCAACGGAGCATAATTTGAAGCTATAAAAATTTCCAAACAACAACAAGGACAACAATCTGAATCAGCAGGAGAAATTAAGCGAAAAAAAAAAGAGCTAAACAGTGTTTTCCAAAAAGAAAACAGTATCATTAATCACAGACAGAATGCCGTAGCAAGAGCTTACGCTGCCTTTTAAAATTGTTTGTTTGTGATCCCTCTAGGATAGCCCTGCCTTTCCATCAGTTTACATATATTTTTTATTTCTCCAATGTCAACTTAAAGAAAACAGTCATAAAACAGTCAATCACCACTCCAATCCAAGTATCCATGTATCCACTTGTCCACCCTTCCCAGCTGTTTTCTTGGTGTGAACAACAAAACTCTTCAACAGAGGGCAGGATAGAGTTTTTCTCAGATTCTGAAAATCATGACCATATTCTGGTATTGAAGAGTGCCCCTCTCCAATAGCTAAATCAAGGAAGAAGTAAAGCACAGCAGTTGCTTTTTTATTCTAAACCCTGGAAACAAAACCCTTTGCTTTTCCTTAATCACTAGATTCTGTCATTCAAGATATTTTTGATTAATGTGCGTAAAAAGGGCCAATTTCAAAACTAGCAGAACATAGCTTGGAATCCTGGCCTGGTAACTCCATAAGTATGTGACCCCCAGAAAATCACCAAATTTCCCTGAGTCTCAGTGTTTCAATCCATAAAACAAAGTTAAAAGTGTGCACATTGTCTGGTATCCTAAGTTTACCAGCTGCTAGAACAAATATCACACAATGGGCTGGATTAAACAGTGGGAATTTATTGGCTCATGGTTTAGAGGCTACGAGAAGTCCAAAAACGAGGCATCTCCCCAAAGACCGTGGTGTTCTGGGCTGGGTGCCTTCGCTCCTTGGTACTTGGCTTTCGCGTCACATGGCAATGCACATGGCGGCATCTTCTCCTTTCTCCTCCAGGTTCCATTGACTTCCAGCTTCTGGCTGCTCCCCGTGGCTTCTCTCTCAGAGTCCAATTTCCTTTGTTTATAAGGACCTCAGCCAGATTGGACTGAGGCCCACCCTCCTTCAGTTTGGGCACCTTCATTAACAACCTCTTCAAAGGTCCTGTTAGAAATGGGGTCATGCCCACAGGTCCAGGGGTTGGGACCTGAACATGCCTTTTGTGGGGGACACGATTCAGATGGCTATGAAGAAGAGCACTTGAGCTTATGGACATAAAGCGGCCTGGGCTTAGGGGACGTTCAAAGCATCTCTTGTCCCTCCCTTGGGACATGGCATAGTGCCCCTTCAGGGTCAAACACACCGAGGGCCCTTCCCTCTGGCATTCCAGCTTTGCGAAGGAAAAGCTTCAAGTTCTTTGAGGTTGCTGGGATATAAAAGGTAGACAGAGGAGTGGAAATTTGACTCCTATGTGATCTAAACGATTTTAAGGCCACATATAGGACAGCAATTTGGAAGCCCACGTGAAATTGTGTTTCTAATGGCTTTTTGTGACCCTCTTCTGACTTTTTTAAGAAGGTCTTTGCAAACCTATGCTTAGAAAGCCCACAGTTGGAATTCTGTTTTAATGGCGACTTTCCCAGTGCCTGCCGCATGCAACAGTGGAATCTCCCAAGGCCACTTGAAGCTGGAGTAGCAGTATCTTCTCACATTCCTTAGAGATGGCAAAGTTCCAAGGATGGAGTGTTTTGTTGTTTTGTTTTTTTTACTTTTTAAAAGATACTTAGATTACATGAATGTTACACAAAAAATATAGGGATTCCCATGTGCCCCACTCCCCACACCTCCCACAACTGCCCACATAAACAACATCCTTCATTAGTGTGGCACATTCATTGCAATTGATAAACACATCCTGGGGCTTTGCCACTAAGCATGGACTGTAGTTCACATTGTAGTCTACACTCTCTCCCACACAGTTCTGCAGGTTATGGGACGATATAAAATGGCCTATATCTGTTGTTGCAATGTAATCCAGGGCAATTTCCAAGTCCCGAAAAAGCCCTCATATTACAACTGTTTTTCCCTCTCCCTGCCCCCAGAGCCTCCAGTAGCCACTGCCTCTCCACATCAATGTTGTAATTTCTTCCATTGCTAGAATCACAATATGTCTATAGTAGAATACCAGTAAGTCCACTCTAGTCCATAGTTCATTCCTCAATCCTGAGGATTCTGGGATGGTGATGTCCACTCCACCTCCAATTGAGAGGGGGCTTCAATCCCATACAGCCTACGGATGGGACTGTCTTGCTTGCAGTTGTAGACTCTCGTTTCCTTGGTATGATGGTTGTCAAGCCTCACCTCCTTGTTAGCTGTCCTGGGTGAGTTCTATCAACCAGAGAGTAGGTGTTGCAACTCTGCTGAGGCTCTAGGCCCATCGGGCACAAAGCCCAAAGATTCCAGTCTCGGACATACACCTACAAACTGCATGGAGTGGTTTTGAAGTAAGGGACAAAGCAGCACACTTGCCTCTGTGCTCTTCCTCCTTCCACACTCTTTTCTTTAGGCTACAGGCAGTGGTAAGAGGAGGGAGGTCTGGAGCCTGCCAGATGCAGCCTTCATCTCCCCCTATACACTCTTGGGATAGAGTAAAATAACCGAGGTAAATCAAAGTGCCCAATATTCAATAGGGGATATGTGTGTCCTTGCACTCTCTCCCAAAGCATCTGTCCCCTTTCAGTCTCACCATATCCTTTAGAAGGTGCTGAATGCGAGGTGCATGACATAAGCCCCAAGAAGCTGCCCAGCTGCCTGCACCCAGAATGTGGGAACCCACTGGCCTCCTTGCTGGGGTCATTAGAGGCCAGCTGCGCCGACCCAGCACACCAGGTCGGTCATGACCAGGGGGCCCTAAGCAAACGATTTATGAATAGGAGGCTCTTCCACTGGCCCAATGTCTCACTCACAGTCTCACTCACAGGTACTGCGTAAAAGGGCCAAGGCATTGTTTACTAGTATTTTCTTGGCCAAATTTCAGCCTAATATCTAGAATGAAAAGAAAATACATGTTAAGCAGTGGTGTCATAGACTGAAAAACATGGCCACAGTATTGTACAGCATCTCCCATCAAGAGTGGCATCTATATCCCTAGCCCCTAAATCTGGGTTATGACTTGCTTGGGCCAATAGAAGTGATAGTGGACGAGTTCCAAAGCCTCGGCCTCAAAATGCCCCCTGGAACACCCCT
The DNA here is from genome assembly GCA_026826555.1 of Tolypeutes matacus. Taxonomy (NCBI): domain Eukaryota; kingdom Metazoa; phylum Chordata; class Mammalia; order Cingulata; family Chlamyphoridae; genus Tolypeutes; species Tolypeutes matacus. Next base: position 18,958,716 of record JAKSZT010054335.1, on the reverse strand, counting down.
GCCCCCGTGAAGGAAGCCCAGGCTAGACCACCGGATGATGAAAGAATATGGGGGGAGGGGCCTGGCCAAGGTCCCAGCCAAAAGGACAGACGATGGAGGAGAGAAGTCCCCAGAGGACAATACTGGGACATACAGAAAAGCTAGAACACAGACCGAAAGCTTTATATCAAGAAAGTTCTTGAACTTGGTAAGTGCACTTAATGTAGTTACATTAAGTGAATATCCTTGTTCTGAGGAAATGTATTATGTATTTCAGGAAGATGATGTATACAACCTCCTCTCATATGTTTAGAAAATACATCGATAGACAGATAGATGGATAGACAAATGGATGAAAGACAGATACAGATAGAATGATACAGCAAATGTGGTAAAATGTTAACAATGGTGAATCTGGGCATCTGGGGGAGGGGCATACTGGAGCTTTCTGCGTAGGCTTTGTATTATTTTTGCAACCGTACTCTAAGTTTGGGGTTATTTGAAAATAAAAAGTTTAAGAGGAAAAGACAAAAAGAAAAAGAAAAAAAAAAAAATTTAAGGAGAAAAATTGCCAGATGACTACAGCTGCAAGAGAGACCCAGGTGACACCAGAAGGAAAACCACCCCACGTCCAGATCAAATTTCCAACCCATGGAATCGTGAAAAACAAGTCATTGATTTAAGCCACTAAGTTTTGGGGCAGCTTGTGTCATGGCAATAAATGACAGATACAAAAGGCTATCAGGACATGGCCCTGCAGAAACACCGATTTGGTGGAGGTTGAAGGATATGCTTTTGCTGTGTTTGAAAATGAACCACCACAATGGAGCTCCCACAATATCGGGCATCAAATGCCCCCTAGGTCCATCCTAAGATGCTGTCAGTGGGAAAGCAGCCTGGATTCTTGGTATTACACCAGGAGGGTCCCAGCACCCATGTGCAGCCGGGCAGTGGCTCTCCTCACTGATGGGGCCCAGAACCCTAGCACATCAGCAAAGCCGGCAGAACTATACTGCCCCAGAGGGTAGAATCCCGCCACCCAAATGGGGGATGTGGATTCCAACAGAGGAAACACAGCTCCGGAGGCTCAGGGGGAGAGGCAAAGCATCATGAGGCTTCAGACAGCACTTGCAGAACAGACTGCAGGGAAGCAGGGCTGGACTGAGGCGCTGTGGCGCCCTTTTGAAATGGCTCTATCAACATTTGAAAATGTTTAGGTAGAGGAAAGGCTGTGCCCGTGGCAGGGGGGAGGCACAGAAGGAGAAGTACTATCAGCTCGACTGTTAGACCAGCGATCTGGCTCTAAACTAATATATCCGCCCCAAGTCCTTTATCCAAGGATCTTTCTACCGCGCTCTGCCAGCATGCATGCTTGCTGGCAGGAATTCTAGTAAATGCAGCTGCCCCCACCTGTGCAGGTGCCCCAGCCTCTCACCTAGCCCAGAACAGCACGGCCTGGGAACTTGTTAGGAATTCAAGTCCCAGACCCACAGACTCAGCCATCCAGTTTAACAAGCCGGCCCCCACCGCCCCGGAAATTCTGTGCCAAAAGTTGACTCCTAACCCCGGCTGCACATTGGCACCGCCTGGAGAACTTTAAGATTACTGGTGCCAGGAAGAGATTCTGGTTCCAGTGGCCAGGGGAGCAGCCGGGCCAGGAGGAGTTTTTAGAGCTCCCCAGGCGATGCTAATGCGCAGCCAAGGCTGGCAAGCAGGGCCCCAGAGAGAGGCAAAGGGTTCCACAGAGATCAGCTGGCAGGCTAATTACTAATGGGGGTTTTGCTGAAGGTGGCCTTGAATTTAAGTGGCTTTCTGTTTGTAAATAATAAAAGCCAAGGCTGTTCACTTGTACAGGGTTCACTTGAGGCCTCTTTTAACAAAAGCGCCTGCCCGGTGCAGACCTCTCGGGTGTGTCTGCGGCTTGAAAGGAAATCCCTTTATACCCTGTGCCTTCAACAGAAGGCGAGGAACGGTGGCTGCAGGCACTGTGATAATCCGCGGGAAGACAAAAGTTTGCCAAGATCGGCACTAATCAGACAAGGAAGCACGTGGGCGCAAAAGCCACTGGATGTCAACCCGGACGGGTGGCCTCCTCGCAGCCAGCGCCCCAGGCCGCCCGCGCTCGCCACAGCTGGTTTTCATCCCCAGTCATTCTGTTTTGGAAGCAAATGCCTTGTTCCACTTTTATTTATGGTTAGAACCTCTGTCTCTAATGCCATCTTTGCTAATTTTCACCAAGCTCCTGTTTCCTCAGCCCCATCTCGCACCCATGACTGGGTTCTCCACGACCTGCTTCTCAAGACCACAACCTCAACGGCTCGACTGACAGCTCCAGGCGGCATCAAGGATTGTGGAAAAGACCTGGAGTAGGGGCCAGGTGTCCCCGCGGAAGAGGGCGCCAGAAGAGGCTCCTGGCCAGAGCAACCCGGGTTAAAGGTCATCAGCAGGGTGACAGGGAAGTGGCGTCAGGGCTTCTCCTGAGTCTGAGTCATCCGGCTCCCAGGTCCTGCTGCTGCTGGGCCACCGCCCACACCTTGAGAAGCAGTTTCGGAGTGTGATGAGGGAATGCCTGGGCAGGATGGGGGGGGGCGGCTGGAGAGACCACCTTGAGCCCCAGCCATGGGATTCGGATTTTTTTTTTTAGGAAGCACCAGGGAATGAACCTGGAACCTCATACATGGGAAGCAGGCGCTCAGGTTACTAAGCTCCTCCCGCTCCCGGGCTTCCGATTTTTCAGAACCTATCTCACCCCTCACAGGATGGGCGTTCCAGGAACCGATTTGCATAAAGGGTTGAGGGGACTCTGGAGAGGAAGCCGGGCAGACCAGCCTGGCCCCAGAACAAAGGCTCCTGTGAAGGCGAGGGTTGCCTGAGTATGGCCAGGTCCCTGTCACTCAGGGTTGCGGCCCAGCCAGGCACCCGAGGACTAGGGTTTGAGTCAATGAGAGAGTGACTAAGTCAAACTGTAAAAACTGAGAGCGCCACTGTCTCTAAAAACTGGGTAAGCCACGACAGGGGGAAACTCAATCACTTTGGACAGAATCTCTGCCCAGACTGAAGCAGGGCCAGGGTGGCTCAGAGGCCCCAGCGAGGCAAAGGACAAAACAGGAGCGGGTTCCATGGGATGGCTTTCTCTCTGTGCTCAGAGAGCTGAAGGGGTGGACTGACTTCCTATACATATCACAGAACACTACTCAGCTGTAAGAAGAAGGGAGGTCGTGAAGCACATGACATGGATGAACCTGGAGGGTATTATGTTGAGAGGAGCAAGCCAGACACAAAAGGACAAATACTGTGTGATTTCCCTGTTATGGACTAAACATAATGAGCACACTCATGGAGTTAATGGCTAGACTAGAGGTCACCAGAGATAGCGTGAGAGTAGAGAATGGGGAGCTGATGCTGTATTTGTGCAGAATTTGTAATAAGGTTGAGTGTAAATGTTTGGAATTGGGTAGAGGTGCTGGTAGCACATTATATACTGTGTGTAATGAAAGCGCCAATATGTGGGTGTGATTATGGTTGAAGGGAACGTTTAGGGTTGTGTGTGTCACTAGAAGGAAAGCTAGAGGATGAACATGGGACTTTTCATATTTCATAGCTGTTGTGGATGAGTATAGTCGATAACACAAACATAAGAATGTTCTTCCATAAATTAAAACAGATGCACATTAATATTACAAGATACTAATAATAAGGTGGTATATGGGCAAAAACACCTAAAGCAAACGACGGTCTGCAGAGAACAGTAATACATTAATATTTTTCCATCAATTCTAAAATGAAAAAATTAAAATAAAAAAATGAGAAAAGATGAGGAAATTTTTAAAAAGGGAGAGCAGAGCTGACTTCCTACATCTCTGCCACTCCCTGCAGAGGACAAACATTCTCTACTGAGAACCGCCACTTTCTTAGGGATCCACTCACTCTACACTGAGACCAATGGACAGGCAGCGGCATACGAAATTCTGGAATAAATTCCTGTCGGGCCCCAAGAGATTTCTTCTTTGAAACGACACTGGCTATAAACCCATCCACTCGGCCATTCATCCCAACACGGCCCAAGAGCTCCCGTGCCAAGCGGCAGACTAGGTGCCAAGACAACTGAGGGGTGGCCTCTGTGCCCCAGAAAGGCAGGCCACAGACACACAAAACCCTGACACCACAAGGCAGGAGACGAGAGGTGCCAGGGGAGGAGAGAGCACTGGTTCCCTACGGGGGCTGCAAGGAAGAGCTGACAAGGACGGTGGTTTTTGAGCTGGCTTCTGAAGGCAGAGGAGGAGATGCAGAGGGAGTATATGGGACCACGAGTAGGGACGCAGAGCAGGAAGCACGAGGCCGGCTGCTCGACGGTGTGGGATTTAGAGTTTGTGTCGCTGGAACACAGGCGTGTGGAGGGAAGTGGCGAAGCCACAGGCACAGCTACTTAAACCACAGAGGTTCAAAAGAAGCTTCACGCCGAAGCTCTCGGGGTACTACAAAGCAGTCATAAATTTGATATTCTTAATTTAAACCACTTATGGGCACTAATCAAATAGAAGAAAATGTTATATATGAAAAAGACACCAGAAATACAGTCAGTAAAAAGATCAGTGGTTGCCGGGGCTGGGGCGGGGGTGGGGGCAGGTAAAGCACGGCAGCGGGGGAAGATTAGGGCAGTGAAGCCACTCTGTGGCCTGCTGTGATGGTGCATGCGTGACCTCTAGAACACTGCAACACAAAGAAGGGGCCCTAATGGAAACTGTGGACTTTAGCTGCCAATACTGTGTCAATATCCTTCATCAACAACATTGGTAACAAAGAAACACAGTAATTCCAGATGTTAATAGCAGGGGAAATTGGGGGGGGGGGGCGGGGGCGGGGAGGAAATATATGGGAACTCTCTGTACTTTCTGCTCAATTTTTCTATAAACCTAAAACTGCTCTTAAAAAAAAAAAAAAGCCTATTAATTTTTTTTAAAAGATGGTGGAGTTTCTAAAGAAATTTTAGCACTGTAATAACGCCATTTAACAAATATTTGAGCATCTCCATTCTTTGGGGTAGAGAAAATTGAAAAATTAAGAAGAAATGTTATCTGTAGTAAAAACATCAGGTTCCATTCGTGAGTCTGCTATTAACCAGCTGTTGACCTTGAAAAAAATCATGAAGCTTCTCTGGGCCATTTTTCTCAACTCTGGAAGTAGGTTGGATCTACAAGGCTCCATCTGGCTCTCTCCAGACTCAGAATCACGGAAAGGATCAGTCATCAGAAACGCCTTTTAAGCATCCAGGTTTACCAAGTCCGATGGGAAATCCCCAGAAATTCTGGTCTCCCCACATCCGCCGGCAGCAATGCAGGAAATCTAGTCCACTGTCTTCAGCAGGCTCAGTGGAACCATTTCCTTAATGAAAGCCCCCTGCAGCCCCACATGCTAAGCCAGAGCTCTCCTCTCAAGCCCTCTCTCAACTACCCCACTCCTCCCATTTCCTTTTGCTCCCTCGATCTGATCTGATATAAAATCCAGTCATTTAATCAGCAGCATGCAATTTCCAAGCCACCCAAGTGTGTGAGGAGTCAACAATGATCCTGGAAAGCATCTGGCAAGAGATCTTGTCATTCCTTTACTGGCTTCTCTAATGCACTAAGACCATGGGGGCAGAATGGATCGTTCTATTAAATTGCTTAAACTAAATACTAGAGATGTTTTTATGCTTTTAACCACTCGTAGTTATATATTTTTACTATAAAAAAAAAAAAAAAAAAGCCTGGTGTCATTTCAAATGACCTTCCTCCCCTATCCACACTGAAAAATTATATTTACTTGATATCTAACATGACATTATCCAGGCAACGGAACCAAGCACATGATATTAACCATCTCTCTTCTACCAGCAAGCTTTACATTGAAAACCCCAAGTACCAAGAGCAGCTTCCCTCATGTTCTTTCCTTTCTCATGGCCCCCTCATACACATCTCAATTCAAAGCATTATAGAAGATACTCTGTTATTTGCTCTTGCCTTGCCATTAAAAATCGATCTATTCAAACGCTGAATTGTCCAAGCCAAGGTCAACCTCAGGAGGAACTTTGGTGTGTGGATGGCTAATTTTCCCCAGATACTATATTTTTTTGGTCAATATAAAACCATCTTTTGCAATATATTTTCAACTGCTCTATTATATACATTGAGTAGATTTAGAAATGTCTTGATGATTTCTGGAAAGGAGAACAAAGAGATTTTTGGCATTGTTTCTAAGAAGTCACATAAAATAGGTTCAGTTTTAAGTAAGACAGTTAGCATTTCCCTTGAAACCTGGAACTCTTTTAGGATAATGTTAGTTTTGGATCAAATAAGTGTTAAAGAAAAAAAAAAAAAAAAGAAAGAAATGCAGAAGGGTTTTAAATGACTGCTATCCTCAGAAGAGTTAAAGGAATAAGAGTTATGAAATTATGTGTAACCTTCATGGGGTTACACATTCTACTAGTGCATCCCCCAACAGCTTAACTCTTTGCAAAACATAGACCACTAAAGACTAAGTTAACTGGTTAGTCAGGTACATTCTCCTAGTGCAAAAGAAAATGCAATGTGATTAGTTGATAGTAGGGGAAACCCCAATCATCCTTCCAGCTGGCTCTTGCATCATGTGGCTTATCATTCATTCTGTAAGAAAATGTAGATAAGGGAGCCAGAAAAAAAGCTAGAGGCAACACTGTGTTCTGTCTATTTCTTGGATTCATTCATTCATTGAATACCAGACTTGGAAACAGGCCCTAGAAGTCAACCAACCATCTATTCTACCTTCTGCATTCTACATATGAAAGCCAAAAATCCACATGGTGCTCACCAGAAAAGAAACTGGATAGCCTACTGTAAATTTTTCAGCAGGGAAAGAAAAAAAAATTTAACAAGGTACTAAGTCAGCAATTCCCTATTTTAATAACTATTGAGGGAGTAGAGTTAGGTGGCTACCTGCAAGATATCTGCAACATGTTCTATCAGTTAGATATCTGTTTCCAAAATGTGGTTGACTCTAGTTAAGTATAGTTCTGTTCTGACCAGGAACAAACAGTTCAAATCTGAGGCAGCAGATCTCCTTTGTGTGTTCTGCCAAAGGTGGTAAATAATTATCATCTCAAGTATACAATTTAACACCCCCCAAAAAGTGTGCTTTCATAAACCTTGGAGAAAATGATAAAAATTGTCATGCAATACTAGGCTGCTTTTGGGAAGTGTATTAACAATCCATTCGGAAATGGGCACTATTTTCATGTGCATTTTGGTATAACAAAATAAACGGGACTTCCAGCACAAAATTAACAATGTAAGCATTTCCAATTAAGTTATAGTAAAGTATAAATGTGAGCTGCCAAGAACTCAAGAAAAATGAGGGCAGATAAAAAGGATCAGTGGCTGTTATCAAGGGCGTGGTGCCTAAAAGTAGGAAAAATGAGACTGAGAGGCGGAGAAATGGAGAACTAATTATCTTTTATAGAGGACTTGCAAGGATCCTCACTACGGACATCTCTTTATTTCCCAGGATACGTGGGAAAAGAGAAATATACTCTTTAGGGTGAAATTCATTACCTTCATAACCTCTGGTTATTTTACACTGCAATGTGGAAGTGCACGCGTTACTAATAACCGATAAATATTCAAAGGCTCTAATACCAGAAGGACTTAGCAATAGGTGCAAGCCCATTCCTAATAAACCCAAAGGGAGGAAACGTGGCCCCTTTCTGAACACCACTGCCCAGAGATGCAGTCTCTCGCTTCAGCTTGAAAGCCCTAAGGTGCTTTAGAAAACAGGTTTTCCTGCGTGAGATGTTTGTTAACCAGCAGGAGAAACCTGTGGTTTACAAAGGCGCGCTTTGCAATTACACACACACACCCCCACTGCTGACAGAACATTCCGGAAAACCTTCAGGTAAAGGGGTTCACACCTTCCCAATGTTTGCCCCTATTTCTTCCCATAACACATCTATAAACTTTTTTTAAAACTCACAAGAGTTCCAAGATTTCTGCCCCATAAAATAAAATCTGAGAGGCGTCACCAGAGGTTCCCACCCAAGCATTTGTAAAGCTGCCTCAGATCTGAACTGCTCCTGGTCAGAACAGAACTATACTTAACTAGAGTCAACCACATTTTGGAAACAGAAATAAAGATGCACGTATTCATAAAAACATAAAACTTCACCCCATTTTTTTGGATTCACAGTAATTTGCCTAGATTTCCTTTACATGATTGAGAAACTTCTTCAGCAAATTCTCTACGCGATACATGTCCACATAAGCGACTTTTCAAATTGCACAAAAATGTACTTGTGAAATGGAAACTACAATATCTCACTTAATGTAGTTATTTTAACAACTTTCCCAACCTCTAGCCAGTTCTCAGTCTTCACTTCACCCTGCCGCGAGGTTTGATAGTTTCACCAACTTAAGTGCAACTATTACTTGTTACTTAGAAAACGACAGTCTTCCCACTGAGAAAGAATATTTAACTGTTACTGCCTTCTGGGTTTAACAAGAATTTCAATTTTTAAATATCCCAACCCTACTGGCTCCTTCCCGGGAAACGTCGCCATAACTTATTTTATGTTACTGTCTTTCATTTCACATTTTACCTTTTCTCCGCGGTGTTTAAAAGAAAAGCGCTCCGAAATCGGATTCTCTGCGCCCCGGGGCGCTGGACGAGAGGCACGGCCCCACCGCGCCGCTGGGGAGGACGGCGAGTCCCGGCCCTACACCGGCTCCCGGGCTTTGCGCCCTGGGTGGGGGCCAGCTCCTGGCCCCTGACGGTCCCGCCGCCAGGTTTCCCTTAACGCCTGGCAGAGGCAGACCTAGGAGGCGGAGCGGACCTCACCGCATCTTTTGGTCCAAATATCCGTCCTTTCTCCGATCGGAATTTAAAGGCTAGGCTCGCAATTCCTAAGCTCAGCGGTTCTTGGGTCCTCGGCTGCCCTCGTCCCGTCCGGGTCACTCATGACGGCGACCTGGGCTGGACCGCTCACTGCCTGCTCGGTGCCGAGGCTCCACCCGGCTGGCTGCAGCGTGCTTGGGCCCGCGGTGGGGAGACAGGGCGCTCGGCCGGTGTTCCCGGGACACCCCGGCATGGGGACCCAGAACCCGTCGAGGGTAACAGCACTTGCCGGGTCCCGGGATCCGTCTGGTCCCCGCAGGCACGCGAGCCCCTCCGATCGGCCCTGTTCCTTCCCGCCCTCCGGCCCGAGGTCACCGCCCGAGATCCCGGCTCCTGCCCAGTATACAACGCCCGGCCTCCGCCTAGCCCCCGCCGCTTCGCCGGCAGGCCAGGAGCCGCTCCTCCCGGCGCCGGGGACCCGCCGTCTCCGCGGACCCGCGCCAGGTGGTCCGGGAGCAGCTGGGAGTGCCTGCAGGTTCGGGTGCGCAGCGCCCCCGGCGCCGGGAGCCTCGGCGGGGAGATGCGACTCGGGAGCGAAAGCGCGATCGGCGAATCAGGCCGCCGGCGGGAGGATGCCGCGGCCCCCGGCAGCCGCTCTCTAGGCGCCGGCTCGCAGCTCCCAGCCTCACTGCGGAGGAGAAGGGCGCCGCGGCCCAGGCCGGACCCCACGAGGTGTTCCCCAAGCGCCCGGGGCCAGCCTCACCTCTCGGCTGCCCCGAGTGGGGACCCCCGCTCCGCCCCGCCCCATCGCTCTGGTCCCCGCCCGGCCCCAGCGCGCGCCCGTGGCTCACCTGTGAGCAGCAGACCGCCGAGCAGCGCGCACAGCAGGACCCCGGTGTCCCAGCAGCTGACCATGGTGAGCGTGACGCGGCCTGCTCGCCCGGTGCCCGCGCTCCCCGCGGGCCAACGACCCAGCCGCCCGAGCCCGCGCTCCCGCCCTGCGCCCGGGGCGCCCCTCTGCGTCGCACCAGCCAGGCAGGCGAGCCCCGTGCACCGGTAATCCTGGCAGCCCGGCGCCCGCTGGCCGCTGCGCCCGAGCCCCGGAGCCCGCTCCGAGCCGCCGCCGCCGCTGGGGAGAAGCTTCGAGGAGCGTCCGCCCCGCGCGCTGCCCGAGCTCCTGCGGACCTCAATTAAGAGGCGCCGAGGGCGGGGGCGATTTATAACCTTTCCCAGCCCACTTCCTAGGCCGGGCACCTCCTTCCAGTGACGTCAAGGGGTCCCCCACCCCTCATCCGCCGCCCCACCTGCCCTCCACTTCCTCCCGCGACCCGCTGCCGGCCGGCTGCGGGGAGGGGCGCGAGGGCCGGGGGCGCGCGCGGGGCCCGGGAGCGCGGCCCCAGCAGGTTCAGGGGCCGCGCTCCCGCCCCCCGCCCCACCCGCCTGTCGCCCCTCGCAGTCAGGAAATCCTTGCAGGCTCCTCCGCCCCAGCTTACTCAGCTCGGGGGGCGGCGGGGGCTGGGGAGGGGAGAGGCCGGAGTCCCACGCCCGGCCCCTGGGCGGAAAGTCCGCGCGGCCGCCCCTCCTCCGGGCCAAGGGAAGTGGGCCGCGCCTCCGCGACGGTGTCCTTGGCACCGACGAGTGCGGCCAAGTCGGTCTCCCTCCCCTTCCCTGCTGCTCCTGCGCCGCCCCGCCCCCGCCAGAGCGGCCCGAGCCGTCTAGAAAGAGCCCGAGACCCTCTGCGCAGGGCAGCTGCCTGGGCGCGCCCCGGGGGCCGTGACGCCGGCCTGGCCCCTTCGAGCCCCGTGCCCACCCACGCGGGTCCCGAGGGAGCGCCTCTGGGCCTTTTTTCTTTTTGCCTTCCGAGTCATTTCCTCAACCCTCTACTTCCTAGAAGCAAAATAGGGACTAGCATCGTAACACCTCCAAAAGAGCGCAGGCATGAGCCACTCCTGCACCTCGTAAGGGCTGAGCACCATCACTTTATTCTCAAATTCTCCAACAAGGAATCCTGCTGGGTGGCAGCTTTCTGCGCCACAGGAGCGGCTCTGGCGCTCTCTGATCAAACCAGTTAAATTCCCCGGAGCCACGAGCGCCTTCTCGATGGCACCAGTTCCACGATGTTCCCCCGTGAGGTCTCGGGCACCTCCACCGCGCAGCCTAGTCTTGTCTCTGGAAATAGCGCTGGTTTGAAAAATAGCTCTTACTGGAACCTGACGGGGCGTGATGAAGGGGACTGTACTGGCTCCTCCACGAGGCCAGCGACTCTTTCTGAACAACTGGTCCACCGCCCTGCCTGGGGAAGGGTGGACAAAGCCAAGGTGCCACCTCTGTGGGCAGCACAGCGCGCAGCGAGGCCACAGCCCTCCGCCGTCCCCCGCAGAAACGCGCGCCTCCGCCGTGCTCTCGTGACGCGGTAGAAACGCGGGCGCCGCAGCCCGCGTGCCTAGCCGGTGCGCCTCGCTACTCTCTTGCCCTCCCAGCTCGCCCTGGCTCCTCCAAACCTGTCGCCCCCAGAACCACAGGATCATCCGCGTGCAGTCCCCCAGCCCAGGACGGCCCCGCCTCCCCGCAGAGCCAGTCCTGCCTCATTTCAGAGCTGCTTGTCACTTCCACCGCCTCTCCAAGGAGCAGTTGTCAGCATCTCCCTTCTCCAGAACCTAACAGGGCCAGACATCCTGTTAAGGCCTCAAGTACTCCGAGGAAAAGGCATCGTCTCTGCCTTCGAAAGGGCTCGAATCTGGCAGGGAGGCTGACATATACAGAGGGTGAGAATGACAGTGCTGGAGGGTGCTGAGCACACACTGGGGCAGAGAAGACAAGGCACCGAGAACTGCCCAGAAAACACAAGGAGGGTGGTTGAACTGCCTGTGGAGAAAGGGGTCCTCGAGTCTCTGTTGCCATAATGCAATCTACAAAGATTTAATGCAAAATTTCAAATGCTGCTGTTGTTTTTAAAACACACCAAGGGACAACACTTCCCAAACCTGCTGCCAGAAATGAATCTACATTGGGTTAATCTGTGAAGCCAGGACAGGTATTTGACAAACTTTTTAATCGGGTAAGCAGATCTAACATGCAGGTGGACAATAATAATATATTGCCTTATTATTGAAGTTTAAAAATCATGGTCAAATCTAACATATATTTACACCAAGACCATTCAGCAGTAAGAGTGGTCCTCTAAAATCCCCCAACTATTCTTTTGGAAAATTGCTGGCTGTTAACTATAATCAAGATTTTTGTATATATATATTTTTAACTACTTCTTTTGTAAGTTGTATTAACCTCCTAACAAAGAACTCAAAATGCTACAAGTTGTCACAGGGTTTTGTTAGTGATTTCATTTACCTGAGATATAAGGAATAAAGGTATAGCTCTCAACCCCCCTGCCCCAAAAGAGAGAGTATCATTGAGTGCGAATGGGCTACAGCTCTCTTCCAACTAAAACTACAAATGAAAGAGGTTTTATAGATAGTAGTGATGGAAAAGATCAAATTCACCACCCCTGGTAGGTATAAAAAGCTATTGAAGTAGAGTATCTCCTGGCTTCCTGTTCAAATACAAAAGACCATTTCATCTCCTGCTTGGTAAGCAAACCAGACACTCTTGTTGTCAGCTCCAAACATTCTCTTGAGGATTCTTTCTAGTCCCCATTCAGAACACACTATTAGTACAACCAACAGCTTTAATATTCAAGATTGCAGCATCAGTGTGAGAGACAAGAGGGAACCCAAGATCTCATCTTCCCACAATGGACCAAGTATGCAACTGCTGAGCACATAACCACAGAGGCTCAGTCGCGAGTTTCATCCCCACATAGGCTGGTTAGCTTTATACAAAAGGAAGACGGATACTCCTTGGCGACACACTCCATAGCAGAAACATGGAAGGGAGGTTACAAGAACCAATGGATCTTATAAAAGATCCATGTTACATGAAAAATAATGCACACTTCTATCCACTTGACAGTTTGGGCTTGGATTCCTTGATCTAAGAAATACGCACTCCCAAACTTCTTGTAGAAAGTTCTGCTGAGTTTACCAGGCGGGCACAAGTCCATTGATGCAAAAATCTCGCTCATGGCAACCTGCCACTATGGCCAAAAGTTTCTCCATTTACAAAGAACATAAACACATGGTATTGGTCTTAAAGGGCGTTTAACCCATCTATGAGCCAATTCTTGGATTTCCTTGATCACATCCTCTTCAAGTAGCCATCTGGCTATGCTCCAATATTTCTACATGAAAAGTTATCCAGCACTCAAAAATACATCTCCTGTGCTCTATGCGTCTTCTCTCCCCCAGGCTCAACCTTCTGGTTCCTTATGTCCCTTTTCAAATGGCATGATCTTGAAATCCTCTCCAGCGCCTCTTAGCAGGTTTCAGCTTACCAGTGTCATGGCAGGTGAGCTACGCGAGACTGAATATGCAGCACAACTATGATTTTCCTCCTTCTAAAGATTTTGTTTTTTTCCAGGCAGATAAAACAGCACATGGGAAAGTACAGAGGCGAAAGAGGAATGGAAGTTAGCTCAGCTGGGCAGAGCACCAAGCGTGAAGGGCGGGGGGAGGAGCCTTCTCTTAGAGATTTAAAAGATGAAGCCAGTGACCACAGGGCAGCCACTCATCCCATTGGAGTGAGGCCACGAGCCGAGAGCATCCTCACTCCTCTCTTGGGTTCCTCAGGCTTCAGCCCATTCTTGACCTCCTGGTTCTCTGCATAGACTGCTGCTGCGGCTGTGTTTCTAAGCTCTCATTTTGAGTTACTTGGGTTGCTGGCTTCTTTTGGAGGCTGCGTTTGCCAGTTCTGGACTCCTGGGTGGCCCTGCTCCTCCACCTACTCCCCATGGACTGTGACATAGATATTCTATGCCTGTTGCTGCAAGCTGAGATCAAAGGTGCCTTTTCTGTGAGCCACTTCCCGCCATGGACCCTTGCGGAGCTTGCTGTTGGCTACAGCCTCCAAGACTTTTTCACAATCTGGCTATACTTGAACAAGTGCAGCTTTTGAGGACTCAAATCACAGACCCTTATACTCACTCCTACTAAACTTCTTTTTTGATTTAGTCCATTTTCCAGCTTGTTGGCATCTTTTTAGACTTGGATTCTTCCAAACTGCATTTCCTATACCGCCTGCTTCAGATTATCCACAAATATGACTTTAAAAATTGCCGTCTGGGGGAGCAGGTGTAGCTCAGTGACTGAGCAACTGCTTCCCATGTAAAAGGTCCCAGGTTCAATCCCGGGTACTTCCTTTTAAAAAATGCCTTCTGTAACATCATCAAAATCATTGACTAAAAAATAAATAAAAGAAAAAAAAAACACAAAAAAAGAAAAAATCATTGACTAAGATGGAGCTGGATGAATGGATGAATGAATAAACTGAATGAATGAATGAAGAACTCTGTAGAGTTTGAGTAAACCAAGGAAGGACTCAGACCATTCCTTTGTTTCTTTATCTCTAGATATATGTTCACCAAATGAGGCTGTACTTGAACACCTTAGTACTTACCCTGTCATTATTTAGGAATAATTGATGGTCCTAATAAGAGGAAAAAGGCAGATAAGTTTTATTCAAGGCATTCTAGGGAAGATAGAGGGGGAAAAAAGGTCTAGCTAGATGACAGAATCATGGAGGAGGAAAAAGGCCAAAACAAACAAACAAAGATAATAATACCTAAATGAAAAGCAGTAGGCAAAAGAAATCTGTATAATGACCATCAAATCATTATAATTAACTTATTTGTCATTTTTATCTTGGCACTTAACTGCCAGCCATTGAATTTTTCCTTATTCTTTTTCCATATTATATTTCTTTTAATGTGCTATTTTAATGATAAAATTACAAAATTTATGAAGAAACAAACAGTGAAAGTTGCCAGGATAGGAAAGCGGGGGTGCTGTGATGATGATGGGAAGGGAGGGAACTCAGGGTGGCTCTGGTTGGCAGTTTAGAGAAGGAATGGGTGGAGATGATTAACTTTGGAGTTGAGATGAGGTTCTGAGCAGGACTCTAAGAATAGCTACACATTGCCAGATGGGGAAGTTGGAAAGGTTACTAGGAAGGCAGAAGAAGACGACTTGTTGGTTTCAGCCATGTTGAGGTGAGAGGGCAATTGAAAACAACTTGCTTTCTTTTCCTGCTTGAGCCAAGGTAGGGTTGGAAGCAATAGTCCAACTCAGGTCCAAACATATCAAGGAACTAGAAAACTGGCCATCAGATTGCAGTACCCTATCTCTGGACAAATCTCTTATCTATATGCAATGTCTGAGTTCTGTGTGATGGCTGGAAAGTTTATTAATAAGCCATAGATTTAACTTCCATCTCTAAGTAAGTAACAGTGACTGAGTTCTCCATCTTCAGCCTCCCCTTTCAAAAGTTCCCCTAACTCCAAACACACCCTCAGGGCAGGTCTTCTGGCGACTTCAGTGGAAGACCATCCCTTTCCTTCCTGCATCTCTTCCAGCCGCCTCCCAGACATGCTCTTCGTGTGCACCAGCAGCAGCTGACCTTCACCAAGAAGCTCAGCCACACCCGGCCCGAGACACTGGCCCCATCTGAACCTCAAGTCAGCCAGGAACGCAGGATCACGGCTCCATGGCTTTCTAAGTCATCATCCGCAGCAAAACCTGCCGAATCTGGCATTTGTAAGAAAGTTAGGTCCCAAACTCACCTAACACGATTGCAGAAGAAAGAATTGATATAATAAGTGTCTTTAGATTTTTTTCTGTTGGAAAAAATGATAGTCCACAAAATCAAGTTCTAGGTAAACTGGGAACATTGCTTCCATCTATTACCTGAAAAGCACAACATCTTAAGCTGCTTTCCACTAATCTTCAGCCTGCTAAAGAACTTTGTTTTTAAAGTTTCGATAATAAAAATTTCAACAAAACACCTAGGTGAAATATGGGAACAACTGTTTCTGTATTTTTGAGTTCATCTCATGTTTATTCACGTAAGTGGGAAAAACAAGCAATCTCTAGAATTGATAAACAAATCTTGTTTTTAGACACAAAACAAATGTCCAAAGCATCAAGTCAAATATTAGTGTGGATTTTCTAGCTAAAAGTTAAAACCCAGCCAAATAATGGTTTATCGTTTAAATAAGCTTCTCTTTCTTCACATTCTGACGTGATCACAGGTAAAATGAAACAATGTCTGAGATGTGCTTCAAAATTATTCAAGGGGAGTCAAGATGAAACCAGACAAGCCGTGTGTGTGTGTGTGTGTGTGTGTATTTCTTTCCCTCTTTCTCTTTTCTTTCTTCTTACATATAAAATTTCTCCTGTTTCAAATTTTCTTAGTAAAAATGGTTTTCTTTTCTAGTCTGAAAATGCAAATGCAAATTATCAGCCCAAAGTAAAATTTTAAATCTGAGCGTAGGAATAAAGTGAAACTGGAGAGAAAATGAGGAACAGTGACTCTGACTTCGTGGTTGGAGGGTTGGTTTCATTCATGGCCACGTCCTTCACATGAGTTCTCAGTAAATCAAACGCGAGTTCCTCTGCCTAGAAGAGGTAGTGAACAACCATGAAAGGAAATATATTGTGGTTTTAAAGATCCACTTGATTTGAAAGTACTGCTATTTATGTAAAGCGGTAACACAGATAAGTAGAAACAAGATCAGGAAAGCAAAAGAAGGAAAAACAGGAAAATTCCTCAAAAAGAGCATCAAAAAAAAGAGCATTAAGGAAAATACTATCTATATGATGGGGAGGAGGGAGATGCACAAGCTTTTGCAAGCTTTTCCCTCTCCGTTATATTTGTTTAAAAAGTCTGAGTGGGAATCATGAACTAGGGAAAATGACGCTTCTGGGGAGAGGATAGAAACCCATTCTTAATCATCTAATGACTATTGAAAAGGACTTTTAAAGACTGTTTTAAAAGTAAGCCTCCTAGGCATGACTTAAGATTGAGTCTCAGGTCCCCTGATACAAATGGAAACACAGAGAGACTCACTCAGATAGAGACAGAGGAAAAAAGTTCTGTCATTTTCAATCCTGCCATGTGACAGAAAGGAGAGGCTCAAGAGGCTGAGGCCCAGGGGAGACATGAGCCATTTGCCTGATAGCTTGCAGATGAAATAGGGAGGAAAGCAGAGCAGCCGAGCCTGAGAGAAGAGGCCAGGTAAGAGATAAGCCCTATGCCTGGTTGCCCTCAGCTGAACTCCAGGAGATGGTACAGCCCGGAGGGGAAGGCAGAGACCAGACAGAGATCGCCCACCTTCTTGCTTCAACACGTGGCAGCTGACTTGGGGGAGCAAGCACCTTTTACTGTGCCTTGAGTTGGACTTTTCACGGCCTTGGAACTATAAGTTTTTACCCCAAATAAATACCCTTTATAAAAGAAAAAAAAAAAAAAAAAAAAAAAAGGAAGCCTCCTAGTGAATTTTCAGAACAGGAAGACAAAAGTATTCAATATTGCAGGAAAATTAGCCATCATATCTAGAACTTAAGAAGAAGAGAAGTCCTGAGTGATTAGAAAAGGAAAGAAATTCCAGGAGACTGCCTGGTAGAGATAAAATATTAGTGTGCAAATGAAACTTAGAGATTTATGGAGTCCAACCACCTGGTCTTATGAAAGTTCCATTGCTCCATCCCTTGGATCAGTATGAGATAATGTCATGAATCAAGTAAAAGAAGGATTTTTTTTTTTAACCAACTCTGAATTCCTTAAGGCGCTCAGCGTCACAAGGACACAGAGCACTGAGCTTCTGCTAGTAAGGAGGTTCTGTGTGGAGCTCCCACAGCCAGCTGGCCAGGGGTTCAAATCTCAGCTCTGCCTCTTGCTAGCTGTATGTCCCTGAACAAATCACCTAACCTCTTTGGGCCCCGGGCCGGGTGTGGCTGAGCTTCTCCGTGAAGGAGGAATGATGATCAAATAACAGGGCTGTTGTGAGGATTAAAGAAGGAACCCAGAAAAGCCTTTCTAATAAGGCCTCCATCTAAATAAGCCCCCTTATCGCATTAGTAATGTTTGGCAGACCCCCTACTCTGCCCAGTAATCCTCCAGTACCTGCCCCCTAAGGGGACCCTCTTCCCTTCACCTAAGACATGCTCGAGGCCCCGCCTCTTGTCTGACTTCAAGTATCCCCTGACATTTAGGGCCTCCAATTACAACCTCCAACCCCGCCCCCTGGACTGCAAGACCCCAGATGTCCGTCTGATTGAACTCCCCTGGGTACCTATTTGATTGCATGGCTCTCCCCGCAGGGGAAACCTCACTGTTGTCACGTTCCCCAGCTTCCTTTCCTCTCTGTTCCATTTCAGCTGAACATTCCCTCTCTCCCTGGGCCTCTGCTGCCAAAGTCCCAGCATAGAACCCTAAGTTTCTATAAGAAATCCCACTGGTTCCTTTAATATAGCAAATCCCTCAATCCTCCACTGTTGGCTTTGAAGGGAGAAGCCCGTCGTGGTGAAGACTGGTAGCCCACCTCTTGTCCTGGACTCTCCTAATCACCACTGCCCCCAGCAGGGTGCTCTTTGGAGGGGGGCACAGTTCTGCCCTGTAGCATTCCGTAAGTGGGTTCAGATGCATCCTTTAACTTGCATCGGCATAGCTGAGAATTGGCTGCAGCCTTTATTGGGTCCTGTTGTGGGTTGAATTATGTCTTCCAAAATAGATATGTTCAAGTCTTAACCCCCATGATAAACTGAATATACAAACAGACAACCGTGGCCCACTATTGGCTAGTAACCGGACAGGAGACGCTGGTCCACCTCCTGCAACACTCGGGCCAGGAAGCTGGCCACTCTCTACAGCCACAATCCCTGGGACCAGAGACCCCAAATTGCCAGAGCTTCATCAATGCCTGCCAGCTTCCCCAATTTTTGCCTCTACTTCCAACTTAGGACCAACCAGAGAAAGCCAATTTTGTGCCTCTAACCAATCACTTAGGATGCCCTGCAGCTAGTTAGCAGCCTCCAGCTTCCCCATGAAACTGCCTCCATCAGGACATACCTGAAGTCTTCCCCTTTCTCTTCTATAAAGTGTCCCACTCCTCTGCCTGTCTTTGCATTTGCCAAATGAAGTGATAGTGGCTGACCCCCTTGCTGGAGCAAGCTCTCAATAGATAGCTTTTGTGTGTTTTCATTTGGGTGGCCTTCAGTAGTTTCCCTAGTTACCATAGAGGTCCCACAGCACTGCCAGGCTGCACTGCCCATCCCCACAGAGCCCCCAGCCTTCAACCAGGTGCGGTGCCCATAGAGACCCCTGTGCCCTGTTACTCGCAGCTTGTCAAGTCAGCCTTGGCACTGAACTCCACTCTTTGTGCTGAGTTCCTTGGCTATTTATTCTCAGCTTGGTTCCCTGGTTTTATTATTGATTCCATTTGTTTGGCTTCCTTGGTAGAATCAGGCCGTTCCTTTTCTTCCTTTTTTGCTGTCTTTTGTGTTCCTGCTTTGAAGGAGAATCACAGGGTAGGACCCACTCATGGGCCCTGTAGGCCTGCTGCCGGAGCCCACCTTGCAGACTGGCGAGTCTGTGGTTCTCATCAGACTACTGTCCACTCAGGCAAACTTTGCTGCGGGTCACCAATAAAACTGGATAAGGTTCTCCTTCCACTTTGCTTTTTTGCCTTGAGATCTTGGTTTTGATCCAAAGAGAGTGTTCTTTCTGTTCTCCCCCTGCCGGGAGGAGGGGGCTGCACACACTGTCTGGTCTGTGTTCAGAGGTGGCCACCCACTGAGTTGGGGGTCTGAGACTCGCAGAGCTCAAGCATTCCATTTCGACCAACCTTTGCCAGCTCTCGTGAGATCGACTAAGTTTAAATCCTCTCCTCCCCCAGGACAAATTACCTACAATCCTTTTTCCTGGTAACTATCTTTCAGAGTGGCATAACCACCAAGGATGAGATGGGCCTTCAGTGGCTACGCTGGGGAACATTTGACTGAAACAAAATTGTTCAGTTGAGAGCACCTCAGAAAAAGACAGGGAATAGCATTTCTCCAGCAGCGCTTTTCAATTGGTAGGCAGAGGCCCCAAGCGAAATTCTTTGAATCAAAAATTGCTTCACTAAAAAATGAGCAATTTGACAAACAAGCAACAGGAAACTAGACTTGTTTCCCTAGCAAATCCTCCCCCCTCTTGTCCTGCAGTTGCCTCCCTCTATCCAGCTGAAAGCAAGTTGTTTCTAGTGGCCCTCACTAACAGCAATCGAGAAAAAAAGCATTTGCCAGATCAGTAGCTGGGTACCAGGTACCAGGGGATGTGTTGATTTTTTCAAGCAAGGATACCACATCTGGAACAGCAGCTGCAATTGTGTCACCACCTGGTTAAGTTTACAATAATCACTGTCATCCTCCAAGATCCATCTGTTTTCTGCACAGGCCAAATAGGAGAAGTGAATGGGGATGTGGTGGGAATCACCACTCCTATATCCTTCAACTCCTCGATGGTGGCACTGATCTCTGCACTCCCTCCAGGAATCTGGCTGTGGCAGTTTGAGATTATCTATGAATTCCAAAAAGAGATATAGATTATGTTTGTAAACTGGTCTGTTCCTCTGGATGTGATAACCCTTTGATTGTATTAGATTCAGCTGAGACGTCTGATTAAATTATGTTAAGATTAGGGCTTTGATTCAACCACGTCATTAGAGTGTGACTCAGCATTGAGTCCCAGCCCCCTTGGTGAGCTGATAAAACAGACTATCACACAGAAGTAGATACACAGAGAAGATACACAGAGGATCCTGTGGCTCCCAGGAAGAGAGATGAGCCTGATAGTTTACAGCTGACCTTGTGAAGAGACCAGAGCAGCCGAGCCCAGAAAGAAACAAGCCCCAGGAAGAGAGATGAGCCCTATGCCAGCCTACAGCTGAGATGGGAAGAAACTGGACCCATGGAGCCTTAAGAGGAAGAGGAAGGCTGAACCCTCACAGACATCGCCCACCATCTTGTTTCAACACGTGGCAACAGAGTTTGGTGAGGAAGTAATTTTTGAGTTGGACTCTTTAGGGCCTTGTAACTGTTAAGCTTTTACCTCAAATAAATACCCTTTATAAAAGCCAACAGATTTCTAGCACTTTGCATCAGCACCTCTTTGGCTAATACACCAGCACTGCTTTTGATGTACTCTTTGCAAGGTAGAGGCCATTCTAATGGCTTCTACTTGGCCTTGCCTACCATAAAAACCGTCATTTCACAAGTCAGGGAACCAATGTGGGGCTTCTGCCAGTTGGTGATTATGTCTAGTCCATTTATGCATTCTGGAACTGGGGAAATAAACACATAATAGGTTTGGGGACCTGCTGAACTCACTGTGGGACCTGAGCTTAACTCCACTGATTACCTGACTGCCATAAGTCCCTAAGTCTGATCAGTGGGCTACAGTGAAGTTTTGGGTATCCTGGAATTAATGTCAGTTCAGAGCCAGTGTCTAGTAATCCCAAAATGTCTGATCATTTCCTTTCCCCAATGCACAGGCACACTGGTAAAAGGCCATAGGTCCCTTTGGGGAAGACTGGAAGGAAGAATAACAGTATAAAGTTTTGGCAGTACATCAGGATCCTTCCCCAAGGGGACCCTGCCATACCTTCATACAAGGGGTTCTGGGTCTGTAACTCATCTCAAGTCTGAGAATTGATTGAAGAGCTGTGACTCTGTTTTGTGTGTGTGTGTGTGTGTGTGTGTGTGTGTGAGACTCTGTTTTTGTGATTCAAGTTAGACTTTTGTTCACTTGACCTAGAACTCTACTATTTATACAGGTCAAGTATGAGTTTAGTAGACTGCCCATCTATTTCACTTCTAGGTACCCCATGATCTACTAGCCAAGGCCATCGGTCTCCATGAGTCAGACTATTCCAATTACTGCTGACTCTGCTGTCCGTTACAGTAGCTACATCCACACTGTCTTTGTCGATTAATGCTGCCACTTGGCTCCTGCCAACCCAGGATCTAATCATCCCCATTGTGTCTAAGGATCCAAATGCAGTGGCAGCAGTTCCCACAGTAATATCTGACCTACAGAGACGAGCAACCACACAGCTCTTCAGCACATCTATTCCATTCACCGTCTATTCCTCCTGGTGAAAGGTGTGTCCACTAGACATTCCTGGGGTCGGTGATCAGGTCTTACATGATAAATCCACTCCAATATTCCAGTCTCTCTAAGTCTTTCAATCTCCTCATCTACGTTATACCAGGCCAGTTCTGGCATTTCAGTTTCAGGCAGTATAGGCCACTCTTAGTCCACGTTTCAGCCAACAACCCAAACAAACTGGTAGAGCCCTTTCTAACCTCTTAAACTACAACACTGAATCCAGAATCTCTGCTTAGTGGTCCCATATCAATAAGTTCAGCCTGATCCACCTTTATATTCCTTCTACCATTATCCTACACCTTTACTATCCATTCCCACACACACTCCCCTGATTTCTGTCTATATAAATTGGAAAAGTCATGTAGTTCTTTTGGAGTGTAGTGCATCTCCTCATGGGTCACACTTCGTACCTCACCTTTCAGGGCCTATTGGGACTTCAATCTAGTTCTAGGTCTGCAAGAAAACAGGGCTGGTGGGGTGGGTCATGACAGGAATTAGCAGTGTCTTGTAAGCGAACTACCTCCGGGCCTTCCATTATAGTTTCATCTGGTGAAACAGAGTTAATCTCTTCAGACAGAGAAGTCGGGGCTGTTTCCTCAGGGGAGGCAGTTACTGGTTTGACAGGCACAGCAGGGTTCATCGCTTCAGGTGGAGGTGGGATGACTGATTCCTCAGGGCTGACAGTTACAGGCTTATCTGGCAAAGATGACTCAGCAGACCCTAGGGTTTCATTGGCCCCACTGTCATCATTATCAGTCCATATGTCCCCATTCCAATTTTTATGGTCCCATTCCTTCCCAATCAAGGCCATCACTGTAACAGCAGGCCACTGCAAGTTTGGAAATTCAATTTATGTTGTAATGCAGCACTCACACAAGGAGACTCTGGGTCCGATGTTCAGAAATTTCAAAATCTGCAGCTACAAGAAATAAGAGTTTCTTTCAGGGCACACAGAAAATTTCTCATCCTTCATTCAGCACATTTGAAGGCTTGAGCTCATCCCTTTCTTCAACAATTGCATCCAGCATATTTGGGGGCAGCCAGCCAACACCATTATACATTTTAACTCCACAAAACTCTGTTAGTATCAAATACACTGTCATCCAGAGCCTTACCTCATATAAGCATTTAAGCAGCAATATCCAATGTTGATACTTCAAAAATCTTTATTGCCAGTTCACACCATGGACCTGATCATTTGAAATAGAGTCGTGAGTGGCTTTTAATCAATAAGATTAGAGAATCAATGCCCTAAATCCCAGAACCAACCCAGAAATCTCATCCTTAAGATTCTATCTCTCAAGAAACACTCTCGGGAATCAGATGTGACTCAAGCATTTGGGCTCCCATCTCCCATACAGGAGGTCCAGGGTTCGATTCCCAAGGCTTCTTGGTGAAAGGCAAGCTGGCCTGCGTGGCGAGCTGGCCCGCGCAGGAGTGCTGGCCCACGCAGAGAGCTGGCACAGCAAGAGGATGCAACAAAAAGAAACACAGAAGAGAGACAATAAGAGACGCAGCAGACCAGGGAGCTGAGGTGGTACAAGAGACCCAGTGTCCCTCTCCACTCCAGAAGGTCCCAGGATCGGTTCCCGGTCCCACCTAAAGAGAAGACAAGCAGACACAGAAGAACACAACAGAGAGCAGACAGCGAGCGCAAAACAACTGGGGGTGGGGGTAGGGAATAAATAAATAAATAAACGAACAACCACTCTTGATACCAAAATCTGCCTCAGTCATCAGTCAGCATTCCCCCAAGAAACAGGCTGTGAGTGGCGAGTTGCACATTCCAGTGAAGGTCTCAATGAATTCCGCAGGAGAAGCTGGCTAGCTGAAGTAGAGCTGGAAATTCTTCTTGTTGGCTGTAGAACGCATCAGTTCCATCTAAGGCCTTCAAATGATTAGATGACACTTCTCTAATTGCTGAAGGCAATCTCCTTTGTTGATGCAGAGGTAATCAACCATAGATGCAATCAACTCACTGATGATTTAAATCCACAAAATACCCTCACAGTAATAATCAGGCCAGTGCTTGTTTGACCGAACATCTGGACACCATCACCTAGTCAGGTTGACACATGAACTTAACCATCACACCCGCCTGCCTCCAGCTTCCTCATGCCAACAGCCGACAATCAGGGCATACCAGAAGTCTTCCCTTTTTTCCCACTCCTTGCCTGCCTTTGAGTCTCTTCCAAGGGCAAGTGATGGTGGCTGACTCCCTTGCTATAGCAAGTGCTGCAGAAATAGTTTTGCTTGTTCCCATTTGTGTATTCTTCATTTATTTCCATACTTGGTACCTGTGAATGTGATCTTGTTTTGGAAATAGGGTCTTTCTGGGTGGGCCCTAATCCAATGACTGGTGTCCTTAGGAGAAGAAGGGAATTTGGACACAGACACAAAAGGAGAATGGCATGTGATGACAGAAGCACAGAGTGGAGTGGTGCAGCTGCAAGCCAGGGAGCTCCACAGATCACAGGCAACCACCAGAAGCTGGGGAAGAGGAAAGGAATCAGTTCTCCCTTGGAGTCTCCAGAAGGAACCAGTCCTGCCACACCTTGATTTCAGACTTCTCACCTTCAGAGCTGTGACACAGTAATTCTCTGTTACTTTAAGCCAGCCAGCTTGTGGCACCTTGTTCCAGCAACAGAGGCCTCCTAAAGGCTCAGGCATAACAGCAGCAGACGTGGTGGGCTCCCTCCACAGCCACCGACAGTCAGCGCCTGCTTCTGTTTTAAGCTTTCACTTGTCCTTGTCCAATCACCCCACACAATCCAGCCAAGCCCTATAACTAGGAAGAACCCATACATAAAGGGTCTCTGTAAGAATGCTGGAGAAGGTGAAAGCCAATAGGCTGCTGGCCTGCCTGGATCCTTTGTGGCCACCAATCCCTCCTGCTTAGCTCGGCAGGCTGCAGCTTGCTTTTGCCTTTGCTTATTCTCTGTACTTAAAATGCTATCCCATTTTTACAATGGAGGTGGATTGGGAAAAGATCCTGTGATTTCAGGATCTAGAGAGAACAGCAATGAAAATTAACAACCACTTGAAATAAGTTTTCACTTTAGAAAAGCTCCCATGACTCATGCCTTATAAAAGAAGAAAGTGGAGCCCCAAAATATCAAATGACTTATCCAACTAAGGCCAAATAACTAAGTTAGTGGGATATCAGCAGCAGAGACCAAATTTTATTCTACAGCAACAGGGTCAGGCCTTGCAAATGAAGAGTCATTTCAATATGTGTGTGTGTGTATGTGTGTCATCTATAGTATTTTCATCAATAGGGTTAGATTATTTGAAACGCCTAATTTACCCGCCCACACTTAGAAAATGCAGAAATTGCAACAGGCCACCAGTAGGGCTGGTAGCTTAAGAGAACACCCCAGTGCCAGGAAGGAAACTTTTGGGCTGTTGATCTGGTCCTCTGACATCAAAATTAAGACTTTCACCAAAAAGGAAGGAGATAAAGACCCCAGCCTGAGGAGGAAGGCAGGGAACCCACCCAGCTAAGAGCCAAAGGGCACACACTCCAGCCTGGAGTTGGGTTCAGAGAGGAAGCTCCTTAATGAACTGCTCAGCCACAGAGCTTCCTGCCTCGACAGATGCCTGGCTTGGTCCTCCTCGGGAAGTGATATAAGACTGAAAGAGGAAGCCTTCCTGTGGGGATCCACGAGAGCTGCAGCCCTCAGGCTGGAGTACACATCCTCTACGGTTATTCAATGGAGATCTCACCTTTTGCTCATGGATCTTACACCTGCACCTTGAACTCCCTAGCTATTTCCGTCTGCCGTTCAACTCTCACCACCTTCTGTAGATCCTGTGTCCCAAGAGGCATGCATTCCATGAAGACTTTCCTGAGTACTCTGGCTGACCAGACCCCTCTCTCCTTTGTGCTCCTATAGAATGTACAATTCTGAGTTGTTACCTTGTACTTTCTTGTTTAGATACTGTAGGGAACTGCAAATGGATGTTTTTAGTCATCTAAGTGCTTGTTTAAAAAGCAAATATAATAATGACAAGTGTACGAGTTAGGAATGCCTTTGGTTGCAAATAACAGTGTACACAGCAAACAGTGATTTCAGCAATAAAGACAAAATTTCAATATCTCCCATAATAAGGGATCTGGAAAAGGCAGTTCCAGGCTGGATGCAGCAATTCAACAGTATTTGGAAGCACCCAGACAGGCCTGCTCTATCTTACCGCATTGTCATCTCTGTTGCAAGGATGATGCTGCAGCTTGTATAACTGCATCCAAGGCAGGAAGTGGGGCAAAGAGTCTTCTTGCTGGGTCCTGTCTTTACATAGAATAAGAAAAACTTTTCCAGAAACCATCTAACTAGCAGAATCTCCTTTAGATCTCATTGGCCAGAACTGGGTCACATGCCAGCCCTTAGACCAATCTCTGGCAAAGGGAAAGGAAGCTAACATGGCTGGTTTAAGCCAATTGGGATTAATCCTCTCCCTCCCCCCAGCCCCTCCCTGCACTGGGCAGGGACCCATCTCCTGGTGGAGATCACCCTTCCCCTCCCAAATCCCCAAACAAGATCAGGATTCTGTTAGCGTGAAAGAGGCAACAAAGTGGCTTCTGTGTGAGCAAAATCAGTGTCAGCCATAGTGAGTATAAGAAGAGTCGTTGATGAGTAACACGTAAGAGTAACACGTAAGAGCCATAGAAATTTGCCTTCCTAAAATACCACATGCATCATGTCACTTCTCGTGTTAAAAACTGCAAAGTATCAATATTTTGCCTAGTATAGTGGACTGTGATGGTTAGGCTAATGTGTCAACTCGGCCAGGTAATTGTGTCCAGGTGTTTGGTCCAGCAAGCACTGGGCTAATTGTAATATAAGAGCATTTATGGACTTCGATCACCAGTGAGTTTACTGCATGGATGGCTGATTACATCTGCATCAATCAGGGAGATTGCATCAGCAATGGATGACGCTTTTATCCAGTCAGTTGAATGCCTTAAAAAGGGAAGTGATTTAATCATTCAGAGAGAATTTCCCAGCTCATCTTTGGACAGCCAGCTTCTCCCAAAAACTCATCAAGGACCTTTCACTGGACTTTCATCGGAGCCCCTGGTTTGCAGCCTGCCTGCGGAACCTGGACTTGTGCATCCCCATGGTTGCACGAGAGACTCTTATAAAAATCTCATATTATTGACAGAGATTGCCTGTGGATTCTGTTTCCAGAGAGAACCCTGACTAATACATGGACAAAGCAGTGGTCTTAACTTAGAATCAGAAGAACTGAATTAGAGGCCTGAGCAGCATGAGGGCACGTTAATTCCATATCCTGAGACAGCTTCCTCATTTGTATAAAATGAATAAGTGGGATTTGCTTCATACTTTTCCATTCCAGTATTCTTGTGAGTCCCATTTAGTTTTCAAGGTCTCCTCAAATCTGGCTAGACATGAATATTTTATCATATTTTCCATTTAGTTATTCCTGTTGAGATTCTAACTTCCTTTAAGCTAGCCTCCTCACTGTCCCAGAACGCATCCTTTATCCATTCATTCATTCATTCATTGGGATATATAACCAGAATATAAGCAGACTCTTTCTACACTAACTATTCCTCTCACTCATAATGCTCTTTCGGCCTCTTCTCTGGTTATTGGGATCCTCATTACTATAATAAAACCTGATGTTTGTGAAGTTTAAAAATCACTTTAGGGAGAGGATTGTGGTGAGTTGGCAGAGTAGGGAGCTCCAGGAATCAGTCCCTCCACCAGAATAACTATTGAACTTCCAGGAACTGTCTCAATCAACTATTTTGAAACTCTGGGGTCTATGACAACACTATGCAGTTTCCAAAGAAGAGCAGGAGAAAGACACTGGTAAATTGACACGAATACTGGTGAATTTCACTCTACAAGCAGTGGCTACCATCTCTTATCCCCCAGCCTCAAGGAAGGCAGCAGTGGGTCCTTGTTTTAGTTTGCCAAAGTGCTGCCAATACAAAGTACCAGAAATGGGTTGGCTTTTATAAAGGGAAATGTATTTGGGTAAAAGCTTACAGTTTCAAGCTGTGAAATGTCCACATCAAGGCACCAACAGAGATCATTTCTCACCAAAGACAGCTACTGTTGCTCATGGTGTGTTGCGACGTGGTAAAGCAAGATGGCAGGCAATCTCTGCCAGGGTCTCTGCCTTCCCCTCCAAAATCTACCATCTCCTGGAGCTTAGCTGTGGGCCACCGGGCATTGGGCTTGTCTCTTTCTGGGCCTCCTCTCTCAGTCTCTCAGGGCTTCTCTGCCTTTCTGCAACTGTAGACAAACTTGTAATACTCTCTCTCACATGGCTAGGGCAAATGGCAGAGCTCCATTTTCCTGTGCATGTCTTTCTCTGTGTCTCTTATATCAGACCCAGCAAGAGGGCAGAGACTTAACCTGAACCATGCCTCACTTACATAGTCTAGTCAAAAGAGTCTCATACCCACAGGAATGGAATAGTTAAAAAACATAACCTTTCTCTTTTTGTGATTCACTAAATTCAAACTGTCACAGTCCTAAACCCTGGCTCCTGGTGCAACTTGCTGGTGCCAGGGTGGGATATAAAGACCTACTTCCCCAAGATCTAGGGGTATGCAATATGATCCTTGCTCACTGCTTCTGATTAGTTATTTTGGAGCACAGGGTAGTTGAAGACCACAATAACTGAAATGAAAAATTCTCAGGAGGGTTTCAACAGCAGATTGGAGCTAGCAGAAGAATCAGTGAACCCTAAAACAAAATAATTGAAATGAGTCAGGCTGAGGAGCAGAAAGAAAAAGAATTTGAAAAAGGAAAAGAGTCTAAGCAACCTGTGGGACACCATCAAGATTACCAATATATGCATTATGGGAGTCCCAGAAGGAGAAGAAAGAAAAGGGCAGAATAAATATTCAAAGAAATAATGACAGAAAACTAACCAAACTTAATAAAAGATGTGAATATCCACATCTAAGAAGCTCAATGAACATCAAACAAGATAACCTCAAAGAGAATGCTCCTAGGCAC
This sequence comes from Tolypeutes matacus, assembly GCA_026826555.1. Classification (NCBI taxonomy): domain Eukaryota; kingdom Metazoa; phylum Chordata; class Mammalia; order Cingulata; family Chlamyphoridae; genus Tolypeutes; species Tolypeutes matacus. Next base: position 18,929,857 of record JAKSZT010054335.1, on the reverse strand, counting down.
ATTGTATTCAAACTTCAAGAAGAGAGTTCTGAAAACTGAAATAATGAAGCAACATATTATAATGGAGTCCCATTTAGATTAAGTGCTGATTTCTGATCAGAAACCAGGGAGGCAAGAAGGCAGTAAGATGAAATACTTCAAGTGCTGAGAGAAAACAATTTCCTACGAAGAATTTTATAACTGGCGAGATCATCTTGCAAAAATGAGGGAGAGATTAAAGACATTCCCAGATAATCAAAAGCTAAGGGAGTTTGTCACCACTAAACCCTCCCTACAGGCAACACTAAGGAAGTTCTTCAGACTGAAAGTAAAGGATACTAGACAGTGGGCTGAAGCAACAGAAAGAAAAGCCTCCAAAAAAGGTGAACATATGGGTAACTATAAGTGCTAGTACTTATAGTATTGCACTTTTGGTATGTAACTCCACCTTTTACTTCCTACAGGTCCAAAAATGCAATGCATAAACAGTAATGATAAATCTATGGGTTGGGAAATACAATGTATACAGATGTAATTTGTAACAAGTACAACAAAAGAGGGGAGCAGCAGGGTACTGGAATAGGGTGTATGATACTGAAGTTAAGTTAGTTTCAAATCAAACGTGTTTGTTATAGATTTAGGATATTAAATTTTAGCTCCATGGGAACCATAAAAAATATATATGGAAAATGTATACAGAAAGAAATAAGAAGGGGCTCAAAGACTCAAATAAATATCAAAGTAGACATTAGTGGAAGAATTGAGGGACAAAAAAGATATGAAGTATACAAACACCATGTAGCAAAATGGCAGAAGAAAGTCCTGTATATCAGTAATTACCTTAAATGTAAATGGATTGAACTCTCCATTCAAAAGGCAGAGATTGGGGAGCAGATGTAGCTCCAGTGGTTGAGTGCCTGCTTCCCATGTGTGAGGTCCCAGGTTCAATCTCAGGTACCTCCTAAAAACAAATCAAAAAACCTAACTCTCATTGGGGAGCAGCTGTAGCACAGTGATTGAGTGCCTGCTTCCCATGTATGAGATCCTGGGTTCAATTCCCGGCACCTCCTAACAACAACAAAAAAAAGGCAGAGATTGACAGATTGGATAAAAAAGCATGTCCCAATTACATGCTGCTTATAAGAGATTCACCTTAAATTCAAAGACACTGGTAGGCTGAAAGTGAAAGGATGGGGGAAAATGCCATGCTAATAATAAAAGAGAGCTGGGGTAGCTGTACTAATAACAGATAAAATAGGCTTTAAATAAAAAACAGTTATGAGGGACAAAAAGGTCATTATATACTGCCAAAGGGAGTGGCAGAGCCCCAAAATGTATGAAGCAAATATTGATAGATTTGAAGGGAGATATAGTTCTATATTAATAGTAGGAGACCTCAATAAATCACTTTCAATAAAGGATAGAACATCTAGACAGAAGATCAATAAGGAAATACAAGATTTGAATGATACTATAAACCAAACAGACCTAAAAGACATATATAGAACACTTCACCCAACATCAGCAGATTATACATTCTTCTCCAGTGCCTGTGGATCATTCTCCAGGATAAACCATACATTAGGTCACAAAACAAGTCTCAATAAATTTAAAAATATCAAAAACATACACTGTATCTTCTCTGACCACAATGGAATGAACCTGAAAATCAATAACTGAGGGAGAACTGGCAAATTCACAAATATGTGGAAATTAAACAACACTCAGGGAAGCAGATGTGGCTCAACCACATGGGTGCCTGCCTACCACATGGGAGGTCCCAGGTGCAGTCCTGGTGCCTCCTAAAAGAAGATGAGCAGATGCCACCTCCCGACGCAATGGAGCTAGATGTCACCCCCACCGCAATAAGCTAGACTCCGCCCCCAACGCAAGAGAGCTAGACTCTGCCCCCGCTGCAATGAGCAGCCAGCAGACACAGCAGCCCCTGTGGAGCAGATGTGGCTCAGCCCGTTGGGCACTCACCTCCCATGTGGGAGGTCCTGGTTTGGTTCCCAGTGCCTCCTGAAGAAGGTGAACAAACAAACAAATAATAAAGTAAGTAGATTAAAAAACAAACAGAAAAAACACTCAACCATCCAATAGGTCAAAGAAGAAATCAGAAGTGAAGTAAGGAAATATCCTGAAACAAATGAAAATGAAAACACAACATACCAAAACTTATGGGATGCAGCAGAGGCAGTGCTGATGGGGTGCGTCGTCAGGCCCCATGAGCCACACAGCAAGATGATGACATGACAGGAGAGTGACACAAGGGAGAGCCAAGACGAGACGCTCCGAAAAACCAGGAACTAAGGTGGTGCAGGTAATGGAACGCCTCTCTCCCACATCAGAGATTCCGAGGATCGAATCCCAGTGAAGACAGGAGGAGAAGGATGAGAAGAGAGGGCAGGAAATGGACACAGAGAGCTGTCCAGCGCATGGACACAAAAACAGCAAAAATGGCGGGGGGAGGGAGGTTAAAATGGATCAAAGTAAGCAAATAAATAAATAAACCCTTAAAAAAAAAGTATAGGGGAGTAAGATATGGACTATAGTTAGTAGTAATACTTCGATGATGCTCTTTCATAATTTGTTAACAAATGTTTCACAACAAGGCAAAGTATTTGTGGTGGAGTGATGTGTGGGAGCCCTGTATGATGTTATGCATGTTTGTTTTGTAAGGTCACGATGTTTACTGAACACGTATTGTTTATGTATGTTCATGTATGAATGATATACTTCAATAAATTATTTTTTTAAAAAAAACTCTTAGAAACCTGGAAATAGAAGGGAACTTCAGTTTAACAAAGGCTGTCCATGAAGACCCTACTGCAATCATTATACTTGACCAGGAAAAAGACAGCTTGTCTGCTCTCATCAACATTTTTCTATTGAACATGCACTGGATAATTTAGCCGGTAAAATAAGGCAAGAAAAAGAAAGAAAAGAGTCCAAATTAGAAACAAAAACAAAAACAAAAAAACAATGACAGAATCAACAAAACCAAAAGTTGGTTCTTTGAAAGAACAATAAAATCGAGAAACCCAAAGCTAGATTGACAAATAGAATTGAGTCTTGAAAGGTCCTATTCATAGTGGAGTCTATTCCTCAACTAGTATAGTGTCTTCACAGGCTCTATTTACAAATGGGCTCACAACCAGGAGCACGGGTTAAGATGTCAGCATGTCTTTTGCTGGGGACATGTTTCAATCTCCAAAAGTGGTATGGGCATACTTTTAGGAGCACTTTGCTGTCAAAGGATATTAGAGATGAGAACAACCATTTCTGGGCAGACTATCATGGGCTTGGCATCTAACCAGGGATGCCATAAGTGCAATTTTGAGTCTAAGAGAAGCTAAGTGATTTGCACAAGATCACACTCAAGTAGTTGGCAGAAGAAGAACTCCAGCCCAAGTTCTTTGTCCTCTGTTACATGGCAGTGGAATCCACAGCTCTGAGTACCTTTCCATCACCTGAAGTCAACGCCATGAAGAATAACTGGCGTCAGCTCTCACAAACCATCCCTTGGCCTCCAACAGACTCAGACTTTGAGCTGGGTGGCTCATGGGTCAAATACCCTATGGCATTTTTATCTTCATATGTTTTAAGATAAAACATCTTTGAAAATTGTTGCCAGAAGGACACTAATGTGTTCTCTATCTTAAAGAAATGCTAGCAAGAGGTGGATTCAGCTTTAAGTTAGGACACAAAGATGACTTCTTTTTCTTTTTTAGATTTATTTATTTAACACCCCCCCCCCATTGTTTTTGTGCTCACTATCTGCTCTCTGTGTCCATTTGCTGTGTGTTCTTCTGTGTCTGCTTGTCTTCTCTTTAGGCAGCACCTGGAACCGATCCTGGGACCTTCCGGAGTGGGAGAGAGGCACTAAATCTCTTGTGCCACCTTAGCTCCCTGGTCTGCTGCGTCTCTTATTGTCTCTCCTCTGTGTCTCTTTTTGTTGCATCATCTTGCACCAGCTCTCTGCTCAGGCCAGCACTCCTGTGCGGGCCAGCACTCCGCCTGGGCCAGCACGCTGCTTGGGCCAGCTTGCTGCGCGGGCCAGCTTGCCTTCATCAGGAAGCCCTGGGAATCAAACCCTGGACCTCCTGTATGGTGGATGGGAGCCCAATTGCTTGAGCCACATCCGCTTCCCAAAGATGACTTCTTGATTCTGCAGATTTTTCATTCACCAAATATGATTGGCTACTGTGAATCATTTGTCCTTCAAGATTTTTAAAATCCAAATAAGTGGTCTTTTCTCTTGAATAGTTTAGGTCAGAAGTTTATAAACTATGTTTCTGAGAAACTCTGGTCTCCAGGAATTGGACCAAGGTTTTAAGCAAAATTTCAAGAAAATATTAAATTAATGGAAACTTTTTCTCTATGTAAAATTTTTATATCAAAATTTTTCTCATAACTTTGATACCTGCCTGCCTCATAGTTATATAATGATCTAAGTATGAGATGGCATAAAATTTTAGGCTAAAAGTATGTATTTACCCAACTAGAGGCAGCATAGCAAGGTTACAATTACGGTCGTTGGTGCCAGGCAGCTGGGCCCACACGCCAGCTTGGTTATCTCCTAGCTGGATGATCTTGGACCGGAGGCCAATTACCGGGGTGCCTTACCCAAGGTCCTGGCCCCAATTTGCTCTAGTGCTTTTGTATTCCTTTTCTTAAAGAGGGCCTCCAAATGTGTGTTTGTGTCTGGCTCCACAAAACGTGGATTTTCTGCTTGGTACAATATATCACCTCTCTCTGCTTCAGTTTACTCATCTACAAATGAGGATAATAGCATTACTTCATAGCGCTATTGTGAGGACAATATGAGCTAATCTATGAACAGTGAGGAGCACAGTTAGTGACAAGCATAAAGTACTCAATAAATGCTGGTATTACTATGGTTCTCGGCAGCGTCATTACACTTATTGCTTTAATTTTGACATCTTATTCACAGTGCTCCCAGAGAACTCTGTGATACCAGGGGTTGCAGTGTCTGTCCATGGCTCAGAGTCCCTGCCTTGGGGAGTGGGGTGGGAGGCGTCCAGCTCCTTGGAGAAAATGGCTATGAACTGCTTGATAGCTTTGATTCTTTTTTTTTTTTTTTTTTTTTTTGCTTTGATTCTTTTGAATTGTGAAAGCTTAAGATAATCTGGGATGATGGTCGTTAGTTTTTGTGACATAGAATTCCTTTGAATATGAGAGGCCAAGATATAAGAAAATAAAAATATTATCGTACTATTCCTTTGGATATAATAGCATTAATAAAATACTATCTGTATGAAGCCAGACAGCATAGGCAGTGTTTTTCAAAACAGGCTGTATTTGCATTTTAGGAAGGAAAAAAATCTTTGTTGGACAGAACTGTTTTTGCATGGTCTTTAGCATTCTTAAATGCCAGCAGTGAGCTGCTTACTTCCACCCCTACCCCAGGCACATATTCCAAATGTCCCCTAGTAGGGCCACATCACCCCTGGTTGGTAAGTGAAGGCAAAGGTGTGTTCTTTTTTTAAAGATTTATTTTATTTATTTATCCCCTCCCCCATTGTTTGTACTTGCTGTCTGCTCTCTGTGTCCATTTTGCTGTGTGTTCTCTGTGTCTGCTTGTCTTTTGTTTTTAGGAGGCACCAGGAACCAAACCTGGGACCTCCCATGTGGGAGAGAGGCACTCAATTGCCTGTGCCACCTCAGCTCCCTGCTTTGCTGTGTCTCTCATTGAGTCTCCTCTTTGTGTCATCTTGCTCTGTCAGCTCACTGTGCTTGCCAGTCACGCCAGTTCACTGTCTTGCTCGTCTTCTCCAGGAGGCACTGGGAACTGAACTGGAACCTCCCATGTGGTAGGCAGGAGCTCAATCACTTGAGCCACATCTGCTTCCCCAAAGGTGTGTTTTGATTCCAAATGTCCCATTGTACTTACATAATTTAGCAGTAGAAAGATGTGCCATTTTAATGCTCTTGTGGTAATGTCCCTGAGATTTAAAGGGACACTAAGATTGAAGTGGGTATGTATGTACGACTGTTAGAAGGAAGGAGAAAGAAATCAGAACAACCTTTAGTGGCAAAATAAAAACACAGGAGCTATTGATATGGAGAGACACCATTGTTGGTTTCAAAAGTAAACTTTCGGTTTCTTGATTCCCTAATTTGAGGGTATTACCAATTTGACTTTTCACTATTTTTAGGATTCATAGAAATCTAAGATCTAATTTTGTTCAGAATTTCCTAGGGTCTTCCAAAAGACACACCACTAGCATTACTATGAAATAAAAAGTTACAAGCTATGTTAATACCATCCAAAGTGATCTATAGAGTCAACACAATTCCTATCAAAATTTCAGCAACCTTTTTTTTTTTTTTTTTTTTGCAGAAATGGAAAATCCAATTCTCAAATTCACATATAATCTGAGTGAAGTCAGGATAGCTTCACTTAGAAAAAAGTGTGAACAGATCTGTAAGCTGGCATATCTGCTGTGCAGTCAATATGACCCAAATAGCTAAAACCATAAAACTCCTAGAAGAAAACATAGTGGTAAATATTAATGGCCTTGGATTTGACAATGGATTCTTAGACATGACACCAAAATCATGAGCAGCAAAAGAAATAAAAAATAGATAATTAGACTTCATCAAAATTTAAAAGTTTGTGCAAATGACATTATCAAAAAATGAACAACCTAAAAAACAAGAGAATATGGTTACAAGTCAGATATCTAAGTGTACAATATCCAGAATACATAAAGAACCACTACAACTCAACAACGAAAAGTCAAACAGCTCAATCTTAAAATGGGCAAAAGACTTGAACAGACATTTCTCCAGAGAAGAATAAGCACATGAAAAGTGCTCAACATCATTCGTCGTGAGGAAAATGCAAATCTAAACCGCAATGAGACACCACTTTACACTCATGAGGATGGCTAGCATTTTTAAAAATGTAAAATAAGTGTTGGGAAGGATGTGGAGAAAGTGGATCCCTTGTACATTGTTGGTGGGAATGTGAAATGGTGCAGCCACTGTGGAAAAGTTTGGTGGTTCCTCATAGAATTACCATAGGACCTGGCAATTCCATTCTTAGGAATACACCCAAAAGAATCGAAAGCAGGGACTCAAATAGATACTTGTATACCAATTTTCATAGCAGCATTATTCACAAAAGCCAAAAGGTGGAAACAACTCTAGTGTCCATCCACAGGTGAATGGACAAACAAAACGTGGTATATATACACAAATGAAATATTACTCAGCCTTGAAAAGGAATGAAGTGCTGATCATGCTACTACATGGTTGGGCCTTGAAAACATTATGCTAAGTGAGTAAAACACATAAAAGGACAAATAGTGTATGATTCCACTCATATGAAATATCTAGAACAAGCAAATTCCAAGAGACAGAGAGTTGGTTAGCAGTTACCAGGGTCGGACAGATGGGAAGATGGGGAGTTATTGCTTAATGAGTACAGAGGTTCTGTTTGGGGTGATGGGTAAGTTTTGGTAACATACAAACTGTAAATGTAATTAATGCCACTGAATTGTACACTTAGAAATGGTTAAGATGGCAAACTTTGTTATTTTTTGTTACCGCAATAAAAATTTTAAAAACAACAATACAAAACGTCTGTATGCATTCTAAATATAAAAGAGAGAGGACGTATGTGGGAAGCCACTGAAATGAGAAGAGGAAAACAGTAACTTGAAAGTGATGAGTAATTGAGCCACAAAGGAGAACAACTACATCTTGGACCCAGTTCTGCTATTTAGAGCCTGCACGTACACTCAGCGCGTAAGGCTGAGCAACGCTGATTCATAACCTTGTTCACACAAATTTCGTTGAATTCCAGTGGGTTAGCAGCAGTTACTAACGCGCTCATTCATCTCGGGAACTTTCTTTACTGAGCCTCCTTTGTCTCATAAAATCCTTTTCTACATTTGCCTAAACGGTTTCATTGACAAAATTAGGAGAATGTAAAGGAATTTTTAGTGTCTGAGACCCAGAGTAGGCCTCCAATGCTCCAGGACAGCTCTTTCAGAGACCAAAACCAACGTGGCCAAGGAAGAAGAACGGCAGAGGAAGTGGGGTGGCTGGAGCTTTATCTTTTAAATGCGTAACTTATTAAACACATGCTATACTCTTGGACTCAGTGACTCTTACTTATGGGAGAATCGAGCCATTTAAAAATGTAAGGTATCATCACTACTCACCTGGTGGCAGGTTGCTTAAAACACCAGCAGACTGCCCAGGAGGAGATAGACTTGGCATCTAGACTTGCAAATCCAAACCTGCAAGATGATTGCAAACATCACTGTTATTTCAAGTCTTGTCATTCCACATGTTTCTACTTTTTAAGGAGCCATAAATATGACCCTGTACTGATTTTTAAAATTTTATTTTAACCTGCCTCCTCCCAGAAAGATTTTGCGCTTGTCCCTGGTTTTGGTGAAGGGCAATGCTCGAGTATGTAGCCAGATGAAGTGAGTGAAGACGAGTTAGGCCCTAGCAAAGGAGCTGGACAAGCTGACTCAGCTGCAGAAGCTCCCACCGGAAGGATATCTACACATCATCAAAATCTTGGATCCAAGTACAGAAAATTCGTCAGTGATGGACAAAGGGGCCTCCAATGAAGTGAAAGGATATGTGGAAATCTCATAGGAAAGTAGTAGGCAGGGGGTGCCTGGTAGAGCTTCAACTAGGCCCCAGCCTCAGGACAGATTTCTAGAAGAGAAAAGTGGCCCGAGTACTAGGAGGAGAAGCCCCAGGCACGACACCACGATACGAATTTTTGGCGGCAGTGTAAGGAAAGGGAAGGATCAAGACAGCGCCCAGTAATAAAGACAGGGCCATGGAAGGCAGAAGGAGACACCCCAAGTAGCAAGGGGTCTCTTGTTGCTAAGTCCCTGAACTAATTTATTTCATATAGACTACTATTTAATGGAGACAGGGAGCACCTTTACTGATATGTTCCCACAACTGATAAAGAAAATAAAAGATTCATCTTTAGGAACCTGCAAAAGTTAAGCCAGCATGAGTAGCCAATTGGATGACAAGGTGAAATGTAGCTTGTCTGCATTTGCCAGGGTCTAAGGAGCTCTAAAATCCTCCCAGCTGAAGGTTATCAAGGGAGTCAGACAACTTTTTCATTATTAGGGTGTGTTTATTGCGCAATTAGGATGCACTCAGTTTAAACCTCTTAGGACTTGCTCCACGGATTTCTCCCCATTCCTACTCTTACAGACCACAAGTGTTAATCTCTTTTCTAAGCTCATAAATAAAATAACAAGGAAACAAAAAATAGAGAGGGCATGATCAATCATTCTTTCATTCAAAAAGCATGAAGCAGCCTTAGCTTTTACCCCTGGCCGAATCAGCTCAGTTGGGCAGCCAAAGTTGAGGACGGAAGCAACGGGGGAGCAAAGCAATTACAGGATGATTTTGCACCTCACAAAGAGTCCCAGAAGGGTTCCTTTTAGTGCTGCCCTAAACGATCTAAATATTTCAGTGTTGCTTTACCGACCATTGACTCTTGCAGCTGGGAGAAGGGGGAAGGGTGGACGTAGGTGGTCAGGAATTAAGAAGCGGAGATTTAAGCCAAAAGTGTTAGAATCCACTGCCAACAACAGACCAATAATTCCAATAACTCATATTTCTAGCCTCCTGAAACAGAACATCCTCAAAGCGCTTTCTCAACATTCTCTATTTTGATCTTACTATTAGGCAAAGTGATAAACTCAAAATTGCAGGTTTAAAATTTGATGGGGTATAACAGTTTTGAAAATTAAATTCACCCAAAATGTCTGTTCTGTGTGAATTTTTGTCTATTGCAAAAGAAAATGAGGGCTGAGAGGAATACCTAAAATATATTTGAAATGTAGTTTTGGTTTTCTTTCTCTCCAGATCCCTGTAATTGAGGACCGAAAAGGGAAGCAAGGATGGTGGTGGTACTGCAGTTACTAAATACATAATTTAATATATGTGTAGCATGTATGTACATGTGCAGTGTACATGACAGAGCAGGCATATTACATACACATATAAATCCTACATCTATGTTTGACAGTCAAATGCCAGTATTCCCAGCCTACAAGTGTGAAGACCAGGAGAGGGTGGTAGGGGTAGCTAAGAGAGGCAAGACTTTCTATATGGTTAATAAACGTTTATAATGATAGAGCATCTGTTATGTACAAGGCCCTGGCTAGGCCTGCGAGACATGCAAACATAAAGACCCTGCCTCCATGATTTTGCAATCTCCTGTTATTCCAAGAGACAAGGAGCACTATATAAGTCAGGGCAAATGAGATGAATGCCAAACTAGAAGTGCAAATTGGAATTGGAGAAGATTAACTAGCAGTTTTGTGGGTCTAGCAATTCTTGGAAAGTATACACTTCACGGCCACCCAGGCCACTCACCCATTGCCCAAGCTTGGACTCCTTAGAGCAGACCACCGGTCCCTCCAAAGTAGGGGTTTCTGGGCAGTTGGATCCCCTTTGTGCAAGTTCCCCTTCCAAATTGAGGGGAGCAGCAGGAGAACTCTGAGCCTTGGCACGGGTCGGCCCTGATTGCCCCAGGGAGAGGGTCACGGTTGAGACACCAGCGACAGCTCATTGTTTAACACAGGAGAACTTCCTCCTTTGGCAGAGACCCCAGCCGTGAGCTGAGCGGGAAGGGGATGGGACCGGGACAGGAGCCCTTGGGATGTCGATGCTGCCGCTCCTTCCCCTCTCCGGGAGCTTGAGTTTCCCGGGGTGTGTGCGGATTCTCAATAAAAAGGGAAAAGCACGATCCAAGTTAATTTTCCAGCTCCGAGAGGAAATGCTGTTTCCTGCATCGTACAAAACTGGTGCCAACAAGACTGACACAGGAGCCCATTGTCCTGCTAACAATGTGGTGATGGGGGAAGGACGCCTGAGAAAACAGACCTTGGGGGCCACCACGAGCTTTTGATCTTTCCCCCTAAGTGGTCTGTCTGTGTGTGTGCTGCAGGGATAGCTGAGCTGGTGGAGGCAGGGGCGCTGCCCCCTTCTGCCCTGCCTTTGCTCCCCAGATGTGCTCCTAAAGGTGACAAGGAGATCTGACCCTCTAAAACTTGCACACACAAAAAGAAGGAAAGGAAAGCTAAGGAAAGCAAAGGAAGAGAAAGGGAAAGTGAGGGAAAGGAAAAGGAACAGTAGGGAAGGAGAGGAAATGAAGAGAAAGAAGAGGAAGTGGATAGAAAAGGAGAGAAAGAAAAAACAAGGAAAGCGAAGGAAATGAAAGAGAAGGGAATGAAAGGAAAAGGAAAAAGGAAGGGAAGGGAAGGAAGAAAAAAGAGAAAAGGAAAGGGAAGGAAGGGGGAGGGAAGGAGAGGAGAGGAAAGGGATAAGGAAAGGAAGGAAAGGAAAAGATAAAGAGGGAAGCCACCCCAAAGTCACCTCGGAAGTCGCCGCCGCCGGCCCCCCTCTCGCCCCGGGAGCGGTGCCGCCCCCGCCGCGGGTGCCCGGGCCCCGGCTAAGCCCCGCGGCGTCGGGGAGGCGAGGCGGACGGCGGCCCTGCATGTCGGCGCCCCCCGAGAGCCCCGGGGCCGCGCGGGGCCTAGGCCGAGCGCGGGGGGCCCGCCGCGCTCCGGGCGGGGCCGGGCCGGCTCGGGGCGGGTTTCCGCCGGCGGGCGGGGCGGGTTCACCTGGCGCGCCGGGGTCAGCGCCTCCGCCTGAGGACACGGCGCCGCGGGCCGCGGAGGCCGCGGGTTCACGCCGGGGCCCACGTGGCACCTCCCCGCCCTCCGCTCGCTCACGTAGTCCGGGCTGGCGGGACGCGGAGTGCCGGCGAGGAGCTGCCCCGGCCCCGCAGGGGCCGCGCGATAAACAATCTCACAGGATACACAGCCCCCTGCACTGTCACAGCCCCTCGCAGGAAAAGATAAATAACATCTAAGGAGCCGCGGCGCGGCTTCCCCCGGCCGAGCCGAGGCGCTGGGAGAAGTGAGTAAAGAGCAGCGCCGAGAGCCCCGGGGGCCCGGCCCGCCGAGCAGCTCGGCCGCGGCCTCCTCGGGCTGGCGGGGGCTTCGCCTGCGTGGAACAGGGTGAAACACAACTCAAGCCCGCACGCGGGCCAGGCCGCGGCCTGGAAAACTGTCGCCGTCGTCACGTTCCGGGTGGGAAGCGGGCGTCCTGGGCACCCCTGCTGGAGGGATGTGGTGGGATTCTCTGGAAGAGGGGGCTGAAGAAGAATTTCCTGAGGAAGCAACTCTTTTTGCTAAGGTTGGCTCCTTAGGACAATGACCGTCAACAACAGAAACCGCCCTTACATCCGCGGTTCCATCCTGAAATCTCCATAGTCTGTTTCAACACTTTGCGGGATCGGGGATTGGGGGGTGAAGGAACTCCACGAAGGCCCCCCGCATACGATGGTACAATAACACCTCACAATGGTACAATAACATCTCCGTGAAACAGAACTATGCAAAGAGCTTATCTGGCTGCCCTGGCGCGCTCTCGCATGGAATTTGGGTGATCCCAAAAGGAAAGGAAAGGACTAGCAGACCCAGGCTAGTCCCTTCTGATCCGCCGAGGGAGTCCGAGGGTTCTTTGGGTTTCATATACTCCTTTCTGTGAAATCTCAGCTATGTCTAGACTTCGGGTCTCCACCATCCCAGCAGTTCCCCTCTTCAAAAGTCCAGCTCCAAGCATGCGTTTCCAACAGCCTTGAGGACACTGCCCAAATTGCACAAGAGATGCAATTTTGGATTGGATGCAATTTTGGATTAAGGCTTAGATCCAAAGCATTCATTATAGGGTATTCATTCATTACCTAGGCACATTTTTAATGTGCACTCGAGGAGCTCATTGTCTGCTTCATATTATTTTACCTTTTCAGTAATTTTTACCTCAATGGTTCCATCAGTCCCAAGGGTTCTTGTCTGATGGGAATGAGTTTAGGTAATTTTTTGATTCGGGAAAGGAAGATAAGGACTGTGGGTGCTAGGGGTGAAGATATGGTGGAGAAGGAAAGAGGTAAAACTGTGGGGTGGCCACTTACTCAATGCAATTCGTATCAGACTAATCTTGTCTTCTGCTGGTGATTTCTCCAGCCATAAGCTCATGCAGTGACATGTAGACGTGGCAGACCTAGGTTTCTAGATGTTCCTCAAGCTTTCCTATGATAGCCATGTGGACAAAATGAGGACACCTGGGTTGGATGCTGGGCAGGCAGGGGATTAGTAACAGTGCATGAGCACAAACGAGCACTGTGCTCGTTAGGGGCTCCCAGGGGACCCTTTGGCTGTGGTGAACAGCTCCACCATCTACTTGGGGCTGGAGCTCCTACAAGATAGTGGCCCATTAGATTCATCGTCATACTCCCAGGACCTGGGCAAGCATATAGGACGTAGCAGGTACTCAACAAATATTCGTTGTGCATAGCAGGTACTTAACAAATGTTCGTTGTTGTGCAAAGATACTGTAGGCCTGTTTATCCAATTTAGAGGTGATACAAAGGTGGGATAATAAACATAATTGAATATTAAACCCGGGTCATTCCAAGTCTTAGCAAATCAGAGCAGCAGGTGCATTTATAATAATAACATTTATGGTCCTTTTCCTGCGTCCTCCAAAATTTAATTCTGTTAATACAGATTGGGGAAGATTCGGTAGCCAGCTACACAGGTTACATCTGGTAGTAGATTCATTATGAAGCACCAGAGACATCTGTCGAAAAAGTGAAGGTGGTCTTAGATTGCATTTGAAGTAGAGGCCCTGAAGCAGGACCTCTCTGTGTTGGCCACCCTGTCTAGTTTCATTCTGGGTTCAGTACTGAGCTCCCTCTTCTAAGAAGGGGTTGAGTATAGCAGTGTCTGTTGAGAGGAGAGGGACAGGACAGAAAAGGAGCTCAAAATCATGTTGTATGAGGGACAGTCAAAAGAACTAGTGCTGTTTACTCTAGAAAAGAGGGGGTACTTTAGAAGACATGGCAGCTGCCTTCCAATATTTGAAGGGATGTCATGAAAAATTGGGCTGAAATCACATCTGCTCCCATGGAGGCAAACCCAGACCAATGAGCAGACACTTCAGGGAAACTGAGAAAATGACTGAGCACACACACACACACACACACAATCCACCTGCAACAACAACAAAATCTTTCAGATAGTCAAAGTGGTCTCACACAATTCCCTGGTGACCATATCGTTTGGTAGGAGGAGATTCCTAACAGGCCTGGCTTATCAGGGAGAGCCCCCAAGAGGCCCTGTTTCAGCAATCTAGATGGTCACCTGCCAGGAATATAGTAAAAAGGGATCCAAGCATCACATATGGAATGAGGGGGAGAGACAATTTTTAGAATCCCTTCTAGCACTAAGAATTTGTGATTATTTTTGTTTGTTTTTGTTTTATGCAAAACATAACTCATTGTTTTCAGCCACCAAGAAACAGATGCATATATTCCTAACATATAACATCCTCTAATTCAGTTACAATAATGACTGTGTATTAACACCTAAATGTTTTGTTGATTGAGTTTCATAAACAACAATCTGGGGCAGTAAAAAACATTCATTTTAGAATTTATTCATTTGAAAGGACAATGTAAACCACTAATCCAATAGTTTAACTTGCTTAGAAGAAAAAAAAAAAACATTTAGAGAAAGGCTCTATTGAGATGCTAAATCTAGATTTTGGTAATTTTGATATGAATTCTTGTTTTCCCCTATTGCCCTGGGCACCAATTATAATAATATCAAGTATAGGCATATAGCAACCAAAATTCAGTTGACTGCAGGACTTGTTCAAATTTTATCCTTTCCACCTTTCTTCTGGAGCCAGTTTCTAGTTGGTTCTGCCAGTACCAAGGGTTCTTGTCTGATGATTGTTGGGTAACTTCTGCCTAATAGTTCAACTTCTACTTGTCCCACTTTACTTAGTTCTACAAGAATGTACACAAAAGCCAGGTTTTTCTGGATTCTGTAACTGTAGCTTCCAGACATTGGGTTGCCAACCCCCTTGCCGTTATACCAGGTGCTTTCATCTCATTGCCAAGGTGAGGCAGACCACTCTTCAATTCAGCCCCTTGACTTTAATCTGTTTCAGTGCTTGCTTTCCTATGAAGTCAGCCAGCCAAGATGCCTACTGTTGATCCCTGTGTGTTGCCATGTGCTGAAGCAAGGTGGCCCACGATCTCTTCCTGGTCTCTGCCTTCCCCTCCGGGCTGTACTGTCTCCTAGAGATCAGCTGAGGGCAACCAGGCATAGGGCTTGTCTCTTACCAGGCCTCTTATCTCAGGCTCAGCTGCTCTGCTTTCCTCCCTATTTCATCTGCAAGCTATCCGGCAAATGGCTCATGTCTCCCCTGGGCCTCAGCCTCTTGAGCTTCTCCTTTCTGTCACATGGCAGAATCAAAAATGGCAGAGCCTGTGATTCTTCATCTATCTACTTCTGTCTTGCTAAGGAATAACTTTGCCTTGCTGTAACTTCTTAAGCCTAATGAGATCATTAGAGCCACTTTTTAAAAAGATTTTAAAAATTTATTTCTCCCCGCCCCCCTCATTATTTTGTGTTCGCTGACTACTCTCTGTATGTTCTTCTGTGTCTGCTTGTCTTCTTTTTTAGGCAACACTGGGAACCGATCCTGGGACCCTCTGGAGTGGGAGAGAGGCACTCAATCTCTTGTGCCACCTCAGCTCCCTGGTCTGCTGCATCTCTTATTGTCTCTCCTCTGTGTCTCTTTTTGTTGGCGTCATCTTGCTGCGCCACCTCTCTGCCCGGGCCAGGACTCCTGCGTGGGCCAGCTTGCTTCTCAGGCCAGCTTGCCTTTCACCAGGAGGCCCCAGGAACCAAACCCCGGACCTCCCATATGGTAGACGGGAGCCCAGTTGTTTGAGCCACATCTGTTTCCCAGCCATTTTTATATTACTGTTTCGTAAAGAAAAATATGCATTGTGGAAACAATCAAGCGGTGAAAATTTCTGGGCCCTGGCTTATAGAGTGGGAAGTTTCAAGATACAGCCACATATTGCTGGTGACATAATATTCATGAAATTATTAAGAGGCTATTTGCAAAAAGCTTTGTCCAGCTAGTAAGCATGCAGAATAATTGGAACTTGCATATATCGCTGGTAGGAATGCAAGATGGAAATGCATTTTGGAAAACAATTGGGCAGTTCCTTATATTTTAAACACATAGTCTCCAAATGACCCAGTGATCCCACTCCAACCCTAGAGAAGCATACATCCACACAAAGATCTATAGACAAATATTCATAACAGCTTAATGCTGAAAACTGGGAGCAAATCAAAGCTCATCTACTAGTGAATGTATAAATACATTTTGGTACATCCACACAGTTGAATAGTACTCAGGAATAAAAAATCTTTAATTACTGAGACATACAATAATATGAGTGAATCTCAAAAGCTATGTGACAGAAGTCAGACACAAAAGGCTATATACTGTATGATTCCATTTATATGATATTTGGAAAAGGCAGAACTATCAGGACAAAAGTGAGGTTAGTGATTGCTGAGGACTGGGTTTGGGGGGAAGGCTTGGCTACAGAGGGGCACAAGGGAACTTTTGGGGGTTATGGAAATAGTCTATGTGTTATGGTTGTGGTTACTTGATTATACGCTTTTGGCAAACTCATAGAACTGTATACCTAAAAGGGTGAATTTTACTGTATGTAAATAATACCTCAATAAAACTGACTGGAGATAAAAGGCTTCAACCCCATTTTTAATAGTTACCTTCTGGTGACTTGCAAGATGTTGGTATTCAATGAGTGAATCAATGAATGAATGAATAAAAGAAACTATGGGAGTTTGTTTTTAATGAAGTCAAATGGTATAGAAATGAAACTAAAGAGAAGCAAATGAAACTAATCTCTCAAAGGTACTGTGTGTCTGCGGAAGCCGCCTACACCATCTTCTCCCATGACTCGGAGATGGTGTGGGAGGCCTGTTCCTGCCAAGGGGAAGAAGCTCATCCAGTCAGCTTCTAAGGAAGTCTTATTCATCCTGGAATTGGGAACTTCACTCAGGAAACTCCCATTGGCCAGCCCAATATTGAAAAATGCCAAAGCTATCTGGAGGGTCTGCTCGGGAAAGGCCTGGCTGGGAACCCCATGGGCAGAAAAAGTCCTCACACTAAGGCAGGAGAGGATTCGAACGGTAAAAGTGCTGCCTGGAAGGATGGTGTAGCAGTTTGGCATTATTTGTGAATTCCAAAAATAGATATTAGATTATGTTTGTGAACTGGCTTTTTTCTTCTGGGCATATTAGATTATATTGGATTCAGAGGTTTACTTGATTAAATAATGATTAAGTCTTTGATTGGGCCATGTCAGTAGGACGTTGAGTCTCTGCCTCCTTGGTGGGTGGGGACTTAAAAAAACTGCACCGTAGAGAAGGGAGGTTGGACTTTAGATCCTGGAGCCTAGGAAGTAAACACGCAGGAGAAGCAGATATGTGAGGAAAGAGAGAAGGTTCCATTAGACACAGCAGGACAGAGACAAGCAGTTTGCCTGATAGTCTACAGCTGGCCTTGTGGAGAGAGCACAGCAGCTGAGCCTGGAGAGAAATAAGCTCCAGGAAGAGAGGAACCCTTGGCAGCCATCTTGCTCCAACACATGGCAACAGACTGGTGAGGTAAGTAACATGCTTTATGGCCTGGAAACTGGAAACTTCTACCCCAAATAAATACCCTTTATAAAAGTCAACAGATTTCTGGTATTTTGCATTAGTACCCCTTTGGTTGACTAATAAAGATGGTTACTTTCTTCTAATTTTCTAATCTAGCAATTGTCCTGTTTTTCATTGATTATAGAAGAAATAGATGATTAAAAAAAAAAACAATTTAAATACTGTACTACCACTAATTACCAGAAAAGTATAACTGACTTTAGGCAAATATGAAAATATGCTAGTTTGTGTTTATAGGTCAGTTACTTTTTTTTTTAATTCAATCAACTTTTTTTTCTCTACATATAGTTTTTATAGGACTCTTTGAAGCAGTGATATTCTTTAATGTGAGAGCTTGTAGCTTTAACGAATTCGTTAGTCATTTCGAGACACCATAGGGTCTGTACACCACTGATCTGATGCATGTACATAGGGTTTAACTTTTGTAAACATATTTAAGTGTTAGTAGACTCAAATAGAGCCTGTATTCATCAGGGTTTTACAGAGGAAACATAACTGACAGGACAGTTGTATTTGAACTCTGTGTGTTATGTATATGTAAAAGTAAGAGATTTATTATAGGAATTGGCTCACATGACTGTGAGGATTGGCAAGTCCAAATTCCATGGGGCAGGCAGCAAGATGCCAACTCCAATGAAATTGATGTTGAATTCCCCAGGAGAAGTTGGTGGCTGAAATAGAGATACATTCTTCTTTTTGACTGCTGAAATCCTCAGTTCATGCTTTAGGGCCACCCACTGATTGGATGAGCAGATTCTTCTCATGGCTGAAGGCAATCTCCTTTGTTGATTATAGATGCAATCAACTGACTTATGATTTAAATCCATCTTCGAAATGCCCCCACAGTCACAATCAGGCCAGCACTTGTTTGACCAAACAACTGGACACCATTACCTAGCCAATTTGACACATGAAATTAACCATTACAGAGTGTATTCGTCAGCCAAAGGGGTGCTAATGTGAAATACCAAAAATGGGTTGGTTTTTATAAAGGGTATTTATTTGGGGTAGAAGTCCACAGATACCAGGCCATGAAGCTTAAGTTTCTTCTCTCACCACAGTCCATTGCTATGTGTTAGAGCAAGACAGCTGCCGGCGTTTGCCAGGGTTCAGGTTTCTGGGGTTCCTCTCTTCCCGGGGCTGCATTTCTCTCTGGGCTTAGCGCCTCTATTTTCTCCACAAGGTTAACTGTAGACGATCAGGCAAATGGTCGCTTCTCTTCTTCTGGGGCCTTCTTTCCAACATCAAAACTGCTTCTCAAAAGACTGCTTCAACTGTCCTTTGCCTTGCCTTTTATATTCGATTCCCCACCCACCAAGGGGTGGAGCTTAACGCACTAATCCTAACCTAATCATGCCCAGATTAACAGATCAGTTTACAAGCATGATTCTATTATATTTTTGGAATCCATAATTACATCAAATTCCCCAATGGCCACATTCCACCCTCTGAATTCCAAAAATACATTACAATATTTAAAAAAACTTAAATCAGTAACAATCCAAATACAAAATCATATCATAATCATTTTAAAGAAATACAGTTCATCTTGAGGCAAAGTCCCATCTGCTATAGACCTCTGAATCTTACAAAACCATTTAACTGCTTCCAATACACAAATGGAAAGACAAAAGATAAAATTTTCAATATCATAAGAAATTGGGATATCAAAAGAAATTGGGATGTTAAACATGAGTTATGGGTCCTCTACAGTTCAGTAAATTTGCAGGGCATCCTCCATTCAATTTCAAAGTCTAAGAGTCATTCTTAAGATGATGGTTTCTTCTCCTTGGGGCCACATGGGAACCCACCGTTTCCACAGGCTTGCCCAACGGCTATTTTCTTGGTTCCACCCTCATCAAGCATCTGGTTGTTGATCAAGCTTCAGACCTCACCCTCCAAGAGCGTTGGGGTGATTGACACACCTTACCCAGTCTTTGGATTAGAGTCTTAGCCCCCCTAGTACAGTGAGGTGAAGATAACATTCCCCCTAACCTATGACATACAGGTTCAACCCTGATAGATGAACTAACCACATCCTGGAAGTGAAAGAGACCCAGCAGAGGGGGCATAGCAAGAGAATATGGACACAAGGTCCCACTCCCAGTTATTCGTTGCTTCCACCACCCTGAAGGGTTCTGGTATCCCGTTATAGAAGATTTGTTTGCTATATGGGCAGTCTGTGGTGGTTCTACCATGTGCCTCATAAAATGAGATCATTAAAAGTGAGTTTTGATTTCTATTTTAAGGAGAATACCTGGCATGTGGATGAAACGAGTACAGGCTAACACTGCCTGGGTGAGCCTTTTCCTTGACTGCCCTCCGGAGATAATTCACAGAAACCTATCTTCCTCAGAGGCAGAGTCTAGTGACAGGAGATGGGACTCCCTTTCTAGAACAGAAGTCTCCAGTACCTTGCTCCTTCCTTTCTGACTGCTCGTCCTGGTTTCCTCCTCCCTCTTGGACTACTCCTTCTCAGTCTTCTGTGGGGCCGCCTCATGCTCCTTCTATCCCTTAAATGTGCAGGTTCCCATGGCCCTGCTCCAGCCCGCTTTTCTCGTTGGGTCCTGTCTCCTTGGACAATGTGGTCTTGTCCTTGACTTTGAAAATGATGATAACAATGACTACCAGCCTGAGCTCTCCAGCCCACACCTCCTTCCTAGGGGCCAGGTGTCCATACACAGGCCACAGGGAACTTCAGACACAGATGTCCAAATCTTACCTTGTTCTTTCTTCCTCCAAACACGCTCTTTCCATCTGCCTGAGCCAGAAACCTGGCATCAGCCTCTCCCTTATCCCCCCTGCCCCCAACCAGTCAGTCAGTTCCGCTAATGCTATTTGTCAAGTAGCTGTCATATTCATTGATCCTTCTTTTTGTTCTGGCTTGGCCATGTCTTACTGTAGCAAGTCCTCTCCAGAGACACTTGAGGCTTCCCACTACACACACACATGCTTATATACAAGGTGTGTGTAGGATGCTACAACCCTGGTGAACAGGCAGTGCCTTGCCAGCAACCTCCTCTGTGAGTTGGCTGAGGACAGTGGGAGGCAGAGAGGAAGGAGGCCAATTTTGCCCAGGGGACATTTGACAATGTCTGTGGACGTTTTTGACTGTCACGTCTGGAGGGGGTGTTATTGGCATCTAGCGGGTCGAGATCAAGATTCTGCTCACCACCCTACAATGCACAGGACAATTCCACCTACAGCGTAGTAGTATCTGGTCTGAAATTTAATAGGTAGACTGAGATGGAGATGGAAGAACCCTGCCAAAGGATGAGCCGGAGCTTTTGGTTCCTGCCCAGATCCCCTTTAGCTGGTGGCTACACCAGGACCCAGCTGCTGTGAGTGTTGGCTGCTGACGGCTCGTAACTGCATCCTGTGTGGACAGGAGGTGCCTCAAAGTCTCTAAGCCCTCCTTCCCCTTTGCCCCCACCGTGGCAGCCTCAGCCAACAACTGATGGATATGGGGGTGTAATAGCCCAGCCCCCTTTGTTCAAAGAGGGACAACTCTATGGTGCCATGCAGGTTCCAGAGCCCCATGCACCAGGCTGAGGCTAGACTTCGCTGAAACTACATCTTTTCTTAGCTGCTTCCCCTGCCCTTCCCTACAGACTCCTGAGACCCCCCCGCAATATATTGCTGGTACAAGAATCCCCATCTTGGCTCTGTTACTGGGGAGTCTGGCCCAAGACACAAGACATCACTGACGTATGTCAATGGGTAAAAAGCAGACTTGGAAGACCAACCAAACACCATTAAATCCCTGGCAGGGGAAAGGGCTTGGGGCCAACCCCACAGAACTTCCGTGCTGTCGTGGCTTGAGTTACGCATCCCAAATTTAGACATGTTGGTGCTCTTGACCCTGTGGGTGAGAGCCTACTATAAATAGGGCCTCTCAGAGATGTTGTTTCACTTAAGGTATGGCCCAGCTGAGTGCAGTCAGGCCTTCATCTGGATAGCTGGAGTCATTTTACCAGCAGGAGAAATTCAGGCCTAGAGGGAGAAAGAATTGCTTGGAAATCTTTGGATTCCATGGCTTTCCCGTCACATGATAATGTCCTTTCCTTTCTCTTCCGGATTCCCTTGACTTCTGACTTCTGGCTGCTCCCTGTGGCTTTCTCTCTCTAAGCCTCATGGTTTGCCTGGATCCTTGTTCACCCCGTGATTAGAGCACTGGTCATTGTCCTGTGCTTGGTAGTTTGTATCGTCTTCCCTGTAATCTAAACTCCTCGGGTTCTCTTTTTATCTTTAGAGCCCTAGTACATTGAACTTGGGGTACCTTAGAGTATATTTAGCGGTTAAGAAAGTCAATTCTCGGGACTGTCTATGTTCCTAGCTATCATATGCTACTCTGTGACCCTGGACAAGTTATAGACTTTTTCTGTGACTCTATTTCATTATCTATAAAACGGGGCTAATAATGCTATCATCTTCTCAGGTTATTGAGTGGATTCATGAGCTTATCCAGGTAAAGTGCAGGGTGCCTGGACAAATGAGGAAGGGTGAGGTCATAAAGCACAATTGCTGGCACACAGTAAGCTTTCAATAAACGTTCACTGTTGTAAATCTTCACTGTGTATTTTAATCCTTCTGCTAAGCCCTGTCCTCAATGGATTGGTGAGTAGACAACAAATATAAAGAAGTATCACTTTAACAACCAGGCAGTCCATTTAAGATGTTTATTTACTTACCTAAAGAGAGACAAGATGCTGACTGTTTGCCTAGTGGGCCCATCCTACCTCTACCATAACCTCTGCCTGGTGCCCTTTCCTAGGAAGGTGGTATTGGAGGTCACCTTGAAAGATGACATGAGATCAGCAGAAAGTGGAGAGAGAAGTGCCCCTGAACAGAGAGAAGAGCCAAACAAAAAACTCCGCCACCTCCACCACCACCACCAACAACCAGGGAAACGAGTGTTCTAGGGACTGAAAGGGTAATTGACGTGTAGGGAGTTAGTGGGGAAAAGGGCAGGAAGAAGTTGGAGAGAAGGAAAAAGGCTCTTCCTCATGGGTCAGGGGTGTGTCAAAAGCATTTGGATAGGAAACGGATGTGGCTCAAGCAATTGGGCTCCCATCTACCATATAGGAGGTCCAGGGTTCGATTCCTGGGGTCTCCTGGTGAAAAGCAAACTGGCCTGAGCGGAAAGCTAGCCTGTGCAGAGAGCGGGCGCAGCAAGATGACTCAACAAAAAGAGACACAGAGGAGAGACAATAAGAGACGCAGCAGACCAGGGAGTTGAGATGGTGCAAGAGATTGAGCACCTCTCTCTCACTCTGGAAGGTCCCAGGATTGGTTCCCGGTGCCGCCTAAAGAGAAGACAAGCAGACACAGAGGAACGCAGAGAGAGCAGAGAGCGAGTGTAAAACAATGGGGGTGGGGGGGTGGAATAAATAAATAAATCTTAAAAAAAAAAATTTGTTCTTTAAAAAAAAAGCATTTGGATATTATCTGAGGTATAATGAAAAGTCACTAGAAGGTTTCAGGCAGGGTAATAATATAATTTGTTTTCTATTTTAAAAGAGATTGTTCTGACTCTGGAGTGTTTAGCGTTAATAGGTAAACTACTGTAATTCAAAAGAAAAATTATTGACAATTACAAAGGTAAAAGAATTACTTTTCCATGTATCCCTGAAGTTGTTAAAAAGTCACTTTAATTTCCAGAAGAGTACAGGAAGTGTTAAGGTGAGGTAGCAGGATGCTTTTAAAAAGTAAATTTCCAAAAGTCTATAGGTATATGAAAATTCGTAAGATTTTATTTTTTTAAATACCATAGCAAAAGATGAACATTTGCTGCGTAATTTTTTATTGGATTAGATAATTTCAGGCAGATCTTATAGTTTTGATATGCAAAAGGCTTTGGAGATCACTTGCAAGGATTTTGTTAAGCCTTGAATTTTAAACTCTGCTTGCATATATCACTGTTTTTAAAGTGACAGCTACTATTTCAAAGCCTAATTTAATGTAATGGAAATCGTTTCTTCAAACAAATGGGGATAAAGTTGTGCTTATGCAAATTCCAAATATTTTTAAAAAGAATAATTCCCATCAAACTGCCAATTTAAAAATGGATAATTTTTTTTCTGTTATATTTCCTTATTTCATACCTTTATATACTTGTTCATTTCCAGGTAATTTTAAAACCTGTTTGATTTGCAGTTTATTTTATATACATCTTTGCAACTAGGAGTTTCAATGGTAAGATAATTACTTTTCTGTGTATCCTTAAATTTGTGAAAAGCCACCATTTTAATTTCCAGGACTTTCTTTTTTAAGTTTCCTCTGGCCATTTAGTGACGAATGTATTAAACGGGGGCATCCGTGGAATCAGGAAGTGCCGGCAGGAGGTCATTGGGCAAATTGGGTGGCTCTGGTGGCTGCGCAGTGTTGGCACTGGAGAGAAGTGGGGAAGTGAGACGTGGGCATATTTAGGACGGAGACACGACAGGCCCTGCTGAGCCCTTAGATGTGGGCGTTAGGATTAGGGAGGACCCAGGGGTGGTGCCCATGTTTCCTGCTCAAGCAAATGGCTGAACAGTGCCACTGGTTGCTGAGATGGGAAAACTGGAGAGAGGAACTGGTGTGTGGGGTAGTGAAGGAACCCAGAGCTCCACTTTGGACATGCTACTTTATTTTTATTTTTAAAGAAGCTTTAGATTACATAAATTCTACATTGAAAATATAGGGGATTCCCATATATCCCCCACATACACACACACACTTTCCCCCATTAATAACATCTTTCATTAGTGTGGTACGTTTGTTACAATTGATGAACAAATATTGAAGCATTGCTACTAACCATGGTCTATAGTTTACATTACGGTTTATACTTTGCACCGCACAATTTTATAGGTTTTGAAAAATGTGTAATGGTCTATTTCCGTCTTTGCAATGTTATGCAGAACAATTTCAATGTCCCAAAAATGCCCCACGTTACACCTGTTCTTCCCTCTCCCTCCCCTCAGAACCTCTGGTGACCACTGCCTTTATATCAATGTTACAAGTTCTTCCATTACTAGAATAATAATATCTGCTTTAGTCCATAGTTGCATTCCTCTTTATGTTTGTTCATTCCTCAACCTTGAGGATTTTGGGATGGTGATGTCCACACTGCTTCCGATTGAGAGGGGGTTTAGATCCCATGGGGTAGATGGATGGAATGGTCTTGCTTGTAGTCGTAGATACTCTGTTTTTTGGGACAGGCATTGTCCATCATCATCCTTTCGTTAGTTGTCCTGGGCGAGTCCTCTGAACTGCAGAGTAGGTGTTGGCTGCAACTCTGCTGAGATTCAGGGATCAACCGGCATATGAACAGCAGAAAGATTTAAGTCTCTGGGACACATGTTTAACGCATGGGCCCAGTGCTAATTATAGGTTCAAATAAAAGGGGCATAAGAGCTATGTGTAGGGAAACTATTACTAAGCCTAACTCCAATACATTGGGGGGTAGGGTAGTGTCCTATATTCCAAGGTGAAGTCCACTGTCTGCCCTGCCTCTAGTGTCTAGGTGGACACATTACACTTAAAGCAAAGCATGCGTCCAAATGGATTTGTCAGAGAGGCAGTAGGAGAGAGGAGGGTACCGTAGGGAAGTTGGAGGATGGTGGACTTTGAGGGATCCTTAGCACACGAAGGGAATGTGAAGTTGTGAGGCTGGATGAGGTCACCCCGAAGAATGTGTTCTGGAGGGAAGAGGACTAAGAACTGGGTTGGAAGAGCTGTGTACAGTCCAGCCTCGGTATTCACAGATTACATATTTGTAAATTTGCCTACTCGCTAAAATGTATCTGTAAGCTCAAAATCAGTACTCACGGCATTTTCATGGTTATTTACAGACAAGCACAGTGTGGCAAAGAATTTCGAGTCACCCGACGTACACGTTCACAGCTGAGGTCGATATTCTGCCTTCTTGTTTCAGCCGTCAGACTGCAACAAGTGTCCTTTTTGTGGTATATTTAGTGCCATGTTTTTCGCATTTTTGTGCGTTT
This sequence comes from Tolypeutes matacus, assembly GCA_026826555.1. Taxonomy (NCBI): domain Eukaryota; kingdom Metazoa; phylum Chordata; class Mammalia; order Cingulata; family Chlamyphoridae; genus Tolypeutes; species Tolypeutes matacus. Next base: position 18,904,233 of record JAKSZT010054335.1, on the reverse strand, counting down.
TTGGTGGTTTTGCTTTTTAAAATAGTCCCCCAGTATAGCAGTTTGTTATTATTTATAAATTCCAAAATAGATATTGGATTATGTTTGTAAACTGGTCTGTTCCTCTGGCTGTGTTACATTGTATTATCTTCAGAGGTTTCACTTTTACTTGATTAAATTAGGATTAAGGCTTTGATTGGGCCAGGTGGGGAATCAGAGAAAACGACATGGCAGAGAACACAGAGTTTGGAGTTTTAATGCTGGAGCCCCAGGAAGTAAATACACAGAGAGGCAGATACATGAGAGAGATGAGCTGTTTGCCTGATAGCTTACAGCTGGCCTTGTGAAGCAAGCAGAGCAGCTGAGCCTGGAGAGAAATGAGCCCTGGGAGAGAGGTGAGACTTATCCCAGCCTGGTATCTACAAGCTTCTACCCCAAATAAATACCTTTTATCAAAGCCAACAGATTCCTGGTATTTTGCATGAGCACCCCTTTGGCTGACTAGTACCCCCAGTGCAGTGCTGAAGTGCTGTCCAGTGTTCCTCAGCATATGGAAAACCCCTGTGTCTGATAAGCTCTGTTCAGGCCTGAGTTCTAGTCCTGTTGGCGGTGAGCGCAATGCTGAAGAATCAACAATTAAATCAGGTGCCTTTAAGCAGAAACACACATAAAACAAGGTTGTATATTGATGGGCTGATGAAACCGTAGTGACCAGAGGCTGGCAGGAGCCTAATGCTGACTCTCCACTAGAAGCAGTGGCTTCGTAGTCACTGTTTCAGCGGTTGGGGTGACTTTAAAGAATATAATGGTAGCAAATAGCAAGAATCGCCTGCAGTGGGAGGGATGCAGAGAGAAGTCTGCTACAGATTGTGAAAATGAACAGCAAGAGATGTAGGAGAAAACACAGGAAAAGTGTCGTTTCAGAGAAGCTAGAAGCAGAAACTGTTTTAACAAAGAAGTGGCTAGGTAAGTTGAATGCAGAGGTCAATTAAGATAGAAAAAGTGTTCTTTGGATTTGCATAGGGAATAGTTAAGTGGCTTTGACAAGAATAGTTTGGGGGGCATTTTGAGGACAAGCTAGACTGGAGTGGGTGGTGAGGACTTGAGAAGTTTCACCTTGAGGTGGGGGCGAGGGGGGCTTGGAGGATTGAAATGTGTTGGTGGCAGGGGGCATAATGGACCAAGGCCTCAGTGTGCTGGTAAATGTTTAACGATCATCGGCTTTCAGGAAACCAAAGCCTTCCTTTGTAGTGCTACTGGTTTTTGTGGGATAATACTCTCACCATGGCTGATTTCAAGCTACCAACGTGATGTCAAACAGCTTGCAAAATTCCTGGAGAGTTAAAACTTGGCCCTTGGGAGCCCAGGTGGCCCAGTTCCAGCACACCTCTGGAGTTTCCCAGAATGGTAGAAATTCAAACAGATTTCTAAGCTGTTGGCAATGGTCCTGAGAAGCAGAGAGCAGGATTTCCGGCCAGCGAGTGCATAAACAAGGAAGGAGGGTGAGAAGGAGGGACCAGGTGCCAGACGTTCACAGGTTTGCTGCTCTGGGAGCGGGAAGGGGAGGGAGGCCACTTCCAAGGCTCCTCGATGAAATGGGAGAGGTGGCCAGGAGCAGAGGATGAGTGGTCAAGGGAACATGGTCTTGGGGGCGTGGGGAGATTGTTGTGGTCAAGGGATTTGACCAGGAGCAGCAGAGAGACAGGGAGATGTGCTGGGTGGAAAGGCTACTGGGATTAGCAACTTTGGGGCAAATTGGACTGACATAGCCCAGGGGTGACCTGTTTGTGGGTATCTGCTGTGGGGACCGTGGAGTAGGCAAGGGCCAAGAGGCCACTGTGGAGGAGGTGTCTCTCCATGTAGGCTGAGTGGCTAGAAATGCTGTGGGAGTTGGGCTGGAAAGGAAGACAGCGGGCAGGAGCTGTGTACAGCCTTCAGTCAATGAGCTGCGGCGCGTGGGGTTTCCAGGAAGCTGGCGCATGGCAGTTACTAGGAGGAGGGCGAGGTGGCCTGTGAGTGGTGTGTGTCTCTTCTTAAGTGGTTTGTGCAACAGGGAGGGAGGGACGCAGTCTGGAAGTGGTCCTGAGGTCCAAGGGGCATGAGACGGGAAAACAGCCCCAGCTGCTTGGGCTGTCGTGAAACATTCTCAGGGGTTAGCCATGTGCTCATTAGAGAATGGAGCTGGAGTTGGAGCAGTTTGCTGATTGCAAAGTGGAGTTTCTACAGGACAGCAGGGGCCTGGAAGGGAGTGCTGCTGTGGGCTGGGGAAGGGGTCAGGTTGGGGATGAACAGGGCAGTATGGGGGAGAGCAGAGAGGCTTGGGCTTCTAGCAGAGATTGCTGTAAGGATGGACTTGAGACACGCAACACATTCCACACTAAGACGTCTCCAACATTATCAGCAAGGTGTCAGACTGGAGATCCCATGAGACATTACCTGATTTAACCTCTAAGCAGGCTGAGATCCTAAGAAGCATCATTTGGCATCCCCCAAACACTGAGACCTTAATTCTGTTAACTAGCTCAGATTTCTGGCATCCAGCTTAGATTTCTTGGCTCATGATATTTCTGCTCTAGAGAGTTATTCTCTCTGAAATTTAATTAAAATATCTTTTGTCTGTCTTCTTCCATTTTCTTTTCCTAAAGCTGTCCATTTGTGATCTATAAACTGTTCCTTCTGTAGGATTCGTTTTCCCCTTACTTGTCAGGTTGTTGTACCTCAAGTCTCAACTGAAAACATATTACTTCCAAGGGCTTTTTCCTTTGATTTCTGAAAGTTCTCTGCTGAACAAAAGTGAGGTTCAAAAAAGTTACCCACAGACCCATCTGATGCCCTCAAATGATGTCATCTAGTAGTATTCCTGCACCTCCTTGCTGTCTTTTGAAAGAGTGTGTGTGTGTGGGGGGGGTGGAGGGTACAACCACCACAAAGATTTTTCTGCAGAACTTAGAAGCTTCTTAGTAGTCAACTATTCTGTTCTGTTGCATTAATACAATTGGTAGTGAGTAGGCAATTTCGGTTTTAGAGGGAAACGCCACATTATGGTGAGGATGCAGGATTTCAAATACCCAATTTTATAACTTGGAGTTTTTCCTCTTTAGAACATAGTCTCTGGGAAATGTCATCTTGTGTTGTGTTTTAGGGTGGCAGCACTCATGTAGTACTAGCACAAATGAGATATTCAACTAAGGTACAGGAACTCCTGGTAGGAAATGTGAGTCAGTTCACCTGGTGTGGGTGTCACCAGAAATGTCATTAGCATAAACTTTTAGTTCTATATTCTCTAAACAGAGTGAGCCCTCTGATGAAATTTTCCATGTGCTTTAGAATAAAAAATAAAAAAAGAACACAATCCTTCCCCACCATTCTGTAAGAGGTAACAAACAAATGGGGCACAATAATCATTTTAAATAATTTGTGTCCTTAGGTATAGCTATTGCCCAGCCTAAACAAGGAATTTCCGTCTGTTGTAGACAAAGATTCCCTTGCTTCGATATTGTTTTGGGTCCACAATCTAAGCCTGTTTTGATGAGCCATTTTCCTATTCATATTTATTGAGTGCCTGCTACATGCAAGGCATCATCACTTTTTTTTTTTTTTTCAAATCATTAAGCCATGTAAATAAATAGCTTTAATGCAAAGCCCAGGTAATAAGGGATATAAGAAAGCCCCAAATGCTTTGGGAGAATAAAGAAAGGAGCACTATCTCTTGCCCTGGAATGAGAGAAGGCATCTTAGAGGAAGTGGAATTTGAGTGGTGTGTCCAAAGAATAGTGCATGTGGAAAAGATGGAGGGGATGTGGAAAGAACAGAGGAGGCAGGGAAATTGGTGAGAGCACAGGCATGTCACCTGTTTGAGAAATAAACTTTTCCTAGGAAGTTCTTCTGAACCATGAAGATCACTGAAACTATTTGGAATGAACTACCAAAGTGTTAGTTGTCCATTTTCTCATATCCGTTCAGGGTGCTTTGAGGGAGGGCAGAAGGAAAACCATCTGGAAAACACATCCTCCTTGACATGAAGAGGAGAGAGAGCAAAGGACGGCACCTCCCCTGGACCCCCGTTGAAGTTTTCAGGGGTCCATGGAATTAGTTCAGGGGTCCTGGAATTAGGAGACGAGGCTCTTGTACAGGGTATCATAGCCAGAGAGTAGACCTGGCAGCTTGGCTGCACTGAATGGACGGGTTTGGTGTTTAAATAATATAGTCCTCTAAGACCAAGGGCTCCGTCCTGACCTTCTTCATGTCCTTCTCAGCATAGTCTCTGGTGGCCTGCCGGGGGAGCATCCGTGACAGGTGGGCAGACCCAGGTCACTTAGGGCTAAAGCCTCTGCACATTTGCATATTGCAGAATGCGATCCCACCTCCAAGTAGGAAGGGTCCTGATGGGTATTTTCCTACTGGGTAGCTACTAGTGACTTAATAAAACAGACGGTAAAGAGAGCCTGCCCATCTCCTGAGGAGCTACTCAGGGCACTAACTTACTAGTAGCCAACAGAACTACACCTTACAAACAGCTACATTGTTTTCTTACTTTAGCCTTTTCCAATTTGTGAATGGCTCAAAGGATTGGTTAAAACAAAAAACAAAACAAAAACAAAGCACACCTGGATCTTAAACAATATTACAATTAATTGATTGGTCCTTGCTAGACATTTTACATTTACTAAAGTTTTACCAAAAAAACCCTTCAGGGTAAATACCATTATGCCCTCAGTATAAAGAAACTGAAAAAAGTGGGTTCAGTGTGAGCCTTATATAACACGCTGTCCTCTTAATGTTATTTTTGTCACCTGTTTAAGGTGTAGGTCCCCTCCAGACTATAAGCTGGAATCATGTTAGGCTTGTTTATACCTGCATATGCAGGGCCAAGCAATGCACCTGGCTGTGTATTAGGTGTCCAGTAAGTACTGGTTGAATGAAAGAAATAATGGAGAATGAAAGAAGAGCCTAGAGTTCAAGGAAGCAAGTTTGTTTGGAGCAGAGATATTTTGGCAAAGTCCCTATTTGGGGGAAAATGACCTAGTGCAAATCCTGCTGTTCTTTATTTGGCTTTGCTAGGAGGTCGCAGGTGGGTGATAAAGCAAGCATACCTGACATCTGCTAAACGCGGCTGGTCACACAAACTCGCAGTTTTCCAGGACAAAATCTTTTAGATTGAAGACCCTCTGCCAAGAGCTAGCAAGGGTTCTGTTTGCTTTAATGAGTTTTGTCCTTTATCACATCTGGTAAAATTAGCATATTGTGCAGTTGCTATTCTTTAAAGAAACCGTGTTCATGCATTATTATTTTTTTTCACCTGTTGTTTTCCCCTGAGGAAAAGAGGGCTCTAAAGTTTTCCATCCCGTCCCCACACACCTACCTCCTACCAGCTTGTCAGACCTAAGCAGGGAAGGAGACTTCCATTCAATAAATATTTCCAGGGGGGTTGGACTCCCAAATGAACACATCAGGCCAGAATCATATAGTCAAGTTTACACCAGAAAACCCTTTAGGCTGTGCCTGCAAGGACCCTGTTCTCTTAGTGGGGCCAACACAGCCAGGCCTGGCTCCGGCGTTGGAGGGGTTCCTCAACTGACAGATGAGGTAGTTGCCTTGTGTCTGGGGGCTATGATGTAGGGAAATATGTGTCCTCAAACCCCAGAGTCATGCCCAAAACAAACATATTGTTAGCAGGTCACAGAAAATGAGAATCAGCGGCATGGTGCTGCTGCCTCTTTCTCCCTCCTGTTAGTGCCTCAGTGAAGGGTAGGATCGCCAGGTGTCCATGGAGATTCTCTGCCTCCCTGCCTCCCTGTTTCTCTCTGCCTCTCTGTCTGTCTTTCTCTGCTTCTTTGTCTCTGCTTCTCTCTGCCTCTCTTTGTCTCTCTCTGCTTCCCTCTGCCTCCCTCTGCCTCTCTCACTCTCTCTCTTTCTCACCCTGAGCATATATACCTGCATTCCACTGTATTAAGTATCTCTTCAGAGCCAGTCCCAATGCTGGTTCTGCCAGAGGGGACACAAAAAAGACACCGTCCTCACCCTGGGAGAATCCACAGCCTGTGAGGTCACAGCCCAGTGAACCAGAACTTACAGTAGAGCACAATAAAACATAAGGAGAGACATGCCTGGATGGTATGGGTATGTGGAGGTGGCAACCACCAGCTGAGGGGGCAGTTGCGGAAGGCTTTCCCGGAGAGGGAGCTTCGGACCTGGGCCTCGGGTATTGAATTGGAGTTCACTAGGCCCAGAGGAGGAGGAGGAAAGCCTTTCAGAGTGAGGCCTGGAAGGGCAGAGAATATCCAGGTCATAGGAAGGGGTAGGGGAGAGAGGGAGCCAGCCAGAAAGGGGAGGTTGGAAAATAAGAGTTTGGGGCCAAATTGTTACTTTTTACTGGCATAGTCTATGTGAAAAATAATGCAAGACTAAACACTCCATTCTTCCCTCTAGGCCAGCCCGAGGAGAGATTAGTCTTGAGGCTCCCACAAATAAAGGGAAAAGACCAGACTAAAGGTGTCTTCTCTAGACCTTCCTCCCAGCAAGGCCTTGGACAGGGTAACTGGCTGCCCCCAGGTGAGTTTCACTTCATTCTGTGCAGCAGCCTGGGCTGAGGGTAAACTCAGCCGCTGTCGTCTCGCCCTTTGGAAACCCAGGAGGCCCCGTTCTCACCACACCATCTCGAGTCTTCACTTCTGTTGGTCCTTAGGGGACACCGCTTCACAGTGACGGTTGTTCCTACGGCTGGGATAACTTGAGCTCATCCAGGCTAACTTGTGATCTTCACCTAGTAGTGATTTGGCAAGATCCCAGGAGGAAAAGAAATTTACAATCTAAATTAAGTCTGATTGTTCCGTATTATTTTGCACTTCCCAATTGCCAGCAGAAAACCTGCTCCAGGAAAGATGCAGCATGAGTTAAAGTGAATGTTAAAACAAAGCAGGCTTGTTCTGCTCACAAGAAAGGTGCAAGCCACAGTTTGACACAGAAGGGAGCAATCAGCTGGAGAAGTTATTTTCTAATTCCAAGAATGTTACAGAAAATCAGGGTAGTACTACTGGCCACAAAAACAACCCTCCGTTTTCCTCAATACTCACAATTAACTCTTGGGAAGGGTCAATTGATGTAAACAATTTTCTGTGAGAGACAAATTATGAATTCCTAGGAAAATATTTGAGATTTTTAAATCCTTGAGAAATATATAGAAGGAATGAGGGAAGAGTGAACCAAATGCCAGCACTCCCCTCCCCCCAATAGTTTTTAAACAAAACTCAGAAGTTTCAAAGTCAAGTCATCAAAACATCTGGCTTTTATTTGGAATATAATTAGGATTGTATCTTAATATATAAGGAATTTAAAAAGCCAACAGGAAGGACATTTCTGGGTGACCAAATGTTTTGGGTGATGTCATAATCGTGGCATGAAAAAGCATACCAGAGAGTCTTTGGCAATATTTTGAGAGCTTTTTCCCTTTGCTGTCTTGTTGTTTCTGTGAAAAGTTATTTACTGATGAAATAAGAAGGAAGAGAACGAGGCTTCGTCAAACATAATCAGAAATCGAGGGATTCCTAAGCCCACATGGCGTTAAGAGAAAAGGTGGTTGGTGAGATATGGTTCCGAAATGCCAATCAACTATAAAGCAAATGTTTTCTCTGCTTTTTCTTTCCAGTCCCTGCCCTTTCCCACTCCTGTTTGTTTTTCTTCTTCCCATTTTCCACTCTGGGAGTAATAAAGAAAGAGGAGCATGTGTCTGATTAGAGAATCAAAAAAGGGAAAATAGTGGCCATGCCTGGCTCTCTGCCTGCACGAGCACATCCACCTGCTTCCCCTTCCCCAGCAATAGAGCCCCCACAGCAGATCAATTCATTAGGGCCGCAGGGCCCAAGCATCCGGGGTTGAAAACCCCCCAGGTGACAGCAATGTGCAGACAAGATTGGAAAATCCTTCCCAAACTAGACCATGGCTGGGAGATCTCCAGGCCAAAACCCAGTGCTTTCCAGGCTTTTGTGTTCACAGACCAGGAAAGACATCCAAAAGTGTTTGGGGGTGGGGAGAGGGCAGTATGTAGTTTGATTTGTCAAGATGGGCATTCACAACAATTGCCATCTGCCATTATGATCATTTCACCCAATAAAGGACATTTAAATATCAAGAGCAGAGAGGGCATAATCTCAGAGTTTTAAAAATCTGATTATGTTTATATGTCCATTCCATCATCTTTTTTTTCCCCCTTTTATTGAGAAAAGTTCTTGGACTGCCTGGCTTTGGTGAACAACTCCTTGGATCCTATCTGCAAGGCCCCTTCCAAGAAGCTGGTGTTACGGAGCATTCACTGTGGGCTGGGCACTTGCCTCGTTGGTTTCATATGTTAAAGCATCTCATTCCTCCCACAGCCCTATGAATTGGCATTGGCGTTCTATGCAATTCGCAGATAGAGAAACAAACTGCAGGGAGATTCAGTTCTTTGCCAAGGTTACATTGTAAGTGATCCAGCCTGCCTCTGAACCCAGGCAGTCTGATTTCAGAACCCCATCCTCTTAACCACTTGACTGCCCAAGCAGCTTGTACATGCATGCATTCTATTAACCAGCAAACGTTTACTAAGCAACAGTACTATTTGCAAAGCACTGTGATGAACCCTGGGGAAACTGAGATTCAGAAGGAAAAAAAAAAAAAACTTAGTCCCTTGTTACTGGGGTGGAGAACACACTTTCTTCCTACTCCCCCTGTTTCCACAGAAGAAAGGGACTTTGTGCTCCCCGGGAAGAGAGAGTGAAGCAGAAGCCCTGCCAGCCTCTCTCTGTCCCCTGCTTGGCCCTGGGACCTGTGGGAGAAGAATCCTAACAGGTGGGACAGTGAGTTTCCTGGGCCAGGTCTTCCCCTGGGGAGGGGGTGGTCTGCTGTGGTCTGAGGCTGTTTGTGACCATGGGGAGAATTTGGAGAATTTACTGCTCTCCTGGACTAGAATTTGCTGGCCGTTCTGCTAAGGAGCATTGCCCAATGCAGCTTTTCCATAATGAGACGTGTCTTTTGATTTCTATCCATCTGACTTTCATTGTCTGTTCTTCAGGTGGTTCTGAACTTGGGAAAGGGGTATTATTTTTTCAGCCCTAATCCTCCCCCTCACCCTAATTCTATCTTCAGAGAGCCCACAGTCTATCCAGAGAAACAATATGCAAACACCTTACAGCCCCTTGGCCTTGCAGGTTTAGTATTCAGCTGGTATGGAAGCAGTCAGCTGCTGACAAGCCTGGCCAAGCGTCTAGGACCTGGCACATCAGGGCCTGTCAGTGGCAATGACACCCAGGAATGATAAAGGACTCATCTTTCTGTGGAAATGTCATCAAATGGAACAAAAGACTTAGTTTGTATCGGGGGCATTTGCCCTGGAAATACATACTTGGGAATAACTGGGCATCTGTGCCAACATTTTTATGTGCACAAAGGCTTGTGAAATGCCAAGGTCTCGTGTGCAACGTGGAGGTGCCCACTAAGGTTAACAGGAGGCTGGGGAGGCCAGGGGAGGGACTCCCAGCCCAGGGTGGGGGGCAGTGTTCTCCTGGGGAGAGTGGCATATGAACCCAGTCCTAGAAGGCCAATGGGCATTTTAGATGGCGCAGGGTCCAGGTGCGTGAGAGCAAACGACGAGGTTAGAGAGAACAGGTTGTGCTCAGGTGTCTGGAGACCCGCAGGGAGTTCTGAATGGCTGGAGCTCAGTGTCTGTGGCAGAGGGGTAGGAAATGAGGCTGGAGCGAAGGGCAGGCTCCGCAGCATCGGGGGAAGCCTTGACTACCATGCCAAGGCCTTTCGGATTTCACCAGCAAGGCAATGAGAAGTCTTGGAGAACTTTCAGCAGAGGAGTGGTCTGATCAATTTTGCATCTTAGCAAGATTTCTCCAGCAATAGATGGGGAGCTGGGAACAGGAGGAGCTGCTGGAGGCTGAAAATAAGGCAGTGGCCATGGCGGTATAGAGGAGGGGAGAGGTTGAAGACACAGGGACGCTCGCAGTAACCTATTCGCTCTGGAGACCAGGGTCGTGGAGTGGGCTGGTTCTGGCTCAGCGGCTGCGTGTGTGTTGGTGCTATTCCCAAGGCAGGGTCCATAAGCCCAGGGCAGGGAGATGCTCTCCCGCCCTGCTCTAGACTTAGCCTCTCCAGGAGGTCCACTGAACCACACCCACTTCCATCAGCCTGCCAGGAGACCCTCCTGCAGTTGCCAGTGACAACCGTGAGATTGCAGAGGCCATCTTGTGTTGTGGTCTCAGAGCCATTTCATTCACCTCCTTTGCTGTGGGTACCGGCGAGCAGCATCTGGGGCTGGAGGTCTTGTTTCGGGCCCCTTCCAAATCATTTCCCCAGGGATTGCCAGGCCCTCCTGCACTCTCATTTTCCCTTCTGAATTGCTCCTGCCAGCCTCCACAGAAACTGGTTTCACGAGTTTTTCTGAGCATTCTCTTCCCTCCACCCATCCAGTTTCAAGCTTTCTTGAGCAAATCATCTGGCCTCCAGGCAAACACATTCTTCCCCTTTCTCAAGCATGGCATGCAAAGGCCCTGTCTCAGCCAGGAGCCCTCATTCGGCTACCTTAAGTCGTGCTCCCAGCTGGCCTGCATCACGTGGAGCCACTTGGGTGTTCCTTCTGCCTGGGGCTGGCAGATTTAGCTTCAACATCCCAGGAGGGCCCTTCTCTTCTGAGGCCTGGCCCTTGCACTCTGGACTTTTCAGAGGAATTTCAGGCCACGAGGTCTCAGCAGCAGGGCTTGGGTCCACACCAGAAAGGAGCTGGAGTAACTCTAGGCATCTCCTCCCAACTGCCCCGGGCACAGACCCATTTGCCCAAGGAAGGCTTTCTCCTGTATCCACCCTGCTCTCCATCCTCTCTGCTCCTTTGAGACTGGGCCAAGCTTGTGAGAGGGTAGCTGGATTCTGGACAAACCTTAAGGTCGCAGCAGCAGTTAATTTTAGTAGACAATCAGGGACGCTCAAAATGAGGACTGGATTAGCTCTCGAATTTCCTCCTGCACTTCACAGCCTTGCCTACCCGCGGGGCTGATTGTAGCTGACAGGGGTCAGCATAGATGGTTGGCTGCCTCGGGACTGTCCTCTGGGACTCTGGACTCCCAAGCTGCTCAACGTTAGTGTTCATATTCCCATCCAGGAGGCTTCATCTTGACGTGAGCTGGCGTTCAAACATGGCTTGATTAGAGACGGAGCTCTGTCAATGTAACGGCACAGCTGCGTGAAAGCTGTCAGAAAGAACCAGACGAATGCAAGCTGCCCTCCTGCCAAATTACTAAAATGTCTCTCTATTGACACTGCTCCTCTGATGAGGCAGGCCAGCCAAATAACACCAGGCCAGTGATTTTCATCTCCAGCCTCATCTCTTTTCCCACCCCTTTCCAGTGTTGCCATGCCTTGGAAAGAGCTCTGGATGGAAGCCCGGAGATCTGGGGCCCTGTTCTTACTCTGCCCCTTGCTGGCAGGATCACACAGGCAGGAACTTCTTTGGGCTTCAATCTTGTCATCTAAAAGCATCAGATTACAAAAGGGTTTCAAGGAGAGTTAATGAAAAATGGATATGGAAACCCTTGCATTTGGTACAGAAGCAGTAGAATTTGAATTTTCTTTAGAGGTTGTTTCAAAGCACTGCTGACTTTTCATATTCCAATTCAAATGCCTTCTTTTTGGTTAGTATCTGCTGCATGTTCATTCAGCAAGCTGTGATGGACATGATAAAACATGGAGGTATAATCTTGTTGAATGGTGTATTAATCAGCCAAAGGGGTGCTGATGCAAAATACCAGAAATCTGTTGGCTTTTATAAAGGGTATTTATTTGGGGTAGAAGCTTACGGTTACCAGGCCATAAAGCATAAGTTACTTCCCTCCCAAAGTCTGTTGCCACATGTTTGGAGCAAGGGCTGCTGACATCTGCCAAGAATTCAGGCTTCCTGGGTTCCTCATTTCCTGGGGCCTGTTTCTCTCCAGGCTCAGCTGCTCTGCCCTCTCCACAAGGCCAGCTGTAGACTATCAGGTGACCAGCTCTGTCTCTCTCCCCGGGGCTCAATTCTCTCCAGGCTCAGCTGCTCTGTTCCTCTGTGTGCTTACTTCCCGGGGTCTAACTCAAAAACTCCAACTCTCTTCTCTGCTGTGTAGTTTTTTTTCTGTAAGTCCCTGCCCACCAAGGGGGTGGGGACTCAATGTCCTACTGATGTGGCCCAATCAAAGCCCTAATCATAATTTAATCAAGTAAAAGTGAAACCTCTGAAGTTAATACAATCTAATATGCCCAGAGGAACAGACCAGTTTACAAACATAATCCAATATCTATTTTTGGAATTCATAAACAATGCCAAATTGCCACAAATGGGTTTGTCTGTGCTTCCTTCTCTGCTATTTTTTGTGATGCTCAATCCAATCAGAAGTTAAGAGCTCTGTTTCCACTGCCTCTTGAGGTAGAAAACTTAGAGCAGAAATGCAAAGAGAATAGAATTAGGCCCCCTCCCCCTCTTTTCATTTTGCTACTATTATTAACTCTCAGCTTTTGGATATCTAATTAGACCTTTGAGAATCACAGCAGAGGTATAAATTTAAAAAAAAGTTCTCAAGCCTCAAACAAAAGGACTGAGGGGACAGCGTCTTTGCCACAAACAACATCACTAGAATGAACGATCAGATGAGAATGAGTTTTTATACTCCACAGGAGTACAGGGGATGGGCAAGGGAAAAGAAATCAGGGGGAGGCAAGGAATGATGGAACCCCTAGGCAGGTTAGGGGACTGTAGAGCTGTGCTTCCACTTTGGGGCAGGAGGGGCGTTTCCATGTTGGGAGCAAGGCTCTCGCATGCTGGTAGGCATTGCAGCAGGAAGTTTGGATGGTCTACATGGGAAATGCCAAGATAGCCCCATTCTGTTTCCCATGGGCCCAGTGTGAAGCATCCCAAAATTTATCATCTCCCTCCCCAAGGAATGGAAGTTGATAACTGAGAGGCAGTCATTCAACCTGCATAAGGACTAGGCCGGACCTGCTGGACCCATTCCCAGGGACCAGAAGAAACATGTGCTTCTCAGTCAGTGCCATGGGAGGTGGGGGGGTGGGGTGGCGGCCATGACCAGGACCCTATAGAAGATGCCAGCTTGGGTGACAATCAGCACCAGATCCCTGGAACGTGTGTGTGGCAGGTTGAATTCTGTATCCCAGCAACACAGGTTCTGAACTTCAATCCATCTCAGGGGTGTGGACCTATAGTAAATAGGCCCCTTTGAAAATGTTATTTTTAGTTAAGGTGTGGCCAAATGAAACAGGATGGGAATTAATCAAGATTCCTGGTGTCCTTTATAATCAGAAGAAATTCAGTAAGAGAGAGAAAAAAGCCATGGAAAGAGCCAGAAGCTGGAAGTTAACAGAACCCGGACAAAAAAGGATGCAGATGCCACTGTGTGCACTGTCATGTGACAGAAAAGCCAAGGACCCAAGGGTCACTGGCAGCCAACCCCAGAACACCACAGTCTTTGGGAAGACAGCATTGCCTGGCTGTCATCCCAGTTTTGGACTTCTCCTAGCCTCAAAGCCATGAGCCAATACATTCCTGTTGTCTAAGCCATCCCATTGTTTGTTTTAGTAGCCAGGAAGCTACGGCAGCATGGCATCATGTTTGTGCCCTGGCACTTAGACCTAACCCCAAGAACATGGGCAGTGAGGGGAAACTGAATTAACCAAGAAAATCCTGGCTAGATTTAATAGGAAGGGACTAGGTTTGCACCACTAACAGAATGGGGGCTCAAGAAACAAAATTAAATTCAGTTCTTTTAAAAATGAAACTTTGCATTGTTTGCATCTCTGGGTTTTGTGGACTGAGTTTGTAGCCACCAAACACATTATATTTTACCATCTGCTGATAGTTTAAAGCATCTTCACTTTTCATTTAATTCTAGCCTGATATACCACTGGCATCTACTGGGAAAGCCACACTGGTATCTGTTCTGGTTGATGGGTGCTTGGACCACACTGGTTATTACATATTTTGAAATCACCCCCAAAATTGAATGAAGTCACCTGCATGCCATGTAGCCACTCTGTTTGGGTCAGCTTGTCTGGCTTAGATTACAAACATCGTCATCCATTCATTAATTCAATAAATATTAAAATTCCTTTCATATACCTATAACAATGTTAGTGATTTAATAGTGAAAAGAAAAGAAAAATCACGGTTTCTATCCTCATGGGCCTTATAGTCTAGTGGTAGAGATAGGCAGAATTTAAGAATCACAGAAATAAGTGTTAGATTACAATTGTGATGCACAGTACCTGGAAGAGGTGCCTGGTGCTGAGAGAGCCAGGGAGTCCCTTGAGGAGGTGAAGGTTGGGTTGAGTCTGAAGAGAGAAGAGGAGTTAACCAGGTGAAGATGGAGGAGGGAGGGCGGGTGGAGAGAAGGGCACTTCAAGCAAAAGAATAGCATGTGCAAAGGACCTGTGGTTGAAGGTGGTATGGTACATTTGAAGGATTGAAAGAGGGCCAGAGTGGCTGGCATGCTGACATTGGGGAACATGGTATAAGATGAGGTGGAGTGCAGCAGGACATGTGAGGCTATGATAAGATTTAGATATTTATCCTCTGGGAAAAAATGATTTTAAGCAAGAAAGTAGGCTATAAAGGGAGTTCATTTTTAGCATAGGCATACAAACGATGCCTTGTAATAGAATCAACTCAAAAGAAAGCTTTTCTGAATTCTGTCTCTGATCACTTCCCACCCATCCCCTGTACCCACCCCAGGGATGCCTGTCTTTTCCTTTGGCTTCTCCTGGAAAGTCGTGGGTTCACAATGGGTCAGCCATACAACAGGGATCTAGCCAGTGAGTGTGTAAAACGACTTCTCTCTGAATAAATCTCTGGGTGTCTGCTACATGCAAGGAAAGCTACTTATGAGCACAAGGCTGCTTGCCCAGCATCCAATCCCCTTCCCGTGGTAACAGCTCCTTGATTGTCCTTTAGGGAACTGCACGTCTGCCACTCTCATTCCACTGTTTTGGATGGGCCAGCCCCATCTCAGACCTTATCCTTCCTTCCCCCAGCTTTAGGACTGAATGATCCACTCTTAGCTACTTAACAAATTCATCCCACTACAACTGGCTCAGGGATAGCACAAGAGGCAATGTGTCCAGTGAGTCTCCTTCCCAGTTTCGTCTGGAACTACTAAGAGGGAGAAGCCTGTTTGGCTCTGGGCTTGCCCAGCTGAGGAATGTGGTCCAGAGGCCACCACAGACCATCACGTGGAGAGGGTCTGCCTGGGAGTGAAGCCAACATGTGAGACACTGGAGCCGAGAGAGCGAGCCAGACTCCCAGACCTGATAGCATCACTTGGAGCCTGCACATTTTCTTTTTCATGAGCCAATTCCTTTGCATTGCTCAAGCCAATTTGAGCTGGCTTCCTCTTACTAGTGACTTAAAAGAGCTGTCTAATATGGAAATTATTCAGGCCTTGCTAACATGATGGTTATCCTTTTAAAACTGCTACTGCTTTGCTTAGATCCAGCAGCTGAGTCCTTGCTGATAACCTTCCCAGGCTGTACCTTGCTTTTACACAAATTCCAAACTAGAACCTTCTCTCAGAGCTACCTGAACACCAAGGAAGCCAAGTTCTTTCTGACTGGCTTCTCTCCTGAGGTTTGACACTCACTCCCTGGCGCCCTCAATCAGTGACTCCCTCTTTTTCCAGCATTAAGTGTGGATCACTAGGTTATGCATAAGGTTAATTCTCAGCTCTCCTCAACATGAACTGTTCTACAGGAAGTGAGTTATAGGAAACTTCAGGTTCCATCAGCAGTTGCCTCTTTCACAAGTTCTCAAGCCATAATCGTTCTTTCACTTTATTCTCACATACAGGTGGTTTTAGTTTGCCACAGGCTGCCAATGCAAAAATACCAGAATTGGGTTGGTTTTAATAATGGGAATTTATTAGGGTAAAATCTTGTAGTTTGGAGGCTTTGAAAATGTCCAAATCAAAGCATCATCAGAGATGCTTTCACCAAAAATCAGCCGCTGTCAGATCCTGGACTCCTGCCACGTGGCAAGGCAAAAAGGTCTCTGCCTTCTCCTCCAGGCTCACTTTCTTTCTGAGCTCAGCTGTGTGTGATCAGGAAAAGGCTCATTTCTCTTCAGCTCCCGGCTGCCCTGCTGATTCCAGCCTCCGGCCTCTCTTTCAGCCTGTTGGGGTTTCTCTGTCTTTCTGTGGCTGCAGGTCATGAGTCCTCTCTCACATGGCAGGATGAAAGTTTATACTTCTCTTTCTCTGTGTGTCTCTGAATGTTTCTCCTGTTTATAAAAGACTCCAGCAAGAGGGCTGAGACCCACCCTGGGTCATGCTTCACTGAAGTACTCCAATCAAAGACCCCCCCCCAATTAAATCCAATCCAATCAAAGGGTCCCATACCCACAGGATTGGATTAGCTCCAAGAACATGATCTTTTTCTGGGAGTCACAAAAGCTTCAAACTGTCACACTTCATCCTCTGGCTCTCAAAAAGGCATGTTCTTTCCATATGCAAAATACATTCATTCCATCACAATATTTCAAAAAGCCTTAAATCAGGTAGTAATGCTAACTACAAAATCTCATAAAAATCAGTCATAGGCATGCAGTCTGCCTTGGGACAAAATTCCCCTCTGACTGTAGACCTGTGAAACTTTAGAAAACAAGTTATCTGCTTCCAATATACAAAGGAGGGACAGTCATAGAATAAACATTGCCATTGCCAAAGGGAGAACTTGGAAGGAAAAGAGGGGTCATGGGTCCCAAACAGTTTTGCAAACCTGCAGCACATACTCCATTAGATTTCTTTTTTTTTTTTTTTTTTTAAGATTTTATTTATTTATTCATTTATCCCTCCCTTGCTGCTTGTGCTCGCTGGGTCAGCTAACCACACCGTGCGGGCGGGCTTGCCTTCACCAGGAGGCCCCGGGAACCCAACCCGGGGCCTCCCATATGGTAAACGGGAGCCCTACTGATTGAGCCACAGCTGCTTCCCATCCATTAGATTTCAAAGTCTGAGAGTCATCTCTAGAAGGATGGCTTCTTCTCCTTGGGCTTGGAGTGGGAGTCCCACACCTTTAAGGGCTCACCCAGTGGCCATCTTTTCGGCTCCACCTTCATCAAGCATCTGGGTGGCAGCTGAGCTCTAGGACTCACCCTACAAGAACACTGGGGTGATGGCCACAATCTCCCCAATCTCTGGGGCATGTCCTCAACCCCCTCAGAACTATGAGGTGGCAACCTAACTCTCGCCATCCCCTGGAGAATGTGCTTCACCCTCTCTAAAGCCTGGCATGGCAGAACTCTCCCTGAACAATGGGACAGAAAGCCCACCCTTTCCAAATGCCGGGGCAAACTGACCCTTTCTGCACATATGGGTGGGGTTCCTATCTTGGCCTGAGGAGATGTCTTCAGTCCAGACCTCAGCTTTCTCAGTTTTGCCCTTAAAGTTGTTTTTCCTTCTATCTCTCCTTTTTCTGTCCCTTTTCATCCAAACTAGCTGTGGTTTCATTCATACAGATCTTGCAAAAAGCTTACTGGTTCAACATGTGGGAAAGGGGTCCAAGTTGTCAGACAGTAAGACCTTTTCTGGATAACTGCATTTCCAATCCTGACTTGCAAGGAAATGGCTGGCTGGTTCCAAGTTTAGTTAAGTCCTCACATGGGGCACTATTCTCTGGGGACTTGTTTTCTGGAAGCTCGGAATTTCCCAAATTATCAATTTCTGGTTTCTTTGTGCCCAGGAGTTCAGCTCTTAGCTTATCTCTTTCCTCTTGCATTTTGCTATAAGCTACAAGGAAAAGCCAGGCCACATTTTCCACATTTAGTCTGGAAATCTCAGCTAAATGTCCAAGCTTGTCACTTTCAAATTCTGCCTTCCATCTAACATCAGGAGTCAATTTTGCAAGTTCTCTGCAATTTTAAAACAAGAATGGCCTTTCCTCCACTTTTCAAAAATATGTTCATTGTTTCCTTCTAAGTCCTCATCAGCAGTAACTTTTGCATTCATATTTTTACCAACAGTCTCTTCAAAGCAATCTAGGCATTTTCTATCAAGCATCTCACAATTCCTCCAAAATCTTCCCCTTACCCATTTGTAAAACCATTCCAACATTTTTGGTATTCAATAGCAGAAGCACCCCCACTTGGAACCAATTTCTGTTTGTTTGCCACAGGCTGCCAATGCAAAAATACCAGAAATGGGTTGGCTTTTATAATGGGAATTTGTTAGGGTAAAGCCTTGCCGTTCTGAAGCTGTGAAAATGTCCAAATCAAGGCCTCATCAGAGATCCTCTCACCAAAAGTCAGCTGCTGGCAGATCCTGGACTCCTGCCACATGGCAAGGCAAAATGGCGGCCGGTCTCTGCCTTCTCCTCCAGGCTCACTTTCTCCCTGAGCTCAGCTGTGTGTGGTCAGGCATATGGCTCATCTCTCCCTGGGCCTCGTCTCTTCCGTTTTGTGCTGCCCTGCTGATTCCAGCCTCCGGCCTCTCTCTCAGCCTCTTGGGGTTTCTCCGTCTTTCTGTGGCTGCAGGTGATCCTGGTCCTCTGTCCAGGAGCAGGGTAAAAGCTTACAGTTCTCTTTCTCTGTGTGTCTCTGAATGTTTCTCCTGTTTATAAAAGACTCCAGAAAGAGGGCCAAGACCCACCCTGGGTCATGCTTCACTGAAGTACTCCAAAGACCTTCCCCCTCCAACTAAATTCAGTCCAATCAAAGGGTCCCACACCCACAGAAATGGATTAGCTCCAAGAACATGAACTTTTTTGGAATTCACAAAAGCTTCAAACTGTCACACATGTCCTGCAGAACCCCCATAGGCTGATGTTTGTTTCTCTTCACTCTTCATGGCCCTTTTCTCTGCTTCTCCTTTTCACCATTCATCACCCATATACTGAGTTGTATCTTTTTCCACGTTTCTGACTGTCACCGTTCATACACCTACATGATTATTGCCATCATCTTCAAAATCACGACTCTCAAACTCACATGGCTATGGATGTGCCCTCACCTTTTGGTTAACCACAGAATATGTGCCTCTCAAAATTAGGATAAGCATTTTTAGAACTGGAAGGGATGATGGATGGAATCCATTCTACCCTGTTACTTAATAGGTAAGAAAGCTGGAGACCAGAGAGGTCACAATTTTTCCAAATTACACAGATGGTTAGTTGATAATTGATTAATTGTCCAAAAGATCTGGGGAAAGCATCATCTAGCTCCTCTTATTGATTGTTTGTCATTATTGAGATAGTGAAACCTATGGTGCCTGGTCTTGAAACAAAAACTAAAAAGACAAAGGCTTGCCTTCCTTCAGTTGAATCAGTTGTTGCATTGGCCTCCTGGAAATATGGTGATTAGATTTGGGAAAAGAGAGGGAGTTAGGTTGGTGGAAGCCTTGACTACCTGAGATTAAGTTGAAAGGGTAATACGATCATGTAGAAAGATAGAACCCCTTATTTGTTACCAAATCTATCTGAATAATGTGCTCCTGCTATGTCTGTTTATGATTTCCTTGATCTCATTGAAACCCCCCATTCAATGGTCTTTTCACGTCTCTGGAACTACTGATCACCTCCTCATTCTCTGTCCGTCCCCCTTCCTGCAACACATATGCATTCTCAACCTCCTTGTTCAGGTGCCAGGTAAAAGATATAAACAGAAACAAAGAAAAGAGATCCACAGTAAATTAAAAAAAAAAAAATTAAGCAAACAAACAGAAAAAACGTTCAGGAGATGAGAGAGGAAGGATAAAAATGGAAATACGAAGAGAAAGGGAATGGAGAGATGTTTTATTTAAACCTTTCGGAGGCAATACCTCGTGAGTAATTTTATTGCAGTTATTTCTTTTTGCTAAGGGGAAAGTCTTCCCCTCCTAGTGAAAAAGGATGAAAAGATAATATAATAAAAATGCTAGCTAGCTGCCTAGATTGAGTGACAGTTCTGTGCTCAGCACTGTGCTTATTACATAGGCTCAAGAGATTATAAAGCTCAACGATTATGAAGAAAAGATGCTTAATGCTTTAAGAAACAATTTCTGCAAAAAAAAAAAATTCTTAGTGGGGAAAGTATATTTCTTCACACACATTTTTGGAACAATTTTTCTTTAGTGATTTAGCACAGTGGAACAACTGGTTTCGATTGCTTTTTGAAGAAAATGGTGGTGGTTAGATCTCTTCTCCTTATCAGAAGCTAGGGTCCCCTGGTTTCTCTTGTCCCTCCTGTGTGACCTTTTTGTATGTATGCCTATGTCATCATTCTCCAGCTAGACTTCTAGGTCCTTGAGATAGACCAAGTTTTATTTGTCCTTATGACCCTACTCTGAGACCTTGGAACGGCTCTGTCAATATTCTTTGGTTGGTTCGTTGCTAGCTAGGCCAGCCAATTTACCTCAAAACCAAGAGGATGATTCGACTTGGCAACTGCTAACTTGAGCACAAGGAGAGGTGGAAGACTGATTTAAAATGTGGGTCTGGCTATGCAAGCAGACCAAATGTGCTGAGCGTGGCCTGAGAGAGTCCAGGAGTGTGGTCAGCCAGCTGCGAGTGTTTGTCCTGCCTGGACTCAGCCAACCCTGGCTCCTCCCCACTTTGAAAAGAGAGCAGACTCTTCCCCAGAGCTTGAACACAGAGCTAGGTCTCAACTGGACCAGTCCCCTCTGATCCCTGTATCATCTGCCAGTCTCTCCTCTCTCTCCCTCTTTCCCTTTCTCTCTCTCTCTCTCTGTCTCTCCTGAACTTTATATGGACATGGGGCATGTGAAAAGAGGAAGAAGTATGGCAGATCCAGTGGTGATGCCCCCATTTGAGCAATTATTCCACTCTAAAGAGGAGTGATTCTTCTTTTTAAAAAGGGTCATTTCTACCTGGGGGGACCAGAAATGTCTCTTTTTCCCCCACCCTCCCCCCACATATATCTCTATGGAATGCCTCAATTTGGGAATTTCACTGTTTGTAATTTATTCCTTTATCCTCTCATTAAAAAATGATACCGGTCATTTGAGCTCATTAAGGACATGATAGCAGTCATTCACACTCAGGAATGAGTGAGTTTATCAGCTATTCTGCTATTTAGAGATGCCACCAGAAGAGAAGCAGGTGAAAAGCATGGACCCTGGAAAAAGGGAGGCTAGAAAGAGATGTGGCTTTAGGGGAGTGAGAACTGGAGAAAAACATGAAGCAAAAATGTGAGTCTGAAGATACCAAGGAGAAATTTGCTTCTTCTTTTCTGTTTTCTCCCAATGTCCACCTGGCTCACTGTCTCTCTAATATAACGTCTTTTCCGTGCATGTACATGTAGAGCTTTCCTAACCACACCCATATGCACACCAACATGATTTCAGCAGTGTAGGGCATTGACTGAGCCTTTGAAGTCACTTCAACATTTGACATTGAATCTATGAAAAATCTACATTTTCGGTCAAGTACCTTTCTTTCATTCAACAAGTATTGATTTCATCCTGTGCTAGGTAGTGGGGATACAGATATGAATGACAGACATTTTTTTCCATCTGAATAGACATGCACTAGGTTGAATTAGACTGTGATTTGGAAGAAAAAAGAAATATTCCTGTTTGGCTTAGATTATTGGGGATGTGTGTGTGACTGTGTGCACACATGTGTGAAACATTGAGGACACGAGAAAATCAATAAATCCTTTGGGAGTGTTGCTACATCTATTCCTTATTATTCTGAAAGTCCAAGTTACCCCAGATGGGTGTCTTAACTGCTCACACTGAGATTCAAGCCATTATCCCCCTCTTCCTTATGTTCGTAAAGTTATAAATATAAAGTAACTCCCAAGAATTTATGCCATGTCATAAAAACATCAACAATTAATAGCAAAAAGCAAATATATAAAGCTAAACATTCAAAATAAAAGCAATCTTGTTAATATTTCTTTGGGGGATTTTTCTACAAAAGATATACTTTCTGAGAATTCTATTGAAATGAGTCCTTCAAATCTTGCTAAAGATGGCTTTTTCTATCAGTGTCCTCAGCCTTCATTGCCTAGAGCACCTTGGAATTACATCAAGCATTTTCTTCGCTAATGGAATGTGTATGGGAGCCTTTGAAATGCCTCGAATGGTAACAGCAAAGGAACTTGCTTTTCCTTGCTCATCAGGCACTTGGAAGGTCAACCCATCATGAATTAAGGGCTATTTGTAGCATGTGCAGACAAAATCCTAACTACCCCCACCCAGGACTGGCTACATGGAAATGGAAGGCTCCTCACGATGTATTTCAAGATGGTGACAGCATGGTCTTAAACCAAGTGCGGGGCCCTCTGTGCAGATCTACAGTTCACATGCCCAGGAAGCTGGCTCTGTGCCCGCCAGGGTAGGCGCAGGCTGCAGGAGGCACTGGCCGTGTTCCCTTCCCTGTCCCACGCCCTGAGCTTTACTACTCCTCTCCTCCCGGGCTCTGGCTCAGTTCCCCTTGTCCCTTGCCCTTCTCCTCTATCTCGAGCAACATCTTTCTCTCAGTCTTGGACAAAGTTTCCCACATTTAGACACCCTAGATATAGCATTTCTAATCTCCGATTCAAATCAGAGGCCATTCCAAAATTAGTTCTAGTCCCAGGGACACCTAGGGCTCTCAGAATGTCCTTGTTATCTCCAGACCGTGCTCCTGTTGGTGCATTACCACATCCCAGTGTGTCACGAAAGTGTGACTCTCTGGGCTCAGAGGAGGTGGCATATGGGGGTAATCTGGGCCCCACTGAGAGGGCCAAGAAAGAGTCAAAGACCATGCTCTTTCATTGTTTGTAACAAATGCTTCACAACAATGCAAGGTGTTGGTGGTGGGGTGATGTATGTGAGTCCTGTATGATGATATGCATTATTGTTTTGTAAGTTTACAACTTTTACTATACACTTATTGTTTATGTATGTCCATGTGTGATATATCTCAATAAAATTTTACTTTAAAAAAAGAGTCAAAGAAAATAATTATGTTCCCTGATATCCTTTTCATTTCATCTCTTTGCTACCATCCCTTATAATTCTGTCTTATTCTTCAGTCTCCACATTTCCAACCTTTCATTTCTCCTGGTTGCATTTGTCCAACCTTCTGCATGGAGCCATTGGCTGAGACTATCTTACACCCACAAGTAGATGGGGAATCCAAGGGTGAAAATGCAAGGAAGGGACCCCGAGCCAAGGTTAAACTAAGCACTGTGCCATACCAGGGCCACAAACCTTCTCTAACACTTGTTTCCGAAAGAAGAAGAAATGTCTGACGCATGGCTCAGGTTGTCTTGTGGAAACTGCTTTGAGATGGTTCTTGTTTAGCAGCATGACTGGATGATTCACATCAGAGTCCTTATTCATTGCCTCTTTCTTCAGAGGACTCAATGAAATGACTCACATGTCTATTCATTGGATTCTATTGGGAATGTTAGGTGAAATCCTTTCCCCTGGGAACAGGAAGTATTTGATACTTCTTATAGAGATTGAATGCTATTTGGTGCATAATAGCACACAACATGTTGATGAGCCAACATCTCCATCAGAGATGCTCAAGTAGGGTCAGCCGAGAAATATTTCTGGAGGAGGGTGTATGAGTTTTTAAAAAAGCATATTCAGGGGAAGTGGATGTGGCTCAAGCAATTGAGCTTCCACTTACCACATGGGAGGTCCTGGGTTCAGTTCCCAGTGGCTCCTGGAGAAGACAAGCAAGACAGCGGGCTGGCACAGTAAGCTGACTCAACAAGATGATGCAACAAGGAGACACAAAGAGGAAACACAATGAGAAACACAACAAAGCAGGGAGGGGAGGTGGCTCAAGTGATTGAGCACCTCTCTCCCACATGGGAGGTCCCAGGTTTTGGTTCCCAGGGCCTCCTAAAGAGAAACTGAGAAGACACAGAGAGCACACAGTGAGCTCAAACAACGAGGGGTGAAGGGGATTGTATTAGTCAGGGTTCTCTCAGGAAACAGAATCAACAGGAGATATCTGTCAATAATATGAGATTTTATAAGAGTCTCTCATGTGACTGTGGGGATGCACAAGTTCCAGGTTCCGCAGGAACGCTGCAAACCAGGGGCTCCGATGAAAGTCCAATGAAAGGTCCTTGATGAGTTTCTGGGAGAAGTTGGCTGTCCAAAGACGAGCTGGGAAATTCTTTCCGAATGTTGAAATCACTTCCCCTTTTAAGGCATTCAGCTGATTGGATAAAAGCATCACCCATTGCTGATGCCATTTCCCTAATTGATGCAGATGTAATCAGCCATCCATGCAGTAAACTCACTGGTGATCGAAGCCCATAGATGTTTTTTTTTTGTTTTTTGTTTTTTTTTCACTGAAGGTAAAATTTTAATGGTTGGCTAACATATCAATAGATATTAAATCTCACTAATATTCAGGGGAAAATATCCAATTAATAACAAAACAAAAAAATGAGCAACATTTTTACACACATAAGGCTGATAAAAATCAAGGAATTTTGAGAAATGGAGAAACTTCCAGGATTTAGAATTTCCATATTTGGTGGGAGTATATATTGCTACAAGTACAAACACATGTTTAGCAATTGGGCAATATCCTCTACAGTTGAAGAAGTGTAAACCTAATGATGCCACAGTTCCCCTTTTAGGCATTTTATCTAGGAAAAAAATCTTGCACAAGATGATATGTGTAAAATGTGATTTGTAGCATATTTTATAATATTAAGAAAAATGAAAACAACTTGAATAGCTCTAATAAAGAGAATGGATAAATAAATTGTAGTTATTTTTAATATAAAATGATAGAAATACATAACAGTCTAAATGAATGAACTAGAACCACATATATAAATAATAATAGATGTCAAAACATAATGTTAAGCAAGAACATCAAAAGAAAGAAAAAAAAAACAGGCCCATTTTAATTATGGAGATAGATACAAAAATACTGAGTAAAATACCAACAAATACAATGTGATGCTATACATATAATTTTGAAAGCACAAATAAAAATACCATATATTGTTTAGATTCATACATATGTAGAAATAGTATACAAAATAGTAAGTTATTGAAAATTCTATGGCTGATAATGGCAGACTAGCAATTTAGATCAATATACCCACAGAGAATATCTAGAAAACCTGGATATATATGTGTGTGTGTGTGTGTGCGTGTGTGTATTTCAATAAAATTGCGTCTCGTAAGCCTGGCATTTGAGTCTGCTTTTCTGCAAAAAGGGCCTGACAATTCTGAGACAGAGTTAGAAGCTGTGGGTCAAAGGAAAAATCAAAATGGAAAAGTAGAATATATATATATATATATATTCCCCCCCCCCCAGGAATTTATTTATTTATTTATTTATTTTTGTAAAATGATATATAAATATATATGCATATATGTGTATTTGCTTACAAAAATGTTATTTATATATATATATATATATACACATATATTTTAAGAGGTGCTTAGATTACCTAAAATATTACACGGAACCCACTGGGATTCCCATGTTGCCCACCTCCCACACCTCCCACCACATCCCACACAAACATCTCCCACAGTGTAGCCCACCAACCTCAATGAACTTACACATCCTGGAACCTTGCCACCAACCATAGACCACAGTTCACACTGTAGACCACACTCTCTCCCACTCAGTTCTGAGTGGTGTGTGCTGATTTAAAATGGCCTACATCCATTGCCACAACAGTACTCAGGACAACCTCCAACTCCCAAAGAAGCCCCTGTATTTCAACTGCTCATCCCCTCCCTACCCAAAAACTGTCAAGTGGCCACTGGCTCCACCTCATTGTTATAATTTCTTGCATTGCAAGAATCACCATATGTGAGC
>JAKSZT010054335.1:18852075-18873451 GCA_026826555.1 Tolypeutes matacus | reverse complement strand
GTCCCATGTTTAAGACTCTGTTCCTCAAGAACCACTCCCGGTACCAAGCTGTATTAGTCAGGGTTCTCTCGGGAAACAGAATCAACAGGAGAGATCTGTCAATAATATGAGATTTTATAAGAGTCTCTCACATTACCGTGGGGATGCACAAGTCCAAGTTCCGCAGGCAGGCTGCACACTAGGGGCTCCGATGAAAGTCCAATGAAAGGTCCTTGATGAGTTTCTGGGAGAAGTTGGGTGTACAAAGATGAGCTGGGAAATTCTCTCCAAATGTTGAAATCACTTCCCCTTTTAAGTCATTCAACTGATTGGATAAAAGCATCATTCATTGCTGATGCAAAGTCCCTAATCCATGCAGATGTAATCAGCCATCCATGCAGTAAACTCACTGGTGATCAAAGCCCATAGATGTTCTTTTTTTTTTTTTTTTTTTTTTAAGATTTTATTTATTTATTCATTTATCCCCCCCTTGCTGCTCGTGCTCGCTGGGTCAGCTAACCACGCCATGTGGGTGGGCTTGCCTTCACCAGGAGGCCCCAGGAACCGAACCCGGGGCCTCCCATATGGTAAACGGGAGTCCTACTGATTGAGCCACAGCTGCTTCCCCCATAGATGTTCTTGTATTACAATTAGCCCAGTGCTTGCTGGACCTAACACCTGGACAAAATTACCTGGCCAAGTTGACACATTAGCCTAACCATCACAGAGATAAATAAATAAATAAAATAAATCTTTTAAAAAAAATCATATTCAGCATCTGTATTGTTTTAATAATACAAGTCCACAGAAGGTAAAGCTGGACATAATGTCTCCTGTTGTGAATACATAGATGAGAAACTAAGAGTAAGAAAGTATTATGGGGCATTGATTAAAAGGCTCAATAGTTGGAGTCTTGGAAACTCCAATCATTGATTTTTTTTTCCTATTGAGGAAGGAATACTTGGGAGGTAGTTCAACTCTGAGACAGAGAGAAAGTTTAAAAGAACTGTTCTATATGACTCTCTCATTCCTATAAGGAGTTTAAATATCGCACAGATGAAACCATTTTCTCCAATGTAACCTTCTCAAGTTAAAATCATAACATTCTTTCATTAGTAACAGGGTAAAACTTAAAGATATTTGCCACACGCATTGTCGCAGATTTATATTATTTATGAATTCCAAAAAGAGATATTGATTATGTTTGTAAACTGGTCTATTCCTCTGGGTGTGATACCCTTTGATTGTATTAGATTCAGCTGAGATGCCTTTGATTAAATTATGTTAAGATGAGGGCTTTGATTCTACCATATCAGTAGAATGTAACTCAGGGTTGAATCCCCATCCCCTTGGTGGGCTGTGTAAAGAGACACTCACTCAAGAAGACACACAGAAAAGGCATAGGACAAAAGAGAGCTTCATAGACACAGAAGAGGAGAGAACTTGGTCATTTCAGTCCTGCCATGTGACAGAAAGGAGAAAGCTCAAACAGCTAAAGCCCCGGGAAAAGAGATGAGCCCTATGCCAGGCTACCGCTGAGATCAGAAGAAGCTGGGCCCATGGATCCTTAAGAAGAAGAAGAAGAAGGCTGAACACTCACAGAGATTGGCAACCATCTTGCTTGAACACGTGGCAACAGACTTTGATGAGGAAGTAGCATTGAGTTGGACTCTTTAGGGTCTTGTAACTGTAAGATTTTACCCAAAATAAATACCCTTTATAAAGGCCAACAGATTTCTGGTACTTTGCATCAGCACCCCTTTGGCTGACTAATATATGCATTTCTCTTTTGCTTTCCCAAATGTAAGATTCACTAAAGTGTGCTCAATGTATCTTATCTGACTGGAGGGAGACTGTGATTTGTTTGAGAGAGATATCTAGGAGTGAGGCAATATCCAGTTCAAAGGCACAAATTTGAATTATGTAACGAGCAGCGAAGCTGTACAAGGCAGGCTATTGTTCTGAGAAAGTTTTCCATATTTCTTTGTCCACTTTTTTACATTAGGATACAGGGTAAGCTGCTTTAACAAAGACACCCCAAAATACATACTTAATAATGAGAGTTCTTTCTCATACAACAATCCATACGTGAGCAGTCCAGGGTGGCAGGGAGATTTGCCAATATGTGACTTCCTTGAGATGTTTCCCAGAGAAGAAGAAACTCTGCCTTAAGTCTGCAAAGCCACCTCCACCGAGTTCCCAGCCTGCCGGCTTCCCTACAAATCTTGGGCTCAAGGCGGCAACATCGCTCTTCCCAGAATTCTCAGTCTGTCCTACACATTTCAGACCTGCCAGCCACACAATTGTCTGAGCTAATTTCTCAGAATAAATCTTTATATATATATACACACATATGTATACCCATATATTCTAATGGTTCTGTTTCTCTAGGGAATCCTGCCTAATAAAGGAATGAAGGGGAGAATTCAGATTTAAGATATGTTTTGAACATAGTATCTCCAGGATTTTATAACTGATTAGCTGTGGGAGGTGAATGAGAAGGACTTCCAGAGCTCTGGTTAAATTGTAGTACCATTTTAGGGTACCCTGTCCCAAGAGGATACTACAAGCATAGTAGCAGGCTTGGAGGAGAAGACTATGAGTTGGATTTTGTTTGTGATGAGTTTGCTCTGGCACAAGACACCTATTTTAGTTTGCTAAAGGCTGACAAGGTAATATACAAGAAATGGGTTGGCTTTTACAATGGGTATTTATTAGTTTAAAAGCAGACAGTTTCAAGGCCAAGAAAAATGTCCAAATCAAGGCATCATCAGGAGATACTTTCTCCCCAAGCTACCGCTGTGGGCGATCAGGCACATGGCAGTGTCTACTCGTCTCTCCCCTCTCCTCTGGCTTGTCACCTTCAGCTCCTGGCTGCTCCTTCTGTGGCTTTCTCTCTCCCGGGTCCTGTTGATTTCAGCTTCTTGCTCTCCTGGCTTTCTTTCTCAGTTTCTGTGGATCCTCTCTGAACTCCTGGGTCTTTTTTCTCTGCTTCTGTGGCCTCCTCTCTTTGTATTACTCCAGTTTACAAAGGACTCTAGAAAGAGCATAAAGACCCACCCTGGGTTGTGCCCTACTGAAGTGATCTAATCAAATGGAAGGACCTTTAACTGAATCTAATCAAAAGGTCCCATCTACAATAGGTTTTATACCCACAGGACTGGATTGGCTTAAGAATATAATTTTCTGGGTTTCACAAAATACTCAAACTACCACAACACCCAAGTGGGCATATCCAGTGTTGGCCAGAATGGTCAATAAGATGAAATGCCTTTGAAAAGTAAAATAAGGGTGACCATTTTCTGATGGGCTTGCCAATAAGGCAGTTATTGGGGAGCTTAAAAATAGCAGGTTCAAGTAGTATGTGAGGAAAAGTCAGTTTGCAGTCAATTCAGGAGTGGCTTCAGGAGTGGCCAAAAAGAAAGTGAAGCCTGTATCTTCTCCTGAACACATGCTCCGCCTCTTGCACCACAGTCTTGGGGAAGGGTCCCCTAGAAACAGAGCAGCCATCACCATGGACTCCTCCCTCTCTTTCACATCAGCATCTGGTCAGTTAGGGAGTCCTGTTGATTCTATACCTTCAGGAGCTCTTGATTCTGTTCCCTGTTGTCCACCTGTCACCTTAGCCCAGGCCTTCCAAAACTGCTGCCTCAGCTTCCAAACAGAACTGAGGAGTCTTTTAAAAGCACAAATCTAAGCATGTCAGCTTCATCTTCAGATCATTAGGTGGCAATGCATAACCTCAAGGTGAATTTCATTAAGAGACACAACAGCCAAATACAATGCTCAAAACTTGATTGGATCTTGCTTCCCAAAAAATACAAAACCCTACATTTTTGGGAAACCTGGAGAAATTTGAATATGGGCTGGATATTAAATAATAGTAAAAAATAGTTATTAATTTTCTTAGGTGTGGTAACACATTGTGCATACATAGAAAAATATCCTTATTCTCAGAAAACACAAGCTGAGTTATTTGAAGAGAAAGTATCATAATGTCTGTAATTTACTCTCCAATTATTTTGCAAAAGATCACCCCTCTGTATGTAAATACATACCTGCAAAGCCAGCATGCCAAAATGTTAATCAGTGAATCAAGGTGCTGGGTATATAGGTGTTTATTGTACTATTCTTTGAACTTCTCTCTCTTTGTGGTTTTTCATAATGAAGATTGGGAAAAATGAAGAAAGGAATGTTTGGACTCATTGGTGTGGCATAAAAAGCATTAGGTGTTCAGATCCCTGAACTGCCCTCCAGCCTCAGCTCTCCCCAGTCCCCCTTCCAGCCCACCCCTCCCAAACCCTCTGCACTCGGCTCAGCTAGAAATCACTGTAGTTCCCTCTCTCTCTCCGCAGCTCTCACAGTGCCCTGGGCTCACCTCTAGCAAAGCCCTTCACCCACCACCATTGCAGGCATCTGCTAGTTGTCTCTCTCCCCACCTGACCCCAGGTCTTTGGAGGTCACGGCTTGTTCACCTTTTGTATCCATAGCAGCCAACAAAGTCGCCAGCATAAATGTACTAACTCAACAAACCTATGTTGAATAAACAAATAAACAATCTATGGATTCTCCAAGAAGCTTGCTATGATCTGAAGCAGTGTCTTTCAGATCAGAGAAAATTGAGGCTCAGATGCTGAGAGGAATGAGCCAGTAGAGAGAGAGAGTTTGAAAATTCAGGTGAGAGAAGGGTTTGCTACTGGAGCAAAGTCCTGGGGGGGCAGGGCGCTGGGTTGAGAGTGGGCGTGACACGCCTCGTCACCACTAGGCTAGAGGAGGGAAAGACGGCTTAGACGCAGCAAGCTTCCTAGGGGCTGACACAAAGCTGAGGGGTTGCTCTGTTGACCTCCACTTCTCATTGGCTTAGGGAGTAAGTGCTGGGCGTGAACGAGAAAGTGCTGGGGTAGGGGCTTGGAGGATAGAAATGAAAGTTTGGAAGTCCCTGGGGGCCACCCATTGGCAGGGGGTTGGGCAGTGGGCCATGGGAAGGGGTGATCGACCCTGGGTTGTGCCCTAGTGAAGGGATCTAATCAAAAGGAAGGGCCCTTAACTGAGTCTAATCAAAAGGTCGCACCTACAGCAGGTTTTGCGCCACAGGAAGGGATTAACTTAACATAATTTTCTAGGTTTCACGAAAGACTCAAACTACCACAACGTGCAAGTGGGCATGTCCCAGTCCTCTATGCAGACCTCACTTCTGAGATTCCCACCGCCAAATGACAACTGTGCTCACAGCCAAAATCGAATTCTCATCTTCCCGGATGTGTCTGCCCCACCCCACCATCTTTCCGTCTTTCTTCTCGTGGTGGTGAATGACAGCGTTGTCTCCTAGTTACTCAGGCCAGAGGTCCGGGGACATCTAAAGGCTTCCTCCCTGCGGCCGCTAATATTCCACCAGCATGGCCGACTCTGGAGCGCTCCTCATTCCCCGCTGCCCGCCCATCTGTGGCCACCACTGCCTCCCCCAGTGACTGCAGCAGCTCCTGGCTGGGCTCGCCTGTCTTACACTCCCATCTGCTGTTCACAGTGCAGCTGGGTTCATCTTTGTGAAGTTAAAACTTCTTCCCAGGACTGGCTGTGTAATTTGTGGGGCCCAGATACAAAATGAAAATGCAGGGTCCAGCTTGGGCTGGGAAGTCAATCTCCCCTTCCCATGGCCCGCTGCCCAGCCCCCTGCCGATGCGCGGCCTCCACGTACTGGGATGCGCTTGGCATCTGAGTTGGGCCTGCCAGCCCAAGGTGGGGATGGCTGTCTGGTCCTGCCCCGAGATGCTGCAAGGCGGGTATCTGACCCCAACACTCCTCGGGTATGCATCTTGTCCCCTGCCAGGGGTGGAGGGCGATGGCAGAACATGGGCCTGAACCCATCAGTGTGACCCTGCCATCTTCCCTGGTGGAGGGCCGGAGGAGTCACGGGGCATGGACAGGGACAGGGAGTTGGGCAGGGAGCAGGTGGCAGAGAACCCATCTTCGGGAGGGGGTGCAGCAAGAGTTGGGGCTGCACATGAGCTGAGGCTCCAAGCCCCTGCATTTGCTCCACTGTCCCATCGAACTTCACTTACAATATGCGGATTCGAAGATACCATTAGTAAGAATCTCAAGAGGGCACTACGGAGCTATAACTTCAACACAGGGCCCTTTTGAGCTTGGGGCCCTGGGGGTGAGGGGGGCCTACGTTGGTCCCCTGCCCATGAAGCTGGCCCTGCCTCTTCCTCATTTCCTAAAAATTCTTGAGTGGCTCACATTCTTTTTGCTTAGGAAAGAAGTGCAGATGTTTTAAGCTGGCTTTCGCCGTTCGGCCTTCTGAGAGTTCTCACTGCCAGGAACATGCTTACCTCCTCCCCACACCCTTGCCTGACTGACTCTTGTTCATCATTGAGGTCTTGCTTTCTCAGCACTTTCTCTGAGAATCTGTCCCCTCTTGTTTCAGCCCCTTCTTTATTTGGCCCCACAGCACAAGGTCAAATGCAGCAGAAACTTCACAAAGAAAGGTCAATTACACACATCCACCAAACAAGGACCAAAATAATACACAACTTGAAAACTGGACGAGAGACTTCCTCTGAGAAAGGCCTCTAAAGCAGTAGGGCGGGCAGAAACCCAGGGCCTTTGGTTTTGTTTTATTAACACATCACTTCCAGGTAATTTATCTCCACTTGCATATCAAGTGTGCCCTCTAGGAGGCTGGGATTTTATCCTCAGCACCTATCACAAAGTGCCATATGTGGCACATACTCATTAAAGATTTCTGGTTAAATCAGTGAATGAAAGAATTGAAGTTAGAAAATCAGGCTCTCGCAGTGCTCTAAGACCACTCTACCCCAAAACCAGATTTTCCCCAAATATTACAATTAGCCTCTAGAGCAGAAAATATTAGCTGGAGGTCCACATGGACTTGTAGTGAATCCACGGTTGGCATGGAAGGATTATCAATCCCTAAAATTGTATGTGAAACTTTGTGGATACATGTAGTTTTGGGAAGGAGTTCATCAATAGTTTTCATCAGATTCTCAAAGGAATCTTGACCCCCAAAAGCTAAAGACTCTCTTTGCTCTAAAAGAGCAGTGGTTAAAAGTGTGGGCCCCAGAATATGCACCACTGGAAGACCTGTTAGAAATGCAAATTCTGTCAGACCTTCTTACTCAGAAACTCCATGGGAGGGGCCCAACAATCTGTGTGAGCAAGCCGCCCACCCTCACCCCATGACGCTGATGCCTACTCAAGTTTGAGGACCGTCGCTAAAGAATTAGAAATAGAATGTTATATTTCTAAATCTGTAAAGACAAAATGTGGGGATAAAAAATACAAGGCAAAAAGGGAGGGAGAAAAGGAAAGACAAAGCATGGCCCACAGATGACAAAAATAAGTAGAGGGGAGCAGATGTGGCTCAAGTGGTTGAACTCCTGCTTCCCACATGGGAAGTCCCGGGTTTGGTCCCTGGTGCCTTCTGAAAACAAACAACAAGGAAACAAACAAAAAAACCGACTCAGGGGAGCCGATGTGGTCGCTGGTTGAGTGCTGGCTTCCCACATAGGAGGTCCCGGTTCAATCCCCAATGCCAGTATCTCAAAAAAAAAAAAAAAAAAAAAAAAAAAAAGTAAGGTAGTAGAAATAAGTCCAAATATGTCAGCAATGGGTTAGGGAAACGCTGAGAAGAGCAGGTAGGTCTAGAAAGGGAAAGTGCAATTGGCATTTTAGAGCATGTTTAACGCTTACAAACAGCTGGCACTGCATTATTTCATAGGGACCCGAGCTGGACAGTTTTGCAAAGTCAAGGGCTTGGCGAAATCCCACAGGCAGTGAGGACAGGGCTCCAGCCTGTCTCCTCCACACCGGGCTGCAAACAGGACGGGGAAGCAGCTGCTGTGCAGCCCATGATCATCAACTTTTATCCTTGGGCCACCCTTTTAGCTTACTCCACCATCAAATTAATTTCCTTTTTTATGTAGCATCACTCATCAAGGGCATTTGGTTGGCTCTGGTAAGTTTTTATATGGCCTCAAATTAGTAAGTCTTTAAAAAAACATTTTTGTTTTTTAATAGCTTCAGCCTTAAGAAGCAAAAAAATTGGGGAAAGGTCAAAGGCCACTGGTCCAAAAGCAGAAGCTAGGCTACAGGTTTGGACAAGACATTTCTGAAACATTTAACCACGCCGGTGGTCTCTCGCAGGTTTCTCACGCTCACCAACCTGTGAGGGAGGGATTGAACTGGTGTCACGATCGGAATGTTACTATCTTCAGTGCACCCAATTATTGTTATCGTTGTGGGAACCAGGCTGTCGTGGAATTAGATGACACTTTGAAATATTCCTTCCTTCAGTCTGGCCTCGGGTACCCGGCGCACCCCAGACTACTTCCTGTAATTGCTCCTCAGAAAACCCGCATTTGTATGTGGAAGCACACCTGACTTTTAAAAATACATATATTTAAAAACAAACAGAAAAGCAACGGTAATCTATGGGTTTCTGTAACAAATTGGGATCTAGCTGGACATCAAACCATGTCATGGACCAAAATGTGCCCTACCAATGATGAGCACTTAGCATAATTTGAGACTGAAATTCAGTACTACACTATGTTCCAGATTGGTCTTAGCAGTTTGCCTGCTGTAGGTATTTGTAGTAACCATTTTTCTCAGGACTATTTAAACAAAAATGGTAACTTACTTCTTTCTCTCCTTTTGCACTTATTGGAGAATTTTGGTTTTAGTGTTTAACTGGTATGGATTATAGAGTTGGAGTTATATTTTTAAGGAAACTCCACACAAGCCAACTTCCACTTAATCCATTACCACCCTTTATTTTATTGAAATGTATAATTAACTTAAATGAAGAAAAGATTCTTCTTGGGAATATGTTGCCATAACATTTGAAAAAATTTCTCTTCATTTAAACTAAATTACTGTTTTACCTTGATCTGCATATTTCTCTATATTTGTCATGACAGTGCTTGCATCCTATTTGGTGTACTGAACAAATAAATTCTCCATTTTAAACAAACAGCGGAAGATAAGCTGCAGGGCATGCAAAATGAAACACCCTGGGCTGAGCTCCAGCCCCTGGAGTGCAGGCTGCAGAGGTGTGCCCTCTGTTTGCATAAACGAAGAGCTCTGTCAGGTGGAGTAGGGAGGGAAACATGGAACAAGAGCTTGCTGTGACAGGAGAAAGTTCCGTACTTGTCTGAGAAAGGAGGTAATATCCCCTGGGAGACTTTGAGGCTCTGTCCCTAACTCAGCTGCAATTTGCTGGGACTATCCACAGCCCTTGGCGTGTGGAGAAGCCCCGAGGCTTCTCTTAAAGGTCAAAACGAAGGGCGGCCGGCACAGCTAAGGGTCCAGCTCTTGGAAATCAGACCCTTTGGAATTCACGTTCAAGTGGTGCTGGGCAATGACTGAATTTCTCTGAATTTCCTTGTCTTTAAAATGAGGACAACAAACATACCTCACCGAGCTGTGAAGAAGACAACCTAAAATAGCATAGGAAATGTCTGCAGTGTGAAAGGTACTCCAGGGATATTTGCTTCCTTAGCCTTCTCTCTTTACACCAGTCTGAGAGTAATATGGACTAAAACCTATTTTATAATTCTCAATCTCCAGCAAGTGTATTTCGTGCACCACTAACTACCAAATTTTGATAGAAAGTAAAGCATTTCCTTGCATGCAGCTGTCTAGTGATCCACTCAACACCATCTAACTCTAAAAGTTCAGAAACGTTTAGATGTGAGCCTTTTCCTCTGGAATGTGCTGGAATACCCGACTCTTGCTTTTGCACCTGTTCTCCCTTCGGTGGTTCAGCTACCCTCTTGGTTTTCATGTTTGCAAAGTTTTATCCGTGGGCCTGAAGCTTCTCCCATGCTCAGGTGTCGCGTGGCTGAACAGGCTGATGAGCAGGTCCCCCTCGAGGGCTCAGCCTCACCTCAGGCGTTTCCTCATTCATTCAGCAGGTGCGTATGAAATGCTGCAAGGGGCCAAAGCGGTGCCAGGGTCCACGTGCCGGGGGTTTTCAGCTGAATTAGAAACAGTCCCGCCCTCAAGGAGCTTTCAGTCTGCAGGAGAGCCAGGCTTTGCAGTGAGGCTCCCTGACGGGTTATGCTAGAGAGAAGAGGGACATGGAGCCAGCCATGGCTGCCAGAAGGCCTTTGTGATGGTACACGGCTCACTCAGCAAAAGAGGCAAAGAGTGAAGTGAAGAGAAAAGGGGTTGGCAACGCTCAACCTGGTGGATTCCCCAGCAACATCAGAGGGGCTGCCAGGGACTCCCCTACCCAGCAGGTATGAGCCACAGGTGAGGCGGCATGTCCTCCAGGGATTCCCGGCCAGGCCCTGCGCTGTGCAGGCAGAAGGAGAAACCACTAGAGACTGATGTGGGCAGGCGAGAATGTTCCACCAGGGCAGCTGGCAGGGGCGCTGGCCACGTCCACGACCCAGCTCCCAGGATACGTGGTAAGTGCAGGGTGGAAGCCAGCACACCTCAAGGCCTCACATGCTTGCTTGGGAAAAGAAGGAAAGCTAGCGAGGGAAGGTTTTGTGGCTGTCATTCCCCAGGAATTCTCAGTGCAGCCTCGGAGGTGGGCATGGGTGACAGCCAGCATTTTCTGGACGTGACCTTATTTGGAAATAGGGTTGTTTCAAATGGCATTAGCTAAATCAAGATGAGGTTGTACTAGAGTAGGGTGACTGGGGAGAGGAGACAGACACACAGAGAGAAGATGGCCATGTGAAGATGGAGGCAGAGACTGGAGCGATGCACTGGAGCACTAGAAAAGTCCCCTGTCGTCTCTCTTCTCTTTCCTCCTCTCCCTTCCATTCCCTATTAGGCCCTGGTCCCCCACCTCCCAAGGAAGGATGGCCACTTCTGGTCTCTTCCATTCCAACCCTCTCTGCCTGGACCCAGTGCCTCTCCACAAAGCTGGTCCTTATCACGGCCTCTGAAAGGGCCACTTCCTCCCAGATCTCCTATCCTGTATTGTTGATGCGTTTCTCATGACGGTGCCACATTCTGCCTTGAATTGTGACGTCGCCGTCACCATGGAACTGTGGCGTGCCTGACCACATGCCGAATCAGCACCGTGTGTGCGGAGACCTGGCCATACTGACTCTGGGTCCCACTCAGCACCCGGCAGACTGTCCAGTGTATCTAAGTGCTCATGACAAATGATGTCCCCACAAAACACCCAACACATACTGTGTCACCAAATGAACGAATGGAAGCACTTTTACCCTCCACAGTCCCTTACCCTAGCCCTGACCTGCCAAGACATGGGGCAATGTGTCCTCAAATGGTGCTGAGTTAGCACCTGAGCACATGTGACTGTCCTAAACAGGCTCCAAAACTCTATCTTGTGGTCTTTTGGTTTCTGGACTTTACAATATAAAAACAGAGCCCGATACCACATTCCAGAGCTATTACAGGCCAAATCTCAATACTACAAATCTAAAAGATCGTAAATACATCATAACAAAGATTACTTCCAATAAGACAGCGTGGCTGGCTAGGGTTTTGAAATCTCTTGGTTTGTCAGATAGATACTCTGTTATAATCTGATTTTACTTGTGGCATTACCAACAAACTCTCTAAATCCCAAGTATGTTGTTGGCAGGAGAGACTAATAGAATTATCAGGAAGGCCGTAGGGTGGGAAACGTTCTAGAGATTATGAAAAAATGTTCAAAGAAAAAGAGGTAAATATAGGCAAGATGGTGGATTCAGTGAGGTTTGGGCATAGCAGTGCTCTGTGTGCTGCTTCGTCTTGGTGTCTTTCTTTGCAGAGCCCTGGGCCTTCCCTGAAGGTGAGAGGAGGGTATGAGAAACCTAGTGAGCAGGGCAGGCCGCTCGGGAAATATCTGTGGACTGCTCCCTTATGAGGTTATTCCTATTCTAAAGAACTTGAAAAAAGTAGAACATGCTTCTCTAGAGAAGGGGTAATACCAAAAGGATTTTCCCTTCCTCCCAAGCTCCAGTTTCAACTGATGTTTGGAATACAGTAGATGCTCAGAAGATACTTCTGAACTGATGAAAATCACATATGATTGCTTGTGGCTGTGGTTCCAAGTCTTGCCACAGTAATTTGTGTTTTATACAGTTGAAAGTAGGATTAGATCACTTTCAAGATGGCTGCGTGACAGTGCAAGGATCAGCTCATGGGATCTGAAGATAAAAAGCATGTTGATGGACGAGTTCCAACAGGTCATCCTATATGTCTTCCAGAGGTCCAGCCACTTGTCTGCTAAGAGAAATGTGAGCAGACAAAATTTGCTTATTTTACCTTAAAAAGAAAACAGAATAGCCAGACACCCATGAACTTCTGGGACTGGGTTTGTGCTGAGCTCTGAATGGAAACACATTTACACCTGATAAACAGGGGGCTCATGGACCGGATTCTAATAGGAAATGACAAGCAAGTCAGTGGAATGGACCACACACATTTTTTAAGTCACTCTTGTGATAAAGGAAATGCAGATTAATTACCAAGACTAGTTTTCCGATGCCCAATTAAAGCTTTGTAGACACACACATACCCACAAATCCTAAAACTCGCCTAATGCCACTGTGAAATAGTGATGGTGGGGGATTTATGCAGAAATATCTGGAGCATATTAAATTCAGTCTCTGTCAAAACACACACTCTTATTAAAATTTTTCACATCAAGTACTTGTGTAAGATCATACATAAGCAGCTCTTTGGCGATTCTCGTTAAATGCTTCATGGAGGCAACCACGTGGCTGGGGCTCGTAATCCACGGGAGTGCTTGCCACAGGCCCCTACTGGGCACCTGGGGATCTCCAGAACCATCAGTCAGAGCCCTGAGAGCAGGAGAAAGTCAGGGCCCGGCCACTGCATTGATCAGAACCATTAGCTGATCATCTTCTCTCGTCGTCTTTCCTGCCACTTCCTAACTCATCATCTTCCCGCCTTCTCCAACACTTCTTTGTCACAAAGCAGCATCAGCAGAAAGCAGTAGCAGGCTGTGTGCTACAACTGGCTGGGGAGAGGTTTGGGAAATGAGCCCTGGCCTGGGCTGGAAAGTCAGAGCAGTGATGGCTTTACCAAGCCCAGAGGAGGGACATCGAGAGGGGATTTGATAGCAGTCCTGGGACCTCGGAACGGGGAAGAACGAGCTGTCCTCCACTGGGGAGAAAGTGCAAGAAGCTGCTGACTTTCTAAGAGGAATGCGCTTGGGCCAAGCAAGGGTTCACCAGTCTTCAGGAAATAGTGGGTATTTTGTCTTTGACAAAAGATGGGCAACAGGTATTAACAAAAGTGTCTTGCCTGTCTGAGGACATCCTTGTATGTATTTATTTGGAAAGCATTTTAGCAGGAATGCTCATTTGGGAAATGGAAGGTAATATGATGTGCTCCCCTACATACAACCCGCCCCCCACCTCCACGTCAAACCTTTCTCCGTAGATATGGCCACTATCACACACCCGTCTTATGGCAAGGCAGGGGAAGACTGCCCTCTTAAAAAGACAATTTAAAAAAAATTTAATTCCTAATGCCTGTTATTTCACCATTATAGCTTCATTCCTTTGAATCTTGAAAAGTTCCTATATTTGAGAACCCATCAGTAAGAATTAACTGACAGTCCTAGAGGTTGCCCTGAGAATCTTTAGCCCTGAATTATTTTGATGCCTCCTGGCCTGGTGGTGTCCTCGGCCCCATGCCTGCTACATTGGATCTTAGATTTCACTCTGGTAAACTTTTCCTTGTGTCTAGCTTAGTCTCCAAGGCATGAAGGCAACTACAATTTTATATTGCTTCAGGTACATTCATGAAACTAAAAGGCAAGCAACATATTGGGGAAATATTTGCAATTTGTGGCAAAAGGGGTTAATTGCCTCAATATAAAAAGAACTCTTACAAATCAGTTCTAGATGACACTAACAATAGAAAATCAAAAATAACAGCAAAAAAAAACCCCAGACAATTCATAAAAGAAAGAATACAAAATGGTTAAAAAAGAAGAAGAAAAAACAGTTCAAACTCAAGTAATTTTTAAAAATGCACAATAAAGCAATGATGAGATGTTTTTTCATTTATCAAATTAAACATTTTGTTTTGTTTGTTTTATTGATAATAATCTGTGCTGACAGAGTCTCAGGACAATGTGCCTTTTTAAATTCTGTTGATAAAAGCGTAAATTGGCACTGCCTTTCTGAAGGAAAATTTGGGAATACTTATCAATGTGCCTTTGACCCAGCATGCTTCAGTATGTGCACAATAAGGCATTGGTTAAATAAACGGTGGCAGATCTACGTGTCACCACTCAAATGTTGTAGCAAAAACGTTCCATGTTAACAACAAAAAAAGTAGATTTCAAAATAGCACTTTCAGTATGAATATAATTTTTGCTTTAAAATATATTAATACAACTGAATTGTACACTTGAAAATGGTTAAAATGGGAAAGTTTGAGTTGCACAGATGTTACTATGATAAAAAGTTTAAAATATATATGTAGAGAGAAGGGCCTGAAGAAATAGATTATTTGTGATATAAAATTACTAAGTTTGAAATGTATTTTGCTTCCATGAATAAGCCTACTTAAAAATTAAATATAGGGAAGAGGATGTGGCTCAAGTGATTGAGCTCCTGCCTACCACATGGGAGATATCTGGTTTGATACCCAGTACCTCCTAAAGAAGACAGCGAGCTGGCACAATGGGCAGGCATGGCAAGCTGATGCAACAAGAGACACAAGAAGAAAAACATAATGAGAGACACGATAAAGCAGGGAATGGAGATGGTTCAAGCAACTAGGTGACTCCCTCCCACATCAGAGGTCCTGGGTTCGGTTCCCAGTGCCTTCTAAAGAAACAAAGAAGACAAACAGACACAGCAAGTGCAAATAACAAGGGGGAGGGAAGAGAAAAATAAATAAAATAATTTTTTAAAAAATTGAATATGAAGATTATCTAGCGATAATTAATTTGTTCTACAAGTATTAATTAAGCTCTTCCTATGCGCCAGACACAGTGCTTGGGTGGGGACACAACAGTGAATCCAACACAGTCCTTGCCCTTATGTCCCTTATGTCCCTTACGTGGGTAAAAGTGATAATTTCATGAGGAAAATAAAATAGGGTGTTACGACAAAGGTGTCAAGGGTTGGGAGGACAAATTAGATACGATGACCAATCTGATGAAATTACATTCAAGTTATGACCCGAGTGGCAAGAAGGAGCAAGCCCTGTGAGATGCAGTCCAGGCAGGAGAGAGAGCCCAAGTGCAGAAGTTCTGAGTGGAAACAATATCGGGGGGCTTCCAGAACAGAAAAAGTCCAGTGTACCGGGGGCAATGGGTGGTAGGAAGTGAGGTCACAGAATCCGGCAGCGGCCAAATCACATAGACTCTTAGATCAGGACAAGGAGATCAAGTTTTATTCCAAGAGCCATGGGAAACCATTGGAGGACCTCGTCAATAATTGGATAAGTATTTTGTAAAGATAAAAAATAAAATGTAAGCTTTTGGTTATAATTTACAATTAAATTAACTTCACATATGTAATCTCATTTAGTGAAACAATCCTGTGTAATGGGTACAGATAATGATTTAAAAAAACCAATCTGGGAGTGGATGTGGCTCAAGCCGTTGAGCGCCCGCCTCCTTCACAGTTCCCGGTGACTCCTGAAAAAACAAAAACAACAAATGAAAAAACCAACTCAGGAAAGCTGATGTGGCTCAGTGGTTGAGCACTGGCTTCCCAAATATGATGATGTCCTGGGTTCAATCCCCGGCCCCGGTACCTCAAAAAAAAAAACAAAACAAAGCCCAAAACCACCAATCCTGTGATATAGATATAATTCTTCCCCCTCACAGAGCATGGGGCTCAGGGAAGTTGAGAGGCTTGGCCACGGTCTCACAGCTAGTCGGTGGCATGGGTGGGACCAGGCCCCGGGGTCTTCTGCAGCCTCAGCTTAATTACCAGGAAGGCAAATCAAACCACATCCGCATCCCTGAAAGTCAGCGGACTGCTGGTGGCTACAACTCACTCGTTAGCATAACCCTGTGAGTACATCAAATGAATAAGTGGATTCTCCTCCCACCACCTCCCCCAAGAGAGGCGTTTAAGGAAGGAACCGAGGGACACAGTCTGTGTCACCCCACATTATTGCACCAGGACTGGAAAATCTGAGATTTGCGTTGCAACATTTGGCATCTTCACTAAGTGTTTTGAAACTTCTCCTGCCTCTGCTGGACGCAGCCTCTTTTCTGAAAGGGCCACACAGGCCTGGCCGCCTCGGCATCTACCTGTGGGAGGACTGAGCGTTTCTTCCACATCAGGGCGACTGCCTCGAGCGTCGGGTAGGGTCCCGGCGACATCCTGCTTCAAGGCAGGATGGATGCACTTGGGACGTGGAGCCCCTCTCGTGGATGAAGGAGAGGCCATGGGCCTCCCTCTGCGGCTGCTACTGAAGCCTCGGCCTCTCCCCCGACACGGCCACGTCTTATCTTTCATTGTTGGCTCTGCTGCCCTCGCGGCACCTCCTCAGCCTCCTCTGTGGAGTCAGAGTCCCTCGGCAGCCCTGCACTGGGACGCTCCTTGTTAGCTCTTCCCGTGGTTCTGTCCGCATCCGTTGGGGCCGTCACCCACCCCTCCTCTCCCCCTTCACTAGGCCGGTAGCGTGTGAGGAAAGCAGCTCTAACGGGTTCTAGAACAGCGGCCTGTGGGGCAGTCACGCCCGTGCACGCTTGTGGCCACTTGAGACTTTAATTCGGCCTCCTCAAGCCAGCGAGCTGGGCTCCTGGTTGCCCACAGGACGCCAGCCCTTCTGGACACAGAAGACACCGGTGGCTCTGCAGGCTGACACACCTTGCCATGTTGCGTGGTGCCCGGGCGTCCCGTCGGCTCCAGGAGGACAGGGGCCGCGCTCCTGAGCCCACGCCACGCCGGCCCCCACGGCCCCCACGGCCTCCACGCCACTGCAGCTGTTCTCATCCAAGCCACAGGTGGCTCCCACTTTACAAGGGCCACTTTTCTACCTTTGTCCCTTTCCACCTCTCAGTAGCATTTGATCCTGTAAACCTTCTTGAAATATGCTCTTCCCTTGGTTTTGAGAACACCCGGCTTTCCTGGTTTCCTCCTAACTCACGAAA
The DNA here is from genome assembly GCA_026826555.1 of Tolypeutes matacus. Classification (NCBI taxonomy): domain Eukaryota; kingdom Metazoa; phylum Chordata; class Mammalia; order Cingulata; family Chlamyphoridae; genus Tolypeutes; species Tolypeutes matacus. The sequence continues at coordinate 18,856,383 of JAKSZT010054335.1, read as the reverse complement.
CATTTAGAAGCCTCTGCTGGCTCCACCTCTGCCCCATGGCTCAATGTTGGCATGCGCCAGGGCTCTCCTTCTCTTCTCTCTCTCTCCATTCTCTCCCCAGACCATCTCATCCATCGCTTAGCTTTAGGTGCTAATCTACGTGCATAACGCCTGATTGATACCTTCAGCCCAGACCTTCCCACTGAACTCCACCTGCCTCTGCAACCCCTCCACTTGGATGTCTGTTACCAGCTTACTGAAAATTTTCCATTCCTTGGGGTATAAACATGCCATGGCTTCACGTTTACCTAAGACTTTCCCAGTTGTGCTATGCTGGGTAGTGGAGGATCTTAAGGGGATTTCAGTACAATTCCACAATGTTCAGGTTAACATTAAAGCTGTGTCATTCTCGATTTTAAAACCTCAAAACCACTCACACCTAAATTTGATCTCCATGGCCTATTCTCTGTCTGGGGCAAGAAGTGTATAAGGTAGGCCTAAAATATCTTGAAATTCCAGAAAGCAGGGAATCTATCAAAGATTCCTGGGGCCGTGCCAAAAGATGTTTGGAGCCAACTCAGAACATCTCCTCCTGCCTAAAGGTAGAAAAATTTGAACAACACAAAACAATAACTGCAGTGGACTGAACATACAGAAATGATTAAATTTATAATGAGACCAAAAAAATCCCTCAACTCATTTGTTATTGTGGGGGTGGGGGGTAGGGCGGCTAGGGAACCAACTAATTATTTTGACAACTTGTAAATAAAGGGAAATAATCAAATTTCCCAATACAAAATGAGCCTCAGAGCAATCTAGTCACTGATAAGGGGACATTTCTCTTCATAGAAGTAGCCTAGCTAGTAAGTGAAGAAAGAAGGCAATAGAATCTCACTGTTTTTTCAACCTCTAATGAAATAATGATTCTTGCCAATTATCATCAATGGTGCTGAAAAAGAGAAAACTGGGCATTACATTCTTCCTGAGGAAGAACATTCCATCACCTATGAAAGAGTCTTGCCAAAAAAATCAAACTGATTTAAATCTGAACAAGCCTTTAAATCTGACTTACCAATTGGCAGAAAATGCAGGGCACGGAGGAACATGTTAACAATGTCACATGGAAGCAATCAGCAAAATCCAGACTGTATGAAACTCTACAGGAAAAATAACTGAGTTTCTTCAACAAATAAATTGCAAGAAAAAATGTAGAGGGAGGAAAAATCTATAGATTAAGAAAAACTTGAAAGACGTAAAAACGAATTGCAATGTATGGAACTCCTTTGGATAATGATTCCAACCAACCAATCAGAAAAAAAAATTATGACACAATCAGGACTTAATTTGATAATATTAAGGAATCATTCTTATTTTTTATGTTTTTTTTTTTTCAGTCCTTATCTTTTGGAGACAAATATGAAAATACTAATGGGTAAAATAATGTGATATCTGGGATTTGCTTCAGAATAATTTGGGGTGAGGAAATTGAAGGGTATAGAAGAAACAAAGATTGGCTATGAGTTGAAAATTGTTGAAGCTGGTTGGTGAGAGTTAAAACACTCTTCTTTCTACCTTTATGTTTGAAATTTTCCATCATGAAAAGGCTCCTTTTTACAGTACTCATCTTACATTCCACTCAAAGCCTCCCCTGTCCCCAGCAGCTTAGCATACGGGGTGGGGGACGGTCTGCAGGTATATTTCTTCCTCTTCCTCTCCCCGGTACCTGCTCTGCTGGTTGAGGCAGGAGGTGGAGCGGGGCAGACAGGGCCGGCTCCGGGCTGGGCTGTCGTGGAGCCCGTGCTGTCACTCTGGACTGTTGTGGCCTCGTCCCACATTCTGCCGTAACAAGGTACCAAATACCGGGCAGCTTAAGACGGCAGAAATGTATCGTCTCCCAGTTCTGGAGGCCACAGGGAGGTGGGAAATCAAGGTCAGCACGGCCATGCTTCCTCTGGAATCTGCAGGGAAGAATCTGTCCCAGGCCGCTCTCCTGCCTTCCGGTGTTCTTTGCTTCAGTCATGACATGGAGCTCTCCCCTCTATCTGTCCTTCTGTGCCCAAATTTCCTCTTCTTATAAGGACGCCAGTCCCATTGCACTAAGAGCCCACCCTACTCCAGTATGACGTCATTTGAACTTGCCTAATTCCATCTGTAACAACCTTATTTCCAAATAATGTCATATTCTGCGGTGGTGGGAGTTAGGGCTTCAAGGTCTCTCTTTTGATTTTTAATGGTTGGTTCAAATTATTATCCAAACACGTTCCACACCTTGCTACTGGTTTTTAAGGCTGCTAAGACCCTCTCAATGTGCACGCACACCTGCTCTCGTGCGACTCATCCGTGGGCGGCTTCCCTGCTGCAGCCCAGCTCTGGCTCAAGTTTGAGCTTCTCCTCCCTCCCATAATCCTCCTACCCCCCCCCAAAAAAAAAAAAAACCCTCTTGCTCCTAGAGGTCCCCCTCCTGGAGGGCCCCTGCCTTGGGTGGGGTGCCTAGAAGATAGTGCAAGTCGCGCCCCCGGAGCCGGCTGCTCAGCCCACGGGAAATCCAAGTTATCTCTGCTGGGAGGGAGGAAACACAGACCGCCCTGGGGCGCGCCCTCTCCCGGCGGGCGCTCTGCCCCCCTCTCCACACCGCAGCAGCGTCAGACAGGGCCGGGCAAGTTTAGGACCAAAGACCCTCAGAATTGGGGTCTGCAATGGAGCATCTTGGGGTCTCTTTCATTTATTGAGTGAAAGAATAAATGATTTTTAAAAAGGCTCCACGCAAAACCTGAGTGCATTAGGCCTGCAACTAAGTTCTGCTAGCCCAAGTGTTCCCAAGAGGAAAGTCTGGGTTTTGTGCAGTGCATGGAATTGGCAACTGGAATAATCTTGCTTCTAAGTGTATTTCTTTTTATTTATTTTATGAAAGAATCTTTCATTATTAATTAAATATTTCAACTCTCTTTAGGTTTATTTTACAGATAGAAAGAGCTATAAATAGTGCCCAGGAACAGAAAGTTAATATTAGATCATCTCTCTGCCATCAGCGCAATCTTTCAGTAAATCTTCCCCCTATTAAAGTGTTTTTCCTAGCTCGAAACAAACGCACGGTATGAAGGCGTCAGCAGAGAAGCTGAGGGCAGACACCACTTATAAACACTGGTACTACGCTGAAGTGCCCTCGGTATGTCAGCCCAAATGAACCCGACGCAACCCCATGCAGCACGCGTGACTACCTCCATTAGCGATGAGGTGATCGAAGCTCAGAAGAGCTGCTTTAGTAAATGACGGAGCCAGGGTTCAGCTCCAGCTCCCTCGGCCTCTAAAAGTTGTGTTCTTAACCTCAGTGGTTGGCCTCTAACAAAACACTACAAACACTTACTGGGTTAGGATATATTTTAATAGCTCTGACAGTACTTGAAAGGAAAATTACTTCTTGTTGTAGGTAAATAAGATGAAACCACATAGTTTCAGGTATTCAAAAGCCTACGTCATAATATATATGGACAGATTTTATAAATCTGAAGACCATTTGCATCTGTGTACGCAGTTCCTGATGTTGTAAAAGAAGATGGAGATATTGGAGGAAGGAAATTAACAATACTGAATTGCCTAAAACTCGAATGACTCAATGCAATTTATTGAGAGCACACCATGTACTGAGCAGTAAACTAGGACTTAGGGGAATTCCCAAGGGAATCTCCACAAGCCCTTTTTATATCTAGGATTTGTTTGAAGAAAATTTAGAAGTTCCCATGGACGTGTTGCTAAATTCCTTAGCTCCTTATATTTAAAATATTTTTAAAAATACATCATCTTTTGCATAACCGACCAGAGTAAAAGTTTTTACTTTACTTTGTACATTTAGTGATGCTGGATATATTTGGTACAAAATGTAAAATTTGGTTATTCATTTATTTTTTTATTTGAAATATTCTTTATATAAAAGGCAAATTATATTTCCCCTTTAGGAAAAAATGTTTAGATTTTGTATCTAGGACAAATTTAATTTCTCTATGTAATCAAATTATGAAAGAGATGAATTCTGACTCCCTTTTTTTTTTTTTTAAGATTTATTTATTCAGGGAAGCGGCTGTGGCTCAATCAGTAGGGCTCCCGTTTACCATATGGGAGGCCGTGGGTTCGGTTCCCGGGGCCTCCTGGTGAAGGCAAGCCCGCCCGCACGGCGTGGTTGGCTGACCCAGCGAGCACAAGCAGCAAGGGGGGGATAAATGAATAAATAAATAAAATCTTAAAAAAAAAAAAAAAAAAAAGAAATCTAATGGAGTATGTGCTGCAAGTTTGCAAAACTGTTTGGGACCCATGACCCCTCTTTTCCTTCCAAGT
>JAKSZT010054335.1:18825097-18851975 GCA_026826555.1 Tolypeutes matacus | reverse complement strand
ATTAAAAAAAAAAAAAAAAAAAAAGATTTATTTATTCATTCCCCCCTGCCCCCTGCCATTGTTTTGCACTCGCTGTCTGCTCTCTGTGTATTCTTCTGTGTCTGCTTGTCTTCTCTTGAGGCGCACCAGGAACCGATCCTAGGACCTTCCGGAGTAGAGAGAGGCACTCAATCTCTTGCACCACCTCAGCTCCTTGGTCTGCTGCATCTCTTATTGTCTCTCTTCTGTGTCTCGTTTTGTTGCGTCATCTTGCTGTGCCAGCTCTCCTCGCAGGCTGGCACTCCTGCACGGGCCAGCACTCCACATGGGCCAGCTCGCTGCGCAGGCCAGCTTGCTTTTCACCAGGAGTCCCCGGGAATTGAACCCTAGACCTCCTGTAGGTAGATGGGAGCCCAATTGATTGAGCCACCTCCGCTTCCCCCTATTTCTTTTTAAAATAAAGCTAGGGGGTCATTGCATTAGTTATCTGTTGCTGCATAAAACATTATCTGAAAGCTACTCAGTGTCTTTAAACAACAATAAAAAGTTTATTCTCTCGTACTTTCTATGGATCAAGAGTCTGGGGATGGCTGGGCTGGTGGTTCTGGCTCAGGACCTCACATAAGTTTGCAGTCAAGGCGTCAGCAGGGGCTGCAGGCACCCAAAGGCTTGCCTGGGGCTGGAGGACCTGCTTCTCAGGTGACTCACTCACGTGGCCGGCAGGAGACCTCAGTTCCTCAATGGACGTCTCCACATGGCCGATTGAGCATCCCCTTGGCATGGTGGCTGACTTTCTCCATGCGAGCGATCCAAGTAAGCAAGGCAGAATTTGCAACGCCTTTGTGACTTGGCCTCAGACACCATGTACCATCATTTCCACAAGATCCTCTTGGTTACACAGGTCACTCTACTCCATGGGGGGAGGGGAATTACATGGGGATGTGAAAACCAGGTGAGAAAAATCATTGGGTGTTGGGAGCCGTCACTGGACTCTGCCAAGAGAGGTGCCAACAACCTAAGCGATAGCAACCAGTGGCTACATAGCACAACATGGCGCAGGCACAAAATCTGCTTTGTCACTTCCTTGTTCTTCTTCCTCCTTGCTCCTTTGTTCTCCGGTTCCCACCTCTACCTAGGTGATTGTAGCTCCTTTGTTCTCCGGTTCCCACCTCTACCTAGGTGATTGTAACAATACGCAGGCGCAGGGCACGAGAGTAAAATCTGCCCCTACCCTAGCAACAGCATCGAGAGTAAAATCTGCCCCTACCCCAGCAACAGCACCCTCCAATCTTGGAGTGCCCCGACTCACTTCCCTTCTCCAAACAGCATATAAGCCCTGCTCCTTCAAATAAAATTTGCAGCTTGATCAGAATACTGTCTTGCTGTCATTCCTTGCGTCTCTTGTCCCACCATTCTTTCTCGGCAGGTTTCGGGTCCTCGTTGATGTCCCGCGGGCCGGGACAATTGGGGGCCATCTTAGAGAGGCTGGCTACCATTTCTTTCCTTAGTTGCAAAATAGAAAGTGGCACAGGGGGAGCATGAAATGCAGTGTAGCATCTATAAAGTATGGTATCATCAGTAGATAACAAGTCACACCTTTCTGGATCTGTGCCCCTGTGTAGTTCTCTCTTACATCAATTCTGGGTTTGGCCACGTGGCTTGCTTTGGCCAATGGGATGTTGGCCAATGTGATGCAAGCAGAGGCTTGAAAAGGACAGGTACATTGGAATTTGCCCTCTCATGCTGCTGGGGAGCCTTCCTTCACTGTGTGGGGAAGCCCACGGTGGTAACCTCCTGGGGGATGAGAGAGCACATGGAGAGGGGCGCATCCAGCCCAGCTAAGGCCCAGCCACATGAGGCAGCACAGCCCACGTCACTTGAAGCATAGATTAGCCATCCCAGCTGAGCACAGCCCAAATTAGTGACCTGTAAATTAGTGGGCAAACTAATAGTTGTTGTTTCAAGCCACTAAGTTTAGAGGTAGTTTATTATGCAGCAATATGTGACTGGTACATTTGGAATGCCATGGCCTTTCCAATTTTGGCCTGAGAGAGGATAAAAGCCCTCCTAGAGTGACATGAGAAATAAATCTTCAGATCTGTGCTGTCCAATACCGTAGCCACTAGCCACATGTGGCTGTTGAGCACTTGGAATGTGGCGAGTCTGAATTAAGATGTGCTATAAATGTCAAATACATGCTGGATTTTGAAGATTTAATATGAGAAATATAAAATATCTCAATATTTAATAAATTGATTACACATTGAAATGATAATATTTTGGATACAGTGGGCTAAATAAAATATATTGTTAAAACTAGTCTCACCTGTTTCTTTTTACTTTTTACCATATTTTCTTTTGTTTGTTTGTTTGTTTTTTGTCTGCTCTCTGTGTCCATACGCTGTGTGTTCTTGTGTGTCTGCTTGTCTTCTCTTTAGGCGACACCAGGAACCGATCCTGGGAACTTCCGGAGTGGGAGAGAGATGCTCAGTCTCTTGTGCTACCTCAGTCCCTTCTTTTTACTTTTTAAAAGTGCTACTAGAAAATTTTAAATTACCTATGTGGCTCACATTTGTGGCTCACATTATATGTCTATTGGACAGCATTGCTCCAGAACCTTCCTAGTTACTGGGAGAACTCTTAACCACTGCCAAAGTTCTATCCCCAAGAAGCAGGGGAAACTGAAGCTCCAGGCCCCAAGGCTACTTTCTAAATACCACCCTACCGTATTCACTCTCCCATCCACATTCTCATATTATAAAACCCCATCCCTAGAGAGTCCCCTCTTGTTTATTATTAAAACACCTATCAAGAAAAGATCTAAATTCATTCATACTGCATAAAAAACTTAATGGCATAGACATCAGCAAAAAATTATGAGCCATACTAAGAAAATAGAAGACATGGCCCAAGAAAAGGAATAGCAAAGCCCCAGAAGGAGCACAGAATTTGAGAGAACTAATCAGCAAGATGCACACAAATTTCCAAAATCAAATTAAGAAGTTGAAAGACAATATGGTTAATGAGATAAATGACATCAAGAAGACATTAAGTGAGTGCAAAGAATTTGAAATCCTGAACAGAAAAGTAACAGAGATCATGAATGAAAGACATGACAGGTGAGATAAAAAACACATTAGAGGGAAGCAGATGTGCTCAAGCAATTGGGCTTCCATCTACCATATAGGAGGTCCAGGGTTCGATTCCCGGGGCCTCCTGGTGAAGGCAAGCTGACCCATGCAGTGACCTGGCCCAAGCAGAGAGCTGGCCCATGCAGAGTGCTAGCTCATGCAGAGTGCTGGCCCATGAGGAGAGCTGGTGCAGCAAGATGACGCAACAAAAAGAGACACAGAAGAGAGAAAATAAGAGACGCAGCAGATCAGGGAGCTGAGGTGGTGCAAGAGATTGAGCACCTCTCTCTACTCTGGAAGGTCCCAGCGTTGGTTCCCTGTGCTGCCTAGAGAGAAGACAAGCAGACACAGAAGAACACACAGAGACCAGACAGTGAGTGCAAAAACAACAGGGGGGTGGGAGGATTGGGTGTAGAGGGAGAAATAAATAATTCTTTTAAAAAACCTTATAATAATAATAATAATAAAACATTAGAGACATACAACAGCAGACTCAAAATGAAAGAAGAAAGAATAAGTGATACCAAAGACAAAACAGCTAAAATTGAAGAAAGAAAAGAACACAGAGTGTAAAGAATGGAAAAAATTGAGCAGGGGCTCAGAGGTTTGAATGACAACATGAAACATAACAACATACGTGTCATGGGAGTTCCAGAAGGAGAAGAGAAGGGAAAGGGGGCAGAAAAAGTATTTGAGGAAATAATAGCTGAAAATGTCCCAACTCTCACGAAAGAAATGAACTTACATGTCCAAGAAGCACACCGTACCCCAATAAACCTGAATAGACCTATTCCAAGACACATACTACTCAGAATGTCAAATGTCAAAGATAAAGAGAAAATCTCAAAGCAGCAAGGGAGAAGCAAAACATCATGTACAAGGGGCGTCCAGTAAGACTTAACACAGATTTCTCTTCAAAAACCATGGAGGCAAGAAGACAGTAGTATGATACAATTAAACTGAAAGAGAAAAACTGCCAGCCGAGAATTCTTTATCCAGCAAAATTGTCCTTCAAATATGAAGGTGAGTATAAAATATTCACAAACAAACAGAAACTAAGGGAGTTTGCCAAAAAAAATCCACTTTGCAGGAAATATTACAGGAAGCCTTAGACCTGAAAGAAAAGGACGGGAGAGTGAGGCTTGGAGGAGAGTATAGATGAAAGAAGAGCAGAAAGGTTAACCAAAAGAGTAAAAAAGACAGACAAAAATATGATATGACATATGAAAACCAAAGAATAAAATGGAGGAAGTAAATAGTGCATTTACAGTAATATCATTGAATATGAATGGACTAAACTCCCCAATCAAAAGATACAGGCTGACAGAATGGATAAAAAAACATGAGCCATCCATATGCTGCTTACAAGAAACTCACCTTAAACCCAGGGATACAAAACAGCTGAAAGTGAAAGGTTAGAATAAGATACTCCACACGAATAGTAACCAAAGAAGAGCAGGGGTAGCTATACTAATATCAAACAAAACAGACATTAAATGCAAAAAAGTTTTAGAAGAGATACAGAAGGCCATTATATATTAATGAAAGGAACAATCTACTGGGAAGATATAGCAGTCCTAAATATCTATGCCCCAAAACACATGAGACAAACTCTGGGAAAACTGAAGGGAGAAATTGACATCTCTACAATAATTGTTAGAGACTTCAACACCCCCACTCACATCATTAGATAGAACAACGAGACAGAAGATCAACAAGGAAACAGAGAACTTGAACAATATGATAAACAAGTCAGACCTAACAGACATATACAGAGCACTGCATCCAAACTCAGCGGATTATACATTCTTCTCAAGTGTCCATGGATCTTTCTCCAGGATAGACCACATGTTAGGGCACAATACAGCTCTCAATAAATATAAAAAGATTGAAATTATGCAAAGCACCTTCTCAGATCATAATGGAATGAAACTGGAAATCAATAATAGGAAAAAAGTAAATTTGCAAATGTGTGGAGGCTGAACAACACAATCCTAAATAATCATTGGGTCAAAGAAGAAATTGCAAGGGAAATCAGTAAATATAGTGAGACAATGAAAATGAGAACACAACTTATCAAAACTTATGGGATACAGTGAAGGCAATTTTGAAAGGGAAATTTATAGCCCCAAATGCCTAAATTAAAAAAGAAGAAAGAGCTAAACTCAAAGATTTAACTGAACAACTAGAAAAAAAAAACAGCAAACCAATCCCAAAGCAAAAAGAAGGAAAGAAAGAATAAAGATTAGAGCAGAAATAAATGAAATTGAGAACAAAAAAAAAAAAAAACAATAGAGAAAATCAACAAAACCAAAAGCTGGTTCTTTGAAAAGATCAATAAAATTGACAAACCCCTCACTAGACTAACAAAGAAAAAAAGAGAGAAGATGCAAATAAATGCAATCAGAAATGAAAAGGGGGAAGTTACAACCAACCCCACAGAAATAAAAAGAATCATAAGAGGATGTTATGAGAAACTTTATGCAAACAAACCTAAATGAAATGGACAAATTCCTAGACATGCACAACCAATCTACACTGACGCTACAAGAAATACAAGAACTTAACAAACCAATCACATTTAAAGAGATTGAATCCATCATCAAAAATCTCCCAGCAAAGAAAAGTCCAGGACCAGATGGCTTCACAGGTGAATTCTACCAAGCATTTCAAAAAGAATTAACACCAATCCTGTTTAAACTCTTCCAAAAAATTGAAGAGGAGGGAAAATTACCCAACACATTTTATGAAGCCAATATCACCCTAATACCAAAGCCAGATAAAGATACTACAAGAAAAGAATATTACAGACCAATCTCTCTAATGAACATAGGTGCAAAAATTCTCAACAAAATACTTGCAAATCGAATCCAACAGCATATCAAAAGACTTATACATCATGACCAAGTAGGATTTATTCCTGGTATGCAAGGCTGGTTCAATATAAGAAAATCAATCAACATAATACACCACATTAACAAATTGAAGGGAAAAAACCATAAGATCATTTCAATCAGCACAGAAAAGTCATTTGACAAAAGCCAGTGTCCTTTTTTTGATAAAAACATTTCAAAAGATAGGAATAGAAGGAAAATTCCTCCATATGATAAAAGGCATATATGAAAAACTCACAGCCACCATCATACTCAATGAGGAAAGGTTGAAAGCTTTCCCTCTAATATCAGGAACAAGACAAGGATGCCCACTGCCACCATTGTTATTCAATATTGTACTTAAAGTTCTAGCTAAGGCAATTAGACAAGAAAAAAAAAAAGTTAAAGGCATCCAAATAGGAAAAGGGGAAGTAAAACTTTCACTGTTTGCAGATGACATGATCCTGTACTTAGAAAATTCTGGAGTATCCACGACAAAGCTACCTGAGCTAATAAATGAGTTCAGCAAAGTGGCAGGATATAAGATCAACACGCAATAATCAGTAATGTTTTTGTACACTAGTACTGAACAATCTGAGGAGGAAATCGGGGGAAAACTCCATTTTCAATAGCAACAAAAAGACTCAAATACCTAGGAATTAGCTTAACCAAAGCAGTATAGAACCTATATACAGAAAACTACAAAACAATGCTAAAAGAAGTTTTAAAAGACCTAAACAAATGGAAAGACATTCCGTATTCAAGGATTGGAAGAATAAATATAATGAAGATGTCAATCATACCCAAAATGATTTATAGATTCGATACAATACCAATCAAAATCCCAACAGCTTACTTTACAGAATTATAAAAGGCAATTAACAAATTTGTTTGGAAGGGAAAGTGCACCCAAATAGCCAAAAAAGCAGTCTAAAATAGAAGAGCGACATATGAGGAATTTCACTGCCTGACCTTGAAACATATTACAAAGCTACAGTGGTCAAAACAGCAGGGTACTGGCATAAAGATAGACATATCAATCAGTGGAATAGAATTGAGAATCCAGAAATAAACCCTCACCTGTACAGTCAACTGGTTTTTTTTTGTTTTGTTTTGTTTTTTTAAGATTTTATTTATTTATTCATTTATCCCCCCCTTGCTGCCTGTGCTCGCTGGGTCAGCCAACCACGCCGCGCGGGTGGGCCTGCCTTCACCAGGAGGCCCCGGGAACCGAACCCGGGGCCTCCCATATTGTAAACGGGAGCCCCACTGACCGAGCCACAGCCGCTTCCCAGTCAACTGGTTTTTGACAAACCTACCAAGTTAATGTTAATGGGACAAAACAGTCTCTTCAACAAATGGTGCTGGGATAACTGGATATCTATAATCAAAAGAATGAAAGAGGACCCCTATTTTACCCCCTATACAAGAATCAACTCAAAATGGATCAAAGACCTAAATATAAAAATCAGGACCACAAAACTACTAGAAGAAAATGTAGGGAAACAACTTCAAGACCTTGTAATAGGTGGTGGTTTCTTGTACCTTACACCCAAAGCACATGCAACAAAAGAAAAAAATAGATAAATGAAACCTTCTCAAGATTCAACACTTTTGCACCTCACAGGACTTTGTCAAAAGGTTGAAAAGGCAGCAAACTCAATGGGAGAAAATATTTGGAAATCACATATCCAATAAGGGTTTAATATCCAGGATATATAAAGAGATGTTACAACTCAACAATAAAAAGACAAACGACCCAATTAAAAAATGGGCAAAAGACTTGAATAGACATTTGACCAAAGAAGAAATACAAATGGAAAAAAAAAAGCACATGAAGAAATGCTCAACATCACTAATGATTAGGGAAATGCAAATCAAAACTACAATGAGATATCTTTTCACACTTATCAGAATGGCCACTATTAAAAAGACAGAGAACTACAAGTATTGGAGAGGCTGTGGAGAGGTAGGAATGCTTATTCACTGTTGGTGGGGATGCAGAATGGTACAGCCACTGTGGAGGACTGTTTGGCAGTTCTTAAAGTTGAATATAGACTTGCCACGTGACCCTGCAATACCACTACTGGGTATATACCCAGAAGAACTGAGAGCAGTGAAATGAACAGACATCTGCACACTGATGTTCATAGGGGCATTATTCATAATTTCTAAAAGTTGGAAACAACCACGGTGTCCATCAATGGATGAAAGAATAAACAAAGTGTGGTGTATTCACACGATGGAATATTATGCAACTGTAAGAAGAAATGAAGTCGTAAAGCATATGACAACATGGATGAACCTGGAGGATATTATGTTGAGCAAAGCAAGCCAGACACAAAAGGACAAATACTGTATGATTGCATTACTATGAACCAAATATATTGTGTAACATATTGTATGATTCAAAAAATATATGTTTTTATAAAAATAAATTAAAAAAAGAATCACAAGCTAAATAAAAGGTTGCTTTTTGAAGCCATTAAAAAACCAAACCAAAACAAAAAAAACTTAATGGTACTGTTTTAGTTCCTTGGCTGCTAAGATATACAATGGGTTGGTTTCAGCAATGGGAATGTATTGGCTCACAACTTTGAGGCTGGGAGAAATCCAAAATCAAGATGTCATCCATACAAGGTATATAAAATTGTTCAAATGTTCACAGGGCATTGTCACAGTGGGTGGAGAATCACTCAATAAATGAGAGAACACTGAATTCCCAACCTGGAGAGCTATGCCACATTCTCCAAGGGTGCAGCAACAGTCCCCCAGTATAGGGGCAGTGTCTGGCAAAGGAGGATGATCCATTGATGGGCCCTTGTTATTGATGACTAGCCTTACATGTCTTTGCTCTTGAAATTGAAACTTCGCCTATTGTTATGGGGTGCCTAAGGGTTGTCTCCTGAGAGCCTCCTTGTTGCTCAAATGTGGCCTCTTTCTAAGCCAAACTCAGCATATGAATGCATTACCTCCCTCCCAGCGTGGGACATGACTCCCAGGGATGAGCCTCCCTGGCACCGAGGGATTACTACCAAGTGCCAACTGGCAATACAACTGGAAAAAGACCTCGAATAAAAGGGGGTAAAGGTAAAGACAAATGAGTTCTTATGGCTAAGAGATTTCAAAGTGAGTCGGGAGGTCATCCCAGAGATAATGCTTAGCATATCTCAGTAGGAACTCATAGACTTCCAAAGTGGATATCACCCCAAATAGAGGGGCTCCTGAGGGCCCTGGAGACACCCAGGTCCTATGTCAGGGCAGATAGCTCCAGAGTTTGGTGCCTTGCCAGTGGGCCCTACTTTGGAATTTGTGCCCCTGAGAGTGACAGAGTTGGACTCAAATATGTCTCCTCTGCACATGGTTCATCTCTCCCTTCTATTCAAACCTATTAGTGGTGCTGGAGTTTGTTGGTGTACATCCAGAGACTGGAGTCTTTGGGCTGTCCATGTGCCAGCTGAGCCCAGAATTTCAGTGGAGCTGCAACTCCTACTCTGCAGCTCAATGGACTCATCTAAGACACCTGGCGGGGAGATGATGATGGACAACGACCATCCCAGGGAATGGAAAGAGTCTGCAGCTGCAGGCAGGATTATCTCATCCATCTTATCCATGGTATATAAGCCCCTTCTCAATTGGAGGTGGAGTGGACATCACCATCCCAGACTCCTCAGGATTAGGGGAAGAACTATGGACTAGAGTGGACTTACTGGTATTCTGTTGTAGATATATTGTGATTCCAGCAATGGAAGAAATTACACATTAATGTGGAGCCAGTGGCCACTGGATGCTCTGGGGGAAGGGAGAGGGAAAAGCAGTTGTAATACGGGGGCTTTTTCGAGACTTGGGAATTGTCCTGAGTGACGGTGCAATGACAGATAAAGGCCATTTTATATCATCATATAACATGCAGAACTGTGTGGGAGAGAGTGTGGTCTACAATGTGAACCGTGGTCCATGCTTAGTGGCAAAGCCCCAGTATGTGTATATCCATTGCAGATGATGTGCCACACTAATGAAGGATGTTTACGTGGGAGGTTGTGGGAGGAGTGGGAGGTGGGAAACATGGGAATCCCTTTAATTTTTGTGTAACATTTATCTAATCTAAGTATCTTTTTAAAAAAATTTTTTTTTTTTAATTTATTTAATTAAAAAAAAAAAAAAGATGTCATCAAGGTGATGCCTTCTCCCAGAAGAATGTGGTGTTCTAGGACTGGCTGCTGGTGATCCTAGGTCTTTGGCTTTTCTGTCATGTGGCAATGCACATGGCAGCATCTCCTCCTTTCTCTTCCAGGTTGCATTGATTTCCAGCTTCTGACTGCTCCCTGTGGCTTCTCTCTCCCTCTTTCACTCTGCTTTTAAAGGGCTCCAGTAATCCAGACTAAAACCCAAGATGTTTCTGCTGGAGTACACCTTAACTGAAGTAACATTCTGAAAAGATCCTATTTACAGTGTGTCCACACCCACCAGAATGTGGACCAAGAAGATGTCCAAACTGGGGTACACAATTCATACCAAATGAGGTAGCTCAAGTGTTTTATATCATTTTCATTTTAAAATAAAAAGTAGATTTTTAAAAATTGGAGGCCCAAAAGTAGAATAATCAGAAGTAGGTCAAAGGAGTTGTTCCTGTTACCATTTCTGCCTCTTGTCCCACCACCACCATCACCTCTCTCATCCCAGATGTGGTGGTTAGGAGGGAGGGGGCCCTGGGACCAGCAACCTGACCAACAGTAGAAATCGCCTCACCTGGGATGAACTCTACTCCATCTACATGCCCTGATCATGCTCTTGGTTGTTAAGAATCAAGGAAGCAAAAGCGTTTCACTGTTGGAATCTTCCTTAAAACTCTTCACACACCTGTACACCACCTGGATCCAGGTGCAAAAGAGCTTTACAAGCCCAGCAATGGGCAGAAAAAAGGTCCTTTTAAAAGCTTTTTTTTGGTCCATACACAGCAGCCTGTTATTGTTCCACAGAGCAATCCATTCTTACCATCATATAGGAAAGGATTGGGTCCCAGGTTTGTTTTTGTGATTCATATGGCTTTTCTCCATGAAAATACTACTTCTTAAATGACACTGCTCACCCATCATGTGCACTGAATTAATTTCTTAGAAGAAGAGATGGATGGACATTGCCATCCTCCTTCCCCCGTGATCAACCATTTCGTTTAGAGAACGCTCTGGGACTCTCTATTCTAAGCAAGTGTGGTGAATATTAATACCTGCCCTACCTGCTTAGGGAGGCCACAGGAATTGAGAAATCCAGACAGACATGGATTTGCATATAGATTCCAGAAATTATTATTTGATTTGGTGGAAGCTACTGAATTCACCGAGCCTCATCTGGAAAATGGTAACAATCATTATTTTCCCTGATTGGATTGAAATGATAATCCCTAAAATGTCTTGTCCAAAGCACCCAACATGGAGTAGGACATAACAAATGTGCTGTGGGAGCCAAAGGCATACTTCCGTTCTGGTGCTTTGTGGGGCCGTAGGCCCGAACCTGACTCAAACATCTTTGACCCAATAGCAGAACATTACTATTGGTGGATGTTATCAAGAATCAAAGGGTCTCCTTTTCTTCTAAAACTTCACAGTATAAGATGGAAGTCATTGACTCCAACCAACAGCGACAACTGGGAAAACCAGATGAGACATGTGCTAATTAGTGAAATGGAGTGAATAAAGGAATGGTGCAAGAGTTTCTGCTGTGGTTGTGTGGTGGATGACTTGTGAGTGACAAGTCCAGACAAGATGGGCTTTGGGGGGTGGGGGAAATCACCCTGCTGGCCCAGCTCATTGGGAAAGGCTTGATGAGAGAAGCATGTTTTGAGAAATATCTGAATATTTGTAGGAGGGAGGTTTTGAGCCAGGAGGGGAAGTTTACTCCAGGTACAGGGCGTGGCCTGAGAGAGTTCAAAGGGCAGACGTGATTTTTTTAAAAGCAGTTTTATTCACATACCATACAATTCATCCAAAATGTGCAATCAGTGGCTCTCAGTGTAAGCCCAGAGTTGTGCATTCATCACCACAATTTTAGAACGTTTTCATTACCCCACAAAGAAAAACCCCATACCCCTTGTACTGTCTTTTGTTGACACTTAGCATTGGTATAGTAACTTTTTTACAACTGATGGAAGAATATTAAAATATTACTGTTGGGGGTCGGATGTGGCTCAACTGGTTGGGCATCCGTCTCCCATATGGAGGGACCCGAGTTCGATCCCCGGGACCTCCCGGTTAAAAAAAAAAAAAATATATATATATATATATATATTACTGTTAACTATAGTCCATAGTTTGCCTTAGATGTATTTTTTCCCATATACCATCCTATTATTAACATCTTGCAATAGTAACATATATTTGTTCTAGTTCATGGAAGAACGTTCTTATATTTTTACTATTACCACAATCATCGTCCACAACAGGGTGCTGTACAGTCCCACGTTTCATCCTCTAGCTTTCCTTCTAGTGACAGACACGACCCTAAACTCCTTTCAACCACAACCACACCCACATTTCAGCGCTGTTCATTACACGCATAGTAATGTAAATGGAGATGATCTTTTGAGGAGAGGAGGAGTTGTCAAACCACAGCCAACATTGTTCAAAAATTGGTAGCGGATGAGCAAATCCCAGAGATGCATAAAATGTTTCCTCTAACGTGTGTGTCCTTCAGTTTAGGGTCCTAATATTAGAGTAAGGGGCAGGGGACTTGGGGCCATTTCAAAGGCGACTAGCAGTTGAAAACGTCACAAGGAAAAGCCAAAGGGACTGGGAGCTGGGACAGCAGATGGTTGAGGAGAGACTGCCTCGCTTCATTTTCTTAAGGCCGGCCTTGGGAGTGGCGTGGCAGGTGAGAAGAGATGTTTGAAATTTCAGCAGAAGGATATAGTGAAGACAAAGATAAATCAGTGATTCCTATATGGCTTCTGACACAAAAGAGTAAAAGTTTATAATATGAATTTGAATTCTTATACAGTTTAGTTCCTAGGAGTTCTCTCTGTAGAGAACAAACCACTTTGCCCTCATGCTACATCGGGTTGTGACATTCACCCTACAAACATCGGCTCCAACCCCATAAAGCTGAATGCAGCCTCAGCATGTCCAACACCCAGGGATTTGCCACTGGGTAATTTTCAGGTCCCCTTGAGCTGGTGTTTTAGGACACCAACCCCGCCCCCACCCTTGCACTTTACATCCAACAGCTTTTCCCTGTCGTCTGCGCAGTTCTGCTTCTCTCTTTCACTCAGACAAACTTGGCACTGCTCCAAACCTGCCATTTCCACATGGGCTCACGAACTGAACCTGAGCCACCAGGGAGAAGAGATGCTCCGCCATTACAGAATGTGGAGAAAGGAGGCTGATGTGGAGGGCTCTGTTATGAATAAACACACACACGATTCTTAAACTCGATGGTATTGCAGAGACTGCTGTGTGTTCACCAAGCTCTGTCTCCTTTTCCTCCCGGCCTCACTTGCAGCCAGGTGGGGCCACGTGGCTGAGTCCTGGGCAGTGGAACATGGGTGGTAGTAAGGTGTGGCCAGGCCATTAAAAGGCTCCCTCAAGGTCCTCCATGCTCTCCCTTTCTTCCCTTAACTGCTGGCCAGATCCAGAGGAGGCAGCCATGAGCCAAGTGGCCCCAGGGGACAACAGAGCCATGAGCTGGAAGGAGCTGAGTCTCCCCTGACTCTGTAAGACACTCCCACCCCATCAGCTCACATTGGACTATGACAGGAAAGAGAAATAAACCTTCATTGTGTTTAATCGCTGAGACATAAGGGGTTGTTTGTTACAGTGCTTGCTCTATCCTGACTAATACACTTAGAAAGTAGAGCATGGTTTCTCTCTGGGCTATACAGATGTGCTGGTGTGTATATTAAGATGGGTGACCTATGGGAAAGCTTGTTCATGAAGCCTCTGAGTTATGGGACCAGAAATGTTGGAAGGAAATAAACTGAGTTCAAAGAAATTGAGAAGAGCATCAGGTAAAAATGGAAGATAACATTTAGGCATGAATTCCTTGCCCAGACAATTCAATAGGGAAAGAGTAATCTTTTCAACAAATGGTGCTGGAACAACTGGATATCCACATGCAAAAGAATGAAGTTGGACAACTTTCTGACACCATACACAAAAATTAACTCCAAGGGGGATCACAGACCTAAATGTAAGAGCTAAAACTATAAAACTCTTAGAAGAAAACAGGAGTAAGTCCTCATGGCCTTGGATTAGGCAAAGCCTTTTAGATATGATGCTCAAAGCACAAGCAATGAAAGAAACTAATTGATACATTTTTTAGGAGATACTGGGGATTGAACCCTGGACCTCATACATAGGAAGCAGATGCTCAATCACTGAGCTACACTTGCTCCCCTGAAAAAAAAATAGATGAATTTGATATCAAAATTAGCAATTTTGGGGGAGCGGATGGCCACACACAATGTGGATTGGCCACACACAATGCTAAAATTGGTGTATCCGGGTGTCTGGGGTGTAGTGGTATGTTGCTATTCTCTGTATGGAATTTGTGTTATTTTTGCAATTGCTCTGTGAGTTTGAAAGTATTTTCAAATAAAAATTAAAAGACACACAGTAAGATAACATTTCACACTTAACCAGAATGGCTACAATTTGAAAAAGACAGAAAACAATGAAGGTTGACAAAGCTACAGAGAAATTGCTGGTGGGAATGTAAAATGGTGCAGCCACCTTGGAAAACAGTCTGAAAATTCCTCAGAAATTGTTAGACATAGAGTTACCACATGACCCAGTAATTCCACTCCTAGACATAAACCAAGAGAAATGAAAATTTATGTCCACACAACACAAAACTTTTACATGAATGTTTATAGTTGCATTATTCATAGTAGCCAAAAAGTGGACACAATCCAAATGTCCATCAATTGATGAATGAATAACAAAATGTGGTATATCCATACAATGGAACACTATTCAGCAATAAAAAGGAATGACGTACCAATATAAGCTACAACAGGGACGAATCTTGAAAACCTTATGCTTGGTGAAAGAAGCCAGGCACAAGAGGCCAGCTAGTGTATGATTCCATTGATATGAAATATTCAGAATAGCAAATCCAAGGAGGCAAAAGTAGAGTAAAGGCTTCCAGGGCTGGGATGGAGTTCGGGGTGGGGGTAAAAATGGGGAATGGTTGCTTAATGGGTATGAAGTTCCTTTGGGGGATGATGAAAATATTCTAAAATGGATTATGGTGATGATGGCACAATTCTGTGAACCTACTGAAAACCATTGAATTGGGTGAATTATATAGTGTGTGAATTACAACTCAATAAAACTGTTAAAAAAAACAAAATACTGTCTATTTGATGACATAATGACATGTTTCCACCTGCAGAGTGACATCCTGGCCTCACACACAGCAAAGGGGCTGCAAAGGACCAGCCCAGGGCACCACCCTCAGGGACCCCCATGCTGGGTGCCCACAGGGCCCGGAGGCCCCTCCTCAGAAAGTTCAGAGGGCTCCTGGCAGTGACGTGTCGGAAAGTGTTTAATAACTGAGTCTCTTTCGGGAAAATAATTTAAAAGCCTTGATTTGTAGCATTTACCGATTTCCCTGGTGCAAACACTTCCCCGTGGCTGATTTCAAGTCACTAACATGGAACACAGGGCTGGGGCAGACACGGGCAGTATGTGCCCCTATCCAGCATTTCCATTATACAAATATGATCGGTGTAGCTAGCCTCGTGGGCAGAGCTGGTAGTAAAATGTTGTAAAATACTTAGGAAGTGATGAGTTTTGAGCATTTACTTTGGTTGTCTTTAATATAATTTTATTGTAAGTTTGTATAACTTAATTGTCAGTAATGTCTGCATGCAAAATTCCTGAAAACCTCTCGTGAGCTGGTCTGAGCTGGCTCCGGCAACCGCTGGCCCCTTAGTTTATTTCAGGGGGAGGCTGGTCGGAGGAAGGGAAAAGACAAATGGACAAGGTTTCTCTCCTAGCGCTTCCCTTCTCAGCCCGCCCTTTACTGGACAGAAGTCCTCTGCCTGCCCTGGCCGAGTCAGGCAGCCCCTGAGACGGTCCCTGGGTGGGGGGTTTCTTTTCCTTCCTGTCTAAAGGAGGTCTCTGGCTTTGGGGTTCTAGCCACCATCTGCCCTGCATATGCAGGTGTCCTGCCCCACTCTCCCCATCCCATGTCCACGCCCAAGGAAAACTAACAGGGGAGCAACAATGGGGCAGGCGGGGACGGCAGCCGGTTTAACAGGTACCCGAGGTTCACAACAGATGAACTTTAAAGTTATAAGAAATTTGGCTTGAATCTATCACCCTCCCCCCGGAGTCAAATGAAACGCATGGAAGAGCGGCATTTACCCCGAAAAGTCCTGCTGATATCCTCGGGCTGTTAGCCCTGACAACTTGGGCTAATATGCTTAGGACAGAATCCAGGCTTCTTTTGTTGGTTTGCCAGAACAAATGGACCTCTAAAGATCTGCTGAGGCTGCCTCCTAGGAAGGCAGGGGTAAGGATCTCTTCCCTGTCTCCTAAGGAACTGGTGGCCACCTGGACCCCCCAGGCGGGATGGGCCACCCCCTCCTCAACACTCCCACAGCTCTTTGCTTATTTTTCCATCTCTGTGCTCAGTCTGCCAATATTTCCTGAGCACCCAGTAAGAGCTGGCAACTGGAAATACAGTCATGAAAACACCAGCCCAGTCTCTGTTCTCAGGGACATCGTACATCTATTGGGAGAACTTACCACCTTCTATTATGGTTCGTCATGTACACACCTATGTCTGCTAACAGGGAGCGCATCCCACACACCCAGAAGTTTCTGAGAACCCTGTAGGACCAGTGTAGGTGCTCAGTAGAGTTTGTGGTTAAATGAAACACGTCCGTAGAAACAGACTATTTATTCCATGAGCCCAGGCCTCTGATAGCTCCTAGTGAAAAAGGAAACCTGAAACTCCTCAACCTCACAGAATCACGGACGCAGGCTGCTCCAGCTGCAATCTTCCCTACGACCCACTAGCATCCTTCAGCCACTGGCCACTCCATAGCCACAAATGAGTGGACGAATGAGTGAATCATTAATTTAAGAGCAGTTTAAATGACTGGGACAGAAATACCCTGAGGAGAAAGCAAAATGATTATTCATAAGACGTTCTGAGACTCCCGGAGGTTGTAGGGTATGACTGCGGTGAGAGAATCTATTTGTAACCAGCACTGGCATAAGAATTTAAGAAATGCTTTAAAAAAAAATGTAATGAAGACAAAAGGGGAACCAAGGAACAGATGGGAAGTTTCCAGTCCCTTTCAGCAATGCCCATCTATCATCTGCATCACTGTAAATATGTGGAACTCAAAAACAAATACCCGTGAGCAGGTAGAAACACTGTATGTGCACACACGCTCACACATGCAGGCACGGCCACCGGTCACCCAGAGGCCCCACTTGCGTCTTTTTGTTTTAACAAACGAGCTCTGGAAGAGAGGAAAGTATTTCCGAAGTTACACTGAATCATAACTGTATAGGCGTAGTTCGTATAGACCCACTGGGCTATGGTTAATTAAGTGCTTTCTCCTAAAATGTTTAAAATGATTTCCTAACGTCTGATTTTACGCAAATCAAACGGGACCTCCTTATTTTGGAACACCATTTATCTGATGTAATGACTCCCCCTTTCCTCTGTAGAGAAATGATGTGGAAAAGTCAAACATGTATGTCTTTTCCCAAACAGCTTTCAATCTAATGGGACAAACAATGAGCAAACACGCATAAGAATTCGTCCACATAAGGCATCTCAGTTCGATGCACTGCCGTCTGTCACAGGATGGTCTACAGAAATAGTTACTGCGTCCGCTGTAGGAAGAAGCGCAGTCTTCAGAGCCACTTAGAGAACGTGGCTTTAGACTCTGTGGCCCTGGGTCCACGGCCTCACAGAATGAGCTAGAAAGGGTATTACAGATCTCTCTGTTTATAGCAGGGGAGACTGAGGAGGGTAAAGGTTTTGGCACTAACAGGAGTTACTGTCCATCGACGCCTTTATTACATTCACCAGGCTGCTTAGCCTTCCAGGTCTGCCCTCTGCTTTCCTTCTGCTCTTTGGTGTGGTCCTCGAGGGGGATTTCCCAGCCCAGCAGCACCAGCTGGGACCTTGTTAGAAATGCAAATTCTAGACCCACCTTAGATCCACTGAATCAGAAACTTCGGGGTGGGGTCCAGCCACCTGTGCTTTACCAAGCCTCCCAGGGGTACTGACACAGGCTAAAGTCAGAGAGCCACGGGACAGCCCGGGACATCCTTAGCCTGGGCTTCCAGTTGGACCTTGGCCAGTGGGGAACCTGGGCAGGAGATCCCAGCCAGAAGGAGGAGTGATTTCGGGGTACACTTTTTCCCTGTATTGTCTAGGACTGGCTGGCCGCACACCTGCACCAAAGGTCACTAGCTCTCAGGGCGGCCGTGGAGCTGCTTTCTGCAGCCAGGGACCCTGCAGGCCTAGGGAAGGGAGCAGTCCCTGTACCAGCCCCAGAATACTGCTCTATCCCTAGAGGTTCCCCTCCACCCCACCCACACCTTACAAAGGGTCTTACCTAACCCTTCTCTAATTATCCTAATTTAAATGTGCCACCTGGGATACTCAACTGACACACGGAGAGTTAGAAACCTGCTTGACTGGAGCTGAGCGATGGGCAGAAAGCACAGCGTGGGGCTGCAGGAAGCTCCTAACACAGGGTGAGAATCTGCTGTCCTCTCTTCGGCCCCAATAGCACGAGTGACACTGGCATATTCCCAAATCCTGTATTTCCTGTAAAATAACATACATGCTTAGTAACACCAAACATGGCTGAGCAGTCTGCTGTGTAATTTTGAAGACAAAATCTGTTTTTCCCCATAGACTCCCTATCTTGAGTGTCTTCTTTTCAGCCTCTCAGCTGCTCGCTGATCCAGTTTGTCTGCACCAGGCGGCTGAGGGCCTGGTGAGCCCTAGTCCTCCAGGCCTTCTTGTTCACCCCTTTGCCCTTGGGAACTTCTTCCCTCTTAAATCCACTCTCCCTCTTCCTGGTGGGTTTGTTTTGTTTTGTTTTGTTGCTTTAATGCTGTTCCCCCACCTAAAATGCCCTCCCTATGTGTGGATTAAAAATCTCAGTGAGTTGAAATTCATCTCCTCCTCCTTTTTTTCCCTTAGCATTTCACACCTTTATTTTAGCATTTACCACATCCTCCCTTGTGCTCTAAGCTTTTGTTTCTGCTTATTTCCTCTTAAGCTCCTTGGAGCAGATCTTTAGCCCAAGGCTTGGCACCTTGCAGCACAAGATGCCCACTGCCTGGAAATGCTGGAGGTCATCTGACTGTGTCAGGACCGCCACCAGACCCAGGCTCCCTAACTCAGTCCAGAATGCTTTCTGCTGCTGGGGAACAGTGGAGCCCCTTAGAGACACTCTGTGTTGTGTTTGAAAATGTGGTTTGGCTTCTTGATGTTCATTAATGCCTCTCAATTTCTTCTTTAATACATTTTCAATTAAAATAATAATAATGCATTAACTCTGATGCTGTGCTCTCAAACATGCAAAGTGCACGCTCAAGCCTCTGGTCATGAGCTCCTGAAGAAGACCAGGGATACTGCGATGGCTGGATTTCCAGCCATCAACTCTCAGTTGGTGGTGGCCACAGTCTGAACTGACTGCACTGCCTCTAGACCCAACATAAGCAGCGATCTTCCTTTTCACAGTTATTCTGACATGTTTTAATGGACTCTTTCCTCTGCAGGATCGCTGCTCATGTAACCCACTTTCCCTGTAAGGATTCTGTTGTTCCCACAGAAAATCAGCAAGGTAAGTTAAAGGACAGGAAGGCCAGCTATTCGAGTGTTAAAGTCTTTGGTGACGATCTAATGGACTGGCCCCAAAATGTTCCACTTGGGCTTCTGGAGGACGGGGTAATCAGTTGTTTTGCCTTCAGGTCACCTCCTCACAGTCTTAGCCACAGGAATCTCTTTGAGATGATGACTTAGACCCCTGATCAAGAAGCCAACACCCTGCTGACAAGAGGCCTGAAGTCCCAACGACGACCAATGCTCAAATCTCTGAGGAACCAGCGCTTCTTATCGCTCCAGGGAAGAGCCCTCCCTTTGAGTGCTCAAGTACAAAGTGGGGTGGGGGGAGATCACAGGATAAAGGCCTACTTCCTGCCTTCACTCTCTTTGATTTCTTCTTTAGAGAATCTCAGGAGGGAAGTAGATGGACATGGGAAAGTCTGTGTTGTTAGTTCGAAAGGTCTTCTCAGCAGTTGTCAAGGTCTGTGTTCATCATCCTTTGAGTGGGGCTGTGATGGACTTAGAGGTCATAAAGGGCAACCTGATGAACCGCCAGCTGACCATTTCCTTCCTAATTCACATGGCAGCTCCTGGGTGTAAGGAACGCGTTAATAGCCAAATATCTCCATCATGGGCTGTATCTCCTAAGTGAGTCGACAGCTGTTGCTTCCGGAGGCATATCTTGATCCCTTTTGGTGGGTGCTGATGTCCTCCCACCACCCAGACTTTGTGTCAGTGCTTGTCCCAGTGGGAGCACCACACAGCTGACCTCATCCTTGTCTTGGAGAGATAACACATGACAGAGTTTTTCCAGGGCTGTGCTTGCCATATTCCATGAAAAATTCCAGGCGTTCTTTTGTTAAGCACAACTTCCTTTTATCACCAGGCTCCCTCCTTGTGAAATGTCCTGTCCTCAGTCAATTTCAAGCCTCTTGAGTCAGGGATTCCTTGACAAAGACTTCCCTCTCACAGTGGTTGGTTCCTGCGCTCATTTCTGTAGAGTAATCCAGAAGGAAAACACGGAGCAGCTGCTGTTCATTTGCTTTCAAAATACACCGTATGGGGGACAAATCCCAAAGCTTTCATTTCTCTACCTTCATTTACCTGCATGTCTGCATCACAATATAAAAGTCTTCCCTCTTCCATGGGATAGGAGGAAGGAAACATTTACATTTTAGGAATTACAAACAAAAGCTTCCAGTTTTTAAAAAACTGTTGCCTAGGTTGGTGGCTTGTCTATGCCATCAGTTGTGTGACCTTGGGCAAATTACTTGACCTCTCTAAGTGCCAGCATGTTCATCTGTAAATGGAGATATTATCTTCTGCAGGTTAATCCTGCAAGGCTAGCCCACGTGAAAACAATTAGTAAAGTATCAGGCACATAGCCAGTAGACGCAGGGCTTCTTAACCTTTTTTGTTCCACGGACCCCTTAGCAAGTCCACGCTATACTATGTATTATTTAATAAATGTATCACACCTGCACCAACACATCCCCACAAGAATAATGATTATTTTGCATTTCAATTCAAGCTCACAGACCACTTGTTAAGAACCCCTGGAGTAGAGGATGTTGGGTTTATCTGTTTTGAAGACACTAGTGATCTTAAAGAGTGCAGCTTTGATGATGTGGTACAGTTAAAGGCAATCGTTTCAGGAACTCTTTCCCGCACTCACATTTTAAACTGGAACACCAAGCAGAACCCTTCAGATTTATCATCTCCCCTTTACTGTTCTTGTTTTATGTACCCTGTCCATGCAGTTCCCAGACCTGCCCTTGTCCAGAAGCTCCATGTCTTAATCCCTTGTCTATCCCATTCAGGACCTGATGAATGGAACTAGGCCAACGGGGAAGCTATTCCAAGATAGGAATTCATTCAATACTTTTAAAGCATCTGCAAGGCCAGGGCTAGAATTAGGGGCCCCACCTTGGACCAGGCAGACGTGGTCTGACCTCGTGGTGCTTACGGCCTGGGTTACAGAATCAGGTGGTCACTCTGCTCTAGCCACACTGACTTTGAAGCAGGCTAGTTAGGGAACAAATAGACGGACCTGAAACCTGGCAGAAAAACCACCATACCCCCAAGATGGCTGCTGGAAGACCCCTGTGCGATTCCCCCTTCAGAAGGAGATTTCCTCCAGAAGCCAGGAGAAGCCCCGGATATTCTCTAGGGGCCTTATCATTGGGCCCTCCCAGGGGATTGATGGGTGGGGTAATCAGTCAAAGCAGCAAACAACTGGGGCTCCTCCCCTGTCATTAGGAAAGGGGCGGGGTAATTAATGGTTCAAAAAACAAGCACAAAGGCTGAACTGACCCATCTCTATCCTTTTGACCCCTGCTCTCCCTTTTTTCCCCTCATGCCATGATGAACTCACAGGTAGACCTGGGGATTTATAATCTATAATGGGAAATCGTAGTCTGTAAATCGGCCCTCTTTTTCACTCTTCAGCCCCTTCCTCTCTACCTGGGACCCATGATCTGTTATTTTTTCCCATTTCTCTTCTCACCTTTCCTTAACAAATTATTGGTCTAACTAACCTGGCTTGTTCCCGAAATTCATTTCTTGTAGCTTAGCCAAGAGCCTAGAGAAAATCTGGCTACAGCTTCTTCAGTGTTTCTTGACTATGGCAAGCACTTCCCTGCCTTTGCACTGATTGTTTCCACCACTTGAAATACTATGTCCCCAGAGAACTTCACGGTTTGTTCCCTCAATTCCTTCAAGTCTCTGCTCAAATATTCCCTTACTAGGATGCCTTTCCTGACCACTTTATTTAAATAGCCTCCCCACCCCCATTCCCTTCTACCTCCTTACCCTGCTTCATTTTTCTTCATAACACTTAGTAGCACCTGACATTATATAGTTATGTCTCTTTCTTAATTGCTTATCTCTGTCCACTAAAATGCATGCCCCAGAGAGTAGGGATTTTGTCCATTTTGTTCATTGCTATATCACCAATACCTAGAGCAGTGCCTAAAACATCCTGCAAGCTCAGTAAATATTGGTTGAATGAATGAATAAATGAAAACAAGGACTTAAACAGGAATCACAGGCCAGTGAGATAAGCGTGACAACTGGAGTTATACAAGATGCTCTAGGAGCACATTTGAAGGGTGCTGAACTCAGGCATGGAGGGCCAAAAGTAGGGGCAGGGAAGGGAACGTGCTTCAGACAGAGGAACAGCATGCTCGAAGACCAGAAAGTGACAGAGACGGGGTGCATTGGAAGATCTGAGAGGCCTTGGGCTTGGATGGTCCTAAGGGCCAAGAGATGAGGGGGAGGGGCCAGAGCCTGCAGAGCTGGGGGCGGGCATTCGACCCCAGAGTCCTCCCTGCCAATCACATAAGTAGCCATCAAGCAGTGGCCGTAAGTGTTAGGAGCAGAGTGGAACCCACTGGTCTAGGCTGGGTGGGAGTGAAGTGGGAGACAGCCAAGAATGTATTGTATTTTGATCTTTTGTTAAACTGAGTGAATAAATCCCATTGATTCATTCATTGACTCATTCTTTAATATTCTTTCATTTATTCTTTATTCTTTAATTCAGCAAATGTTGATTAAATACCTACAGCGTGGCAGGCACTGTGTAGTTATGGGGGTGACTGGCTCAGATATATTCCTTGCCTTTGCAGAGCTGTCTGTCCTTATTGCAAGTTGTAATAAGGAGCTGAAGGAAATAAATAAGAGGCAAATTGGACTTCTGGGAAGATGGCGGACTAGTAAGACACGGGAATCTCTTCTCCAGAAAAATAGCTAGAGGACAAGCTGAAACAGCCCCGAAAAAGATCTTCTAGGGTTTAGGACAGCAGGTGAAGGCTGCACACCACCCAGAGGAGAGAGGGACAGAAGAGGGAAATCGCGACTACAGAACCGTGAGTTGCAAGCAGCAGCTTCTGCTGCTGCCGGCACCCTCCCCCACACTCTTCAGAATTCTCGGGCCCCTGGGCCTGCGACCACAGACAAAGGGGGCTTCAGGGATCTGCCACTCCTGGAAAGGGGAGAGAGAGGGACACAGCCTTAGGCTGGCTCAGGTTCGGACCTGAAATTTGGGCTGCAGAGCCCCACGGACCCTTCCACACGGCGGTTTGCCCTAGGAGCCCAGAAAGGACTGGAGAAATCCAACCCTCGCAACCTCCCTCTCTTCTAGCCTGGACTAATTGTTGAAGACACCATGGGAGAGGGGAGAGAGAGCCTGGGGCTAACCCTGCTTTGGACTCCCAGGTTTGGTCTGCCCTGTCCCGAGAGCCCTTCCAGGCCGGGTGGGGCTGCGCCATTGTTTGCCTTGAAGCCTGCAAGGGGCTAAAGATATACAAACCTCCCAATCTCCTCCTCTACTAACAGGGACTGATTGTTGAGGATTCAGAAGGGAGTGGAAATATTTCCTAGCTGGGAAAAGGGGGGCGCTACGAGAGAAGTCTGGAGAACTGTCTCAGAAAGTTCCTAGCCCCCAGACAGGAAGCTCTATCACATTGATCTGGTCTGTGTCACAACAAATACGCTCTGAACAGGCATTGAATTGAGAGCAGCCAACAAGCGCCATCTCCTGGCAGACCAAGGAAGTACACATAAGAAAATTAATAAGTAAGCGAGTCTTTTCCTGGCCTCTATAGCCTCCCTGCCCAAGGCCCTAGGAAACGACTCTACAACCAATTACTGGGTCCAGTGCCCCGTTGTGAGCAACCAGCAGAACAATCCTAACAATCAAGGTTGAGCCAAAAATCAAAGAGCGGTGATAACTCACAGCCTCCTGCCACTAAAACCCCATAAAAGAGAAAGAGATAGAGCATCTAAGTAAAAATACAAACTAACCAGATGCCTAAGCACCAACAAAAAATTATGGGCCATACTAAGAAAATAGAAGACATGGCCCAAGAAAAGGAATACAGCAAAGTCCCAGAAGAGATGCAGAATTTGAGAGAACTAATCAGTGAGATGAGCACACATTTCCAAAATCAAATTAATGAGATGAAAGAGAATATAGTTAAAGAGATCAATGACATCAAGAAGTCATTGCGCGAACGTAAAGAAGAATTTGAAATCATGAACAGAAAAGTAACGGAGTTCATGGGAATGAAAGACACAATAGGTGAAGTCAAAAATACATTTGAAGCATACAACAGCAGACTTGAAATGATAGAAGAAAGAATAAGTGATACTGAAGACAGAGCAGCTAAAATTGAAGAGAGAAAAGAATGGAAAAAATTGAACAGGGGCTCAGAGAATTGAATGACAACACAAAACGCAAGAACATACGTGTCATGGGAGTTCCAGAAGGAGAAGAGAAAGGAAAAGGGGCAGAAAGAGTATTTGAGGAAATAATAGCTGAAAATTTCCCAACTCTCACGAAAGAAATGAACTTACATGTCCAAGAAGCACACCGTACCCCAATAAGAATAAATCCAAATAGACCTACGCCAAGACACATATTATTCAGAATGTCAAATGTAAAAGATAAAGAGAAAATTCTCAGAGCAGCAAGAGAGAAGCAAACGATCATGTACAAAGGACGTCCAGTAAGACTTTGTGCAGATTTCTCTTCAGAAACCATGGAGGCGAGAAGACAGTGGTATGATACAATTAGGAAAGTGAAAGAGAAAAACTGCCAGCCGAGAATTCTTTATCCAGCAAAACTGTCCTTCAAATATGAAGGTGAATATAGAGTATTCACAAACAAACAGAAACTAAGAGAGTTTGCAAAAAAGAATCCACCTATGCAGGAAATATTAAAGGAAGGCTTAGAACCTGAAAGAAAAAGACAGGAGAGAGAGGCTTGGAGGAGAGTATAGAAGAAAGAAAAGCAGAAAGGATAACCAAAAGAGTAAAAAGAAAGACAAAAATAAGATGACATATGAAAACCAAAGAATAAAATGGAGGAAATAAATAGTGCATTTTCAGTAATATCATTGAATGTGAATGGGTTAAATTCCCCAATCAAAAGATACAGGCTGACAGAATGGATAAAAAAACACGAGCCATCCTTATGCTGCTTACAAGAAACTCATCTCAGGCACAAAGATACAAGCCGGCTGAAAGTAAAAGGTTGGAAAAAGATACTCCATGCGAATAGTAAACAGAAAAGAGCAGGGGTAACTATACTAGTATCAGACAAAACAGACTTCAAATGCAAAAAAGTGATAAGAGATGCGGAAGGCCATTATATATTAATAAAAGGGACGATCCTCCAGGAAGATATAATAGTCATAAATATCTACGCACCTAACCAGGGTGCCCCAAAATATATGAGACAAACTCTGGCAAAACTGAAAGGAGAAATAGACATTTCTACAATAATCGTCGGGGACTTCAACACCCCTCTCACATCATTAGATAGAACAACTAGACAGAAGATCAACAAGGAAACAGAGAACTTGAACAATATGATAAACAAGTTAGACCTAGCAGACATATACAGAACACTGCATCCCAACTCAGCGGATTATACATTCTTCTCAAGTGCCCATGGATCTTTCTCCAGGATAGATCACATGTTAGGTCACAATACAGCTCTCAATAAATATAAAAAGATTGAAATTATACAAAGCACCTTCTCAGATCATAATGGAATGAAACTAGAAATCAATAACAGTCAGGAAAAAAGGAAATTTGCAAATATGTGGAGGCTGAACAACACACTCCTAAATATTCAGTGGGTCAAAGAAGAAATTGCAAGTGAAATCAGTAAATATATTGAGACAAATGAAAATGAGAACACAACATATCAAAACTTATGGGATACAGCAAAGGCAGTCTTGAGAGGGAAATTTATAGCCCTAAATGCTTATATTAAGAAACAAGAAGGAGCTAAACTCAAAGATTTAACTGAACAACTTGAGAAACTAGAAAAAGAACAGCAAACCAATCCCAAAGCAAAAAGAAGGAAAGAAATAAAAAAGATTAGAGCGGAAATAAATGAAAATGAGAACAGAAAAGCAATAGAGAAAATCAACAAAACCAAAAGCTGGTTCTTTGAGAAGATCAATAAAATTGACAAACCCCTCGCTAGACTAACAAAGAAAAAAAGAGAGAAGATGCAAACAAGTACAATCAGAAATGAAAGGGGGGAAATTACAAATGACCTCACAGAAATAAAAAGAA
>JAKSZT010054335.1:18751862-18820097 GCA_026826555.1 Tolypeutes matacus | reverse complement strand
CTGGAGGACATTATGTTGAGTGAAGCAAGCCAGACACAAAAGGACAAATACTGTATGAATGCATTACTATGAACCAGATATATTGTGTAATATATTGTTTGATTCACACACACAAAAAAAAACAAAAAAAAAACAAACAAAAAACAAAACAACAAAAAAATTTACATGTATCCATTGCATTTGATTGAGAAATGTATATATTTGTTCATCAAAAAAAAAAAAAAAAAAAGAGGCAAATTGGCACAAACCCTGTGATGATAAGGTGAGTGGCGAGGGATGGTCAAGGGACCGTGAAATTACGATCCTCACTTTCACTCCTGGGGCTGAGGGCAGTAACCTAGAGATGCTTAAGTGAGGAGCTGACCAGACAATGGCCACCGGTGGCTTCTCTGGGGCCCTCCATTTTATTCTGAAACCTCTCTTTCTCTCCATCTAATCATGGAGCCTCGCCTCCTGCCTCCAGACCTTTGCCTGGACCCTCTGGGCTGCCTGAACTGTCCCAGCCGGCTCTTCTGTGGCCTTCGGTTCACTTGGAATTATAGGTTTAAATACAGCATCATCAGACTCTGCAGTGCAGGGTAGGGGGCCCTCCAAAGCCAGGGGGCACCCCGCTACTGAAGTTAGATAAATGCGTTCTCACGCTGTTCCAAACTAATTTCCTAATTCCCACGGGCTTCATTTTACACCAAACAAAGGACAAGAGGTCCCCGTCTGAGACTGTCAGTCATGGGACCCAAATGTAAATTCACGTTCCTCTCGTGACCCCTGTCAGTTGCGGTATGCCCCGGTTAGGTTACCTCTCCGGCTGCACCTGTAATCAGGAATGTCCTCCCTCCCCCCCACGCCACTAATTTCCCTTCTGCCACGGAAACAACCTCTGAATTCTCCCTTTCTTCCCTGGGATCTCTTCTGCAAGAAAGGTTATTTCCCTCTGACCCCACCCTGTCTAAGTATGTTCCTCCCACGGCAAGTTCTGTCCAATACACCTGCCTGCTGGCTGACCGCCAAATCAATTGTCTTATGTTTGACGTATGTTCCTCTCCTATGCGTGGGCTGGTTTATCAGTGAGCTTCCAGAGGTCAAAAACTATCGCTTTATTTGCATAATTATGATTACATGGTAAATAGGTAAATGGAGCAAATGAGAGAACCCAGTGTCTGTCCCAGAGTTGGGACAAAAGATGGTAGTGATTGCTGTTCAAGAATGGATTGTTTTAAACTAGGTATGTCTTGTTTCTGAAGCAATAATAGATGAACACGGTATGAAAGGCTGAGTCCTCTCCCCCAGCCACAGTTCCCCTCCCCAGGCAGCTGCCGCTGCTGTTTCTTGCGGAACCATCCCGAGGTTTCAGGAAGAGGTTCTTCATAAGTGAGGCTTTCACTATGGAGGAAAAATCACTATAATCCTGCTGCACAGCCATGCAGAAGCTACCGTCTTTCCCCCTTCTGATCCCAGCTGTGCCCTGCCTTCACCCTGACATTCCCAGTTATTCCAGTCTGAAAGAGAAAATAAATCAAAGTAGCAAAAAGGGGTTTGAAGGGATGTAGACTCTCTCCTAGGGCAGCCTCATAAGGAATTGTGGGGCCTCCTCAGCTGCCTAGATGGAGTCTGAAGCAGCATCTCTAAACGCAGGTTGATCAGTATGATGAGACGTACAGAAATATAAGGTTTGCTGTGATCATTATATATTTTCAAGTCTATTTAAAGAAAAAAAAAAAAAAAGAAAGAAAGAAACCAAATGCTAATTCACCAGCAAAACACACACACATATTTTAAAGTGGTGGGGCTATGAATGATTGTTTTCTTTCTTTATTCTATTTTATAAATGTTCTTTAACGTGATTTTACAATAAAAATCTAGAATATACTTTATAGTTTATAATACATTAGTTGAATTTAATTTAATTTCTCTGCCTCTCATTATGCATGCATGTTTAAATAGCAATATAGCACATTAGAAGGGGAAAGAAAATAAACTCTTTGATTCGTTAAAATACATTCAACCAATGAAATCCATTCCATTCTTGTCTATAAGTTTATTTCTTGAGAGCACATAGAAACAAAGTGTATTCTATAAGGCTGTCATTCTCTAGCTTGCCAGAATATTGGAATCACCTTGAGAGCTTTAAAAAAAATATGGACGCTCAGGTCTCAGTTGCAGAGATTCTGATTTAGTTGGTCTGCAGTGTGTCCTGGGTTTGGGTCTTTTTAAAAGCTACCCAAGTAATCCTAATGCGTATCCAAGATTGAGAGTCACTGATTTAAAGAAAGAAAACAGGAATAAACCCTATCTAGAATTCATCAAAATAGACCTGACTAATAAGAAAGTATTTTTATAAACCACAACTAATGTTGTTCAAACTGAGAAGAAAATATAGTATTTTTGCAGTTTAAGAATGAAAAATATCCTAGAATTTAAAGTTTATTAGAAATAATAAGATCCCCACAAATTAGGAGTGCCTGGCATTTCACATGTATCACCTCCAATCTTCATCAGACCTCTAAAAAGTAAATAGCATGATACCTACATTTTAAAGATGAGGCATGTGACAGTTTGCAGCTTCTTGTGGACTCCAGAAAAGATCATGTTCTTGGAGCTAATCTGTTCCTGTGGGTGTGGGGCCCTTTGATTGGATGAGATTCGGCTGGGGGCAGCTTTGATTAGATTGTCTCAGCAAGACCTGACCCTGCGTGGGTCTTGATCCTCTTGCTGGAGTCCTTTATAAACGGAGGACTGAAAGAGACCCAGACAAAAAGCGGCAGAGACACACAAATCCTGGGCCTGGAAGAGACCGGGAGGAGAGGGAAGAGACGAACCCTAGGCCTCATCACCCACAGCTGAGCTCAGGCAGAAAGTAAGCCTGGAGGAGAAGGCAGAGACCAGGCTGGAGAGCTGGCATTGTGTCTTGCCACGTGGCAGGAGTTCAGGAAAGCCGGTAGCCAACCTTTGGTGAGACAGCATCTCTGATCATGCCTCGATTTGGACATTTTCACAGCCTCAGAACCTGCAAGCTTTAAACCTAATAAATTCCCATTATAAAAGCCAACCCATTTCTGGTATATTGCTTTTAGCAGCTTTTAGCAAACTAAGACAGAAATTTTCTTTATATAAATAACCTGAGTTACTCCAAATAAAGGTAAAATACCATAAAATTATTTCTACACCAATGTCATATTTAATAACCTGCAGAAAATAAGCTCAAACAGAACAGAGTTTTGATAAGCCTTTAAAGTCAGTAATTCTGGGAAGCGGCTGTGGCTCAATCAGTAGGGCTCCCGTTTACCATATGGGAGGCCCCGGGTTCGGTTCCTGGGGCCTCCTGGTGAAGGCAAGCCCGCCCGCACGGCGTGGTTAGCTGAGCCAGCGAGCACAAGCAGCAAGGGGGGGATAAATGAATAAATAAATAAAATCTTCAAAAAAAAAAAAAGTTAGTAATTCTTATCAAAATCTATAGACCCTTTTGTGTGTGTATGTAATTAAGTTACACCTTGCTGAACTGTTACGATCATCTTGATCTGGAGGCAGGAGGATTTGCTAATTTGGGTGGCTATTACTACTACAGATGTAAGGGGTCTTGTCAACCACTGCACTGCCTCTATTAGGTCCTGCTACATGACTGTATTAGTCATGGTTCTCTAGGGAAACAGGACTGACAGGAGATATCTGTAAATACTATGAAATGTTACAAAAGTGTCTCACGTGACTATGGAGATGAACGAGTCCAAATTCCATAGGACAGGCTACAAGTCAGGAATTCTGATGAAGGTCCTCGATGAGTTCCCCAGTAGAAGCTGGCTGGCTGAAGAAGCAATGGGAGTTCTCTCTCCTGAATGCTGAAATCACTTCTCTTTTTAAAGTCTTAATCAGTATATGTTCAGTAATCAGTATATGTGAACTGATTGGTTGAGGTGCCTTTCACTGCTGAAGGCAATCTCCTCAGTTAATTGTAGATATCAACAGCCATAAATGCAATCAACTCACTGATGATTTAAGTCCACAAAATGTCCTCACAGGACAATTTGGCCAGCGCTTCCTTGACCAAACAGCTGGACACCATCATCTGGTCAAGTTGACACAGAAGCCTAACCATCTCAAGGCTCAAAGAAGCTATGCAATTGTCCAAAGACACACAGCCTTCCTTTCCTTCTTTCTGTTCCAAGTCAATCCCTGTCTTCGCCCCTGATGTTCTCATTGTGTTATTCCAACCTGAAAGAGAAATTAAATCCGTCGGAAGGATTAAGGGGTGTAAACATGGATCTGATGCTGATACCTACACTTATCCACTACCCCACCTTACTTCACTTTAAAAACAAAGCAGAAAATAAAAACAAACAAACAAACAAAAAAATAAAGCAGAATAATGCACAGAGTAGGATCCAATTATGGGTACAACAAGCACTCCCCTGCGTGTGCATAGAAAAGGTCGGAATGGACGGTCACCAAACCTTGGGGAGGGGGGTTCTTATCGCTTTTTACATTAAATACTTTAAATATTTCTACTCTTTGATTTTTTTTTAACAATGAGCCTGAATTATATTTGCAATTTATAAAAGTCAAAACAGTGAAAAAGAGATAACCATCAGCAGTAGTGAGGTTAAGGGTAAAATCTTGAAAGTCGGGCCGAGTGGGCTGCCTTCCCGCTCTCCCTCGCACTAACCGAATAAGCCAAGACCTTGGTTCCCATCTCTGTCAGCCAGGGGTAATATTAGTGCCTACCTCAGGGTTTTGTGATGATTATGAAAGTTAGTGCATGTGAAGTACTTAGAGCACTGCCTGAAACACAGTAGATGCTCAATAAATACTACTTCCTATCACGATAAGAATAGTCCATGTGGTTCTTTATGCTGAGCTATCTTTAACCTTCTTACTTAAACCTTGTAGCCAACATATGGTCATCTCCCCTTGTTTGCAGACAGGGAGGCCACATCCAAATCATCCAGTCACTTAATGGCGATTAAGCATGGCTTCCAAGATCCCTAACTCCAAATCCCCTTTCCTGCTCTGGCTCTCTGAAGTCTCAGGAGGTTTGTGATTTCCCAAGAAGGAACATGGGACAAAGATTAGGTCATTTTTAAAACTGTTCATTCTTTTAAACACTAGGGCATTAGAAAAGTCAAAGTTAGTCAAAACAAAAACAGCAGCCGTACATGTCCTGAGATGTCTGTGGAGAACCTAAAGACAGACAAGCTGCCACCCCGCCCCTCCTCACAGCAGCTGGCCTCAATAGCTCCTCAGGAGCTAGCACGGGGCCAAGCACCAGGTTTTCTCAAATCTCATTTCCAAGGCCTTCCTCTAACCCCATCCTTCCACTGCAGCTGACCGCAGGGGACCGAGGACCCCTCCTGTGATTTCTGAACCTCAGGGCAGGGCTTGGTCAACAGCAGATCTGTGGTTTTCTTTTTAGCGCGACAGAGAACAAATAAGCAATGCAGACGGTGTCTGGGAGGCGAAGACCATTGCTCCCAATAGTACTGATGAGGGAAGAAATTACAAACCACAGACACGTTTTAAATGAGCAAGAGACCACATGCAACAGATCTCTAATTATATGGGCAACGCTTGAGTAAAGTATCTTTTTCTTAAAATCCTCCAACTTCTCAAATTAAAAAGCCAATATTTACCTGACACTCTGACATATTATAAAACAAATAACACCGTCTTCTCAAAGAAAACCAATGGAAAGTTAAAGGGGAAGGACAGCTTGAGCTCTCGGCAGGAAGCAGGGACATCCCCCTCATCTCGTAGCCTTCTCACTTGAACACGTAGCCGTGGAAACTGGTGTTCAGTCGAGTTAATAATAGTCACTGTCAACCCAGGAGAAAGTTCCCGAGCAGGATGCGAGGTGGAAGGAGGAGGCTCGTCGGGACGCACGTAGAGGCCGAGCTGTCCTGCTGGGCTCCTGACAGCATGCGGGAGGCAGGGGTCTCAATTAAAAAGTACTGGCACTTAAGAGAGAAAAACAGACACATCAGAGAGAACACACGTGCTCTCTTGCACACACACGGGGGATGGGAACATAAAACAAGCTATCCAGCCGTGTAGACCAAAGCTATTAATGGTAAGACATGGAATGGAAAAAAAAAAAACTCATTTCCTGATAAGTGCAAGATTAGGAAATGCCAACAGGTTAGCCGTCAGATGACATGCAGTCAA
Organism: Tolypeutes matacus; assembly: GCA_026826555.1. Classification (NCBI taxonomy): domain Eukaryota; kingdom Metazoa; phylum Chordata; class Mammalia; order Cingulata; family Chlamyphoridae; genus Tolypeutes; species Tolypeutes matacus. Next base: position 18,813,944 of record JAKSZT010054335.1, on the reverse strand, counting down.
GTCACCGGGGCTACCATGAAATTAAGGGGCTGGGCAGTTTTGCTTTACAGGGAGAGGAACAATTGGTTAGGGGAGAATGTGTGCAAAGTTTTAGGAAGGCATAACTGGTGGGCACGAAAGGTGCTGAGCAGAGCCTGTAAGCGCGTCTGAGAGCAGGTTCCTGGGATTAGAACGAACGAAGCAGGAGTTAGAGTCAGGGGAAGTGAGGCGGTGACTTAGGGAAGGTGCTTGGGGCAGCAGCCCCCATTTAGGAAGTGGCTCGTGGAACCAAGTGGTGCCCTCGACACATCTGCTGTGTTGTCTCTCCTCTCTCCATAAACGTGGGGTAGGTTTGTGATTTCCATCCATGGATGAAGAATTCCAAGGGTCAGAAAGGGTAGGTAATAGGGTTAGCCGACACAGCCACGAAAGGGGGGCTGGGGGGATGGGGTCGCCCTTGTGTCTGGTGCCATAGCCCCTTCCCGCTTCCCCTCCACAGTGTCAGGATGCAGGTGGGGACCTTGGGACAGCTTCTCAAGAAGAGTGTACTGTACGGGAGTTGACAGTAACATGAAAGCAGGAAGGCAGCCTGACCAGCCCCATCAAGGGCCCTGAGGTCTTAAGATGGATGGCGGCAGAGAAGATGGTTTGCCGGGGCCTTGCATGTCCTACGTGACGAAGTGCCCGAGTGGGTTATTTAAATAGCTTGGCATATCGTCTTCCTGGGTGTGGTGCACCCTTGTTCCACGCCACACAACCGGGCGACATTACTAAAGGGTTTCTGCCTACCTGGAAACCCTGGGCACCAGGATTTTATAACTGCAAGAGTCAGAAGGGGTCCACCCGGTGCAGGTATCTGGCTGTAGCAATAGCCGGAGGCTGTCCTCAGCCCGGGACTTCAGGAAGATAACAAAAGAAATATCGAGACTGTCTGAGCCCAAGCTATGAGCTGAAACCAGCTAATTTATAATCCCCTGCAACAACCCCTAAGTGAAATATAAAGGCATCTGAGCATGAACTCCCAAATTCTTGCCACTAAAGAACAAAAAACCTCTTAGGCAGGGGTGGCACGAGAACGTCCTGTGTTCCTGTCTGCTCTGCATTCCTCCACATCTGGGGTTTCCAGATGCTGGTGAGTCTCCCAAAGGTATCCCACATTCCACTGTCAAGGCCCTGCAGTAGGGCCTCAGTTTCCATTTCACTTTAAGCCCTGGGCATTTGGCAGGGGCCCTCTTGAGGGGCTCGGTTGCTCCCACGGGCTTGGCGACACGCTCGCCATCCGCAGGGGGCTTTCTAGGCCCCCGAGGCCCCGCAGTCTGGCAACTCAGTATCCTGCCCAGTGCCCCTGACTTCGGCCCAGCTGTGTGGTCGGAAGGGATGGCATTCAGGGACCGTTTTGTTGGGGACCCTCCTCTGATCGCATGTGGCCCTACGTGGGACCCGTCTGGGTACAGCAGCTCAGGAGTGTGACTATCGGCCTTTTTGTCCTCGCTGTGGTGGGGTCTGCGCCATGATACGTTGCGAACGGGCCTTCCGAGGAAAGCACCCAGGTTGTGATGGTAAGGGGAGGGGAATGGAGTGTGTTTGCTCTAACACGGGAACACCTTTCTGTGCTAGGCGGTGTGCGAGGAACTTCACAGTCGCTTTCAGTGAGCCCTCAGGAGCTCTCTGTGAAGCAGGTGCTCTGCCCAGCTTACAGGCGAGATGCCAAGAAGTGAGCTGAGGGGAGCAGGTGCAGCTCAGTGGCTGAGCGCCTGCTTCCCATGGACGAGGTCCCGGGTTCAATCCCTGGTACCTCGTAAAAAAAAAAAAAGAAAAAGGAAACAACCCTCACAGCAACATCTTGATTGGTGTTTGTTTAAATAGCCTACTTATTCTGGAATGTTCAAATACAATCCAAAAGAATATATTAAAAAAAGGGAGTGACTTGACTGTACAAGGTCAAGCTCACACAGTTGCTAAGACCAGCTCTAGGACTTTAATCCATGTATGGGAGGCCCCAAATCCCATGCTCTTTTCAGCAGAGGATGGCATGCTGCCTTGATTGTGCTTTAAATAAATGTAACTACCAAGTTAGCATTATACAGAAAGCAAAAGCGGAATGAGAAAGCGGTGTCCGGACCCTGCTGGGCTCAGGGGTGAGTTGGAGGCTCCACGAAGGCCTTCTGAAGGCTGACTTCACCTTTCTAAGCCGCTGGGTCTTTGCCGCAGCCAGAGCACAAGCCCCGCTCTGCCACTCCCCTCGCAGCCCCCAGCACCCCTGACCTCTTCTCTGCTCTTACGTCACGTACCAAGGCTGCGAGCCACCTCTCACTGAATCTAACAGCCCTGTGACCTCCAGCTCCCCACCCTCAGCAGCTTCACCGTTGCCCGACTTCCCCATCGCCGCGGGCGGTGCCAGTGTCCTCTCGCCAGTGAGCAGCCTGGGTCATCTCCGATGCCTCTGGCTTTCGTCCCACACCGTGGGCTGCCAAGGACAACTGCTTCCTTCTCCCCAGCCTGTCTTACGTCTGCCCCTACCTCCCCCTTCATGGCCATCCCACCCAAATTCTTGCCGCAGCCCTGCTCCTTCATGTCCACGTGCCCCCTGCAGAGCGGCCTCCAGCGTTCCAGAATTATTCCTCCTGCCTCTCCCTTAGCCAAGTCGTCCCACCACACGACACGACTCCCCCAGAATTGTCTGATCAGTCGGACTCAACACTGCCCCTTTCGACTCTTCCCCCAGCTGCTTAGCCAGGTCCTCTCTTGTCACCTGCACCCTCCGGGCTCTGATCAAGAGTATTTTCTGCCCACCCTCCCCTCCCCTCCAGTTCACACACTTCACCTTCACTTCTAACCTGTGAGCCTTCACCTCACCATCTCCAAGACCTGGGACTCCCTTCTCTTCTGCCGTGGAAGCGAAGCCCTGCTCAACTCTTCTCCCTCCTCCTTTGGATTGCAACTTGCAATCCCCATGAATTCAACCCCTTGTTTCATTTGCCGTCCCTGATCTTTCTCAGGTTTCAATATAGTTCATCTTTATAAATGTCTTTGTAAACTACATATTGGTTTATCTTTCTTTTTGCATAATCTCCTTGGAGAATGAATTAGGCCTGCTCTTACTCTGTCAGCTTAGATGATACCATGAATAAGCCATGGGGGAGGGGGGGTGATTTTCAAGATAATGTACGAGCTGTTTCTCCAGCCACAGTGGGCTTGAAGGGGCCAGTTATGGGAAGAGAACTGGAGGAGAGGTGGCTAGGGTTTGGGTGCTGGTGAGCCCTGAGAAGGCGGAGTATCTGAACCGAACGAACCCTGATAGAGGACGTGGGTAAGTTTGAGGATGTCACGTTTGATGTGAGCTTTCCGTGTTTGGTCAGGATACCGTATGGCGCATGAGCACAGGGGTTTGGGGGACTCCTGGAGGAAGGTCTTTGGGCACTGGGTAGAGCCCCCACACCCCAGCATGATGCCAGGAGAAATCAGGGGCTTCCCAGTGCCCCCTGCCCCAGCTGGGGACACAGAAAGGCAGAAGGGTATGCAAGGCGTGGGTGCCACAGCCCTGGGCCTCGCCACCAGCAGGGCCAGGGGGCCACACGCCGGGCCTGTGGGGTGAGCCCCCCCAGTGGGGCCTGATGACAGCCACAGAGCAGACAGGACCTCCCACCCCATAGCCCCACCCCCAGCACAGGTGCAGCAATGAGCCTCCCTCAAACCACCTGCCCTCTGGGAGAAGGAAAGGAAAAGAGGCAAAGGTGGAGAAACCTGAATTGACTGGGAGGTCAATTAAGCTGGAAGCACTTAAGCTGGAAGGGACTGAGGAACTGGAATTGGCAGAACTCAAGTTCCCACCACTGAGCGGAAATGGGGCTTGTGAGCTAACGACTTCATTAACAGACAAATCAGTAAAGGACCATTTTACAGACCTGAACACAAAATCTGTGGAAGTCCTCTCCTCGACACAAATTGTGCATCAAGCAAGCAGATGAGACATGCAAGGCTTTTGATACAGGGGTCTGGAGGGGCTTTAGAGGGAACCTAAGCGAAGCCTGTCCTTAAAGATGAGGACTCAGGACCCAAGGAGGAGCATCCGAGTGGCCAGCTGGGGGGACCCAGCATGCAGCGTGTGCCCCACTCTCCCATGGCCCCAGTCTCCCCTCCCCCCTTCCCCAGCCCTCCCCTGCCTCTCCCCACCCCCCAGCCCCCATCGTCGTCCCCGACTCCCAGCACGCTGTCCGCCACCAACTGTCACTGCAGGCAGTGGCCGGCTTGTCTATATTCTTTTCTGAGCACAGGAATGCCACACTGAGGAAAACAAGGGAAGATGAACCAAGTTCAACAGGCCAGCATCTGTTTCAGTGAAAGGATTCAATTGCAAATGCGATATTGCCCGCAGGTACTTTAGAAATGTGAAAGTGATAAGGGGAGGGGGACGAAGCCACTGTTATTATTATTATTTTTTTTACCCAGAAATCAAGGTGGGGCCGAGCTGTGGGAAGGCAGAGGCTGGGGGCTTCCTGCTCTGGCCAGGCTTGGCTCTGGGTGCCTTGGAACCGGAGACGAGGTCCCTGGGGCCATGTCCGGTGGAGCCGTGAAGGGGCAGGGCCTTGTGGGGCATTTCTGGAGCTACAACGTAAGGCCCCGGTTAGAGTTCAGTCATTCCTCAAGTCACCAGCATTTGCTTCCCAACACGGCTGCCCCCTCCACAATCGTCCCACACTGCTTCACAGCTGACAGACAAGAAACAAGCCCAGCTTGCTCGTAGCTTGTTGCCCCTTCCCAACCCCCCCTCCTCTCCTAAGCCCAGAACACCTCAGTGCTGGGTTAAGGAGGCAGCAATCGGCTCAGGCGCCTCCATCCATGTGCTAATGTCTCTCTCCCAGCAAGGAAGCCAGAAGCAGAGAAACTTATTTTAATGCAAGGAAGTTTATTCCAAGTGATAAGTCCAAGCAAGTATCTCGATATGGTGTCTACATATGCATCCTTGTTCAAGAAGCACCCATTGAATGGAAACTTGGCTCCGTAATTATGGCTGAAAGTCTTCATCGATTCCATTTGATGGAATCAGTTGGAGATTATCATGTTAATGAGATTGTCCTTTCCATCCAGTGTATCGCTATTCTTTCTTACATTAATGGGCCACAATATCCACATTCGTGAACCCAGTTAACCTAGTTAGATTGCTCCTTGCAGGCTTCTGGGGGTGGGAGTGGAGTGGGGACAGAAGGGAGGGTGATGGGGTCCTGGCCCTGGGCGTTTGGCTGTGGGGTGCTCCTGCTACTTGTGTGTTAACAGCAGACTGGCAGGAATGAATCCTGACCTGTCCTGCCACAGACCAGGGCTGGGAAAGAGGTCGACGGAACGGAGGTGGAAGTTTTATGCTTTCTACTTACAGGCGGCGGTGACAAGGAAGGGCCTTGGGAACGCTGTGCCGGGCTTCACACAGTCTCAGCCCATGCTCCTGAATACCGTGGGAGGGAGGCGTGGGGAGGCCCATTTTACAGGGAAGAGGCCTTTGTGTGTGGTGCCTGGAAATGAAAGGGACCTGGCCCCGACGTGGATCCCTTGGCTTTGTCTGAGCTGTGACGCTCACCAGCGATCACTACGTGCCAGGCACTGCCCTAATGCTTGCTGCATGCCAACTCGTTTAGTCCTGCCAATGACTCGGACCCAGGTCGCTCACCCAGGGTGATGGAGCCAGGACTGTTGGCCCCAGAGTCCGTGCCATTTCTCTGTGGAGCAGGGAGGCAAGGTCAAATTCAGCTCCATGTCCCTGTCCTACAGAGCTCTAATCACCGTGGTCAGCATGTACTTACAGGTTTACTGCCAGCTCCTTTGCCACCCTGCATATCCCACGCGGCAAAGACTAGCTCTGCACATTCTCTACTGTCTCTGGTACTTAGCACAATACCTGGCACACACGAGGCCCTCGATAAATAATGATTGAATTGAAAGACCTCTTCTCTTCATCTGTTACAGAGAGAGAAGTGAGCTGACAACAGGCACATTTTAATAATTATCTCACTTGCTTTAACCTGTTACCCACTGAGTGTATGAGCTTCCAAAAGCCAGAAATGGTCTAGAAAGTATAGCTTTGTAAAATAACACTTTGCAATATTATCCATGGAAAATGTCCTATGTTCTAGACAGTATGCTGAGCACTCAATATGCATTATTTCTCATTTAATTCTTGCAACAACTCTGTGAAGTAGATACTGTTTTGACTAGGACATTCGTTTCTACTTCAGATGCACTTGCACAGCAGTGGGTTAATCTAAGTTCTAGGTTCAGGCACTGCCATTGTTCCAGGTCTGGCCCTCTTTCATTCATTTCTTATTCATTGTCCCTATATTTTAAATTATAAAATGAGCACCTATGAACCTACCACCTAATCCGAGAGCTAGAGCATTACACTTGCATTTCCCTATGTGTTCTTTTTTCATCTTATTCTCTTGCTCTCCCCACAAAGACAACCACTATACAGAATTTTTTATCATTCCCTTGTCTATTTAATCGTGTGCCTAAAACCTTATGGTTTTAGTTATTTCTGAACCTTACAGAGAGTGTCACACTTTGGTTCACTAAGCATTATATTCCTTAGACTCATCCATGATGTCACATCTAGCTGCAGTTCCTTCATTTTCTCTGCTATACATTTTTCCATAAATTCTTCTGTTGATGGGCATCTCAACTGTTTTCAATTTTTTTTCTTTCTCTTGAGTATAATGCTGATTTAAGGAGGAGGAAACTTAGGTACAGAGAAGTTAAGTAACTTGTCTGAGATCTCCCAGTCAGTAAGTGGCTGAATCAAAATTCGAACCTTGATCTTTCTGGCTCTAATGCATGTGTCCTTTCACCATGACAGTGAACAGCCTCCATCAATCATCCTGGGAGGAAAAGATAACAGGAGCTAAAGAGCACATGCTCCTTCCTCATTTTACTGTAGAAAGTTACTCCACCTTTCTTTGTCCAAGAGAAGAAGAAAAACTTGTAAGTTGAGTTAATTAGCCTTTCCAATCAAATTGCTTTTCTCTTGAAGGCAGTAATCGTTGGACTCTTCCCATTTCCAAAAGTAACATTTGTTGGGTACAATGATTTATGTAAGAGGCCATATGTCCAAATAATTTAGTTTTATACTTACAATCTGTTTAACCCTGGGTTTTATTACTAAATTCCCTTTGCAACTGAATCAATTGTGTGTGTGTGTTTTAAAAAGTTCTAAAGAAGAAAATGATGGAAAAATAAAGTAATATGTCAGCTTCTCCAACTTGTTCAGCTTCTCCAACTTGCTATAACGTTCCTAGAAGCAAGGTAACTAAACTTACCTCTTCAGATTAAAAATAGATTTTACATGAAAAATAGATCTGTAAAATAGAAGAAGCTCTGATCATACAAACTGTAGATCAAAAGTTTAAAACAGAAATGATTTTGCTTAATTGTGAAGGAATTTCCCAACAAATATGCTTAGGTATTTGGAATTTAGGAGGAAAAAATGGGAATGGATACACGATGTGTTTGCATTTATACAGTTTTGGCTTTTTAAAAAGTCAACACTTCTGTACTTTGGGGCACTAAACAGTATAAACTTTGAATTTATGTAGGTTTGGGTTGTGGACCAGATTTAGGTCTGGTTTTCACAAGTTATGTCCCTCTCACCCGCCACTGGCTCCAGGAACCGCCCTGCCCCCTCAGCTCTCATCCCCTCTTCCTTAATACAGACCATCCTGGGTGCAACCCGGGTCTCCAACTGCAATTTCTCACTTCTGGTTCCAGCATTCTGAGTGAGTGGATTGAGATTATACAGATGTTTTTGTTGTCCTTTTAAAACATTACTCTCCCCCCCAAAAAAAAGAAAAGAAAAAATCTAACAAATTAACAGAAAGTTGAGGGAATATGGGGGGTGGGGGGACACTTACCTCCTCCCACCATGCTCGTCCAACTGCTTAGTGTTGCCGAGTGTTTCCCTTTCGTCGTGGCCTCTGAGCACAAACACTGTCTACAGTGACAGCAGGTAATCTGCAATTCCCTATCCCATGGGTCTTGGTGTGGATTTTTCCAGAAGCAGACCCAGAGATAAGGATTCACACAAAGCTAGTTTATTTGGAAAATGCAGGTAACATGGTTAGAGAAGTGGGAATGAGACACAGGAAGGGAAGGCAACCAGCAAAGAGGCTTCATCCCCAAGGAACTGGGGACACAGAGCAAAACTCACACCTCAAAATTGCCCTCCTCTAGGGGTGAGGAGCTGGACTATTTATCCATCACCTCCCCTGAGCCCAGCTGGGCACAGGGTGGGGGAATTAACCCCTCGGCTGGGAGGCCCTGCACACACGGGGGCTGTTGGGGATGAGACGTGCACCTCTGGCAGCTGCAAGTTTTCTGGAACACACCACAGTTCTGAGCGGAGCAGGCGGACCCAGCATGTCTGCTACACTGCATTGTTCACTTAACATTAATTACACCACAAACACTTCCTTGTTGCTACATAGTTTTCACTCAGGAGATTAATTTCTGAGTAACATTTCATAACCGAACCATAATTGAACTATCCCTCAAATACTTAGTTGCTCCAAAATGGAACTGAGCACGTTGGCAGCAGACAGCTCTGTCATTTCTGCCCACACCCTGAAAGCAGGGGCCGCCTACCAGGAAACGGAAGTGTTAGGTGTCCTTAAAGACGCCGGAAGTTCTCTAGCCTAGCGAGCCCCGCAGACCTCGGCGTGTGGACCCGGCGCCGAGCGTGAGGAGGGCGCAGCCCCGAGCCTGGCGCGCTGTCCTTCAGGGTGGGACTGGTGTCGCCGCGAGTGCTCACGCGATGGCGACGCTTTGTTCCTCGGCGTCCGGGGTCTGTGCCGGCCATAGCGAACCTCTGCGCCACAGCATGAGCGTCAGGAGCGCGCAGAGAGTGGCAGAAAGGAATACTGAAAGGGAGGGTGTGGATTTTACTCCAGGGAGCTACCAAGGGCCGTGTGGTCTTTGGGTGGCTTCAGTGCATCTCCGGGCATCACTTCGAAGTTGCGGACAGGGTGTCACGGGCATGGTCTCAGCTGCTCCCACAGCCTCTCCCACCCTCCCCCTTCTTCCTTGGGAACACAACTCGGATTTTATGGGCCGGGAAGTCAGCCCTGACACAGCCCCAGAGACCAATCCTGACTGCTTTGAGTCCATTCTCTTTTGCCCCATACTCACCGCCCCAGGCTCTTGCAGTTAGGGATGGTCAAGTTAAAAATAATAATTCTTTCACGAGCTGCTGCTTGTTAGGTACGTTACATACCCATATCTATAAACTCTTTCAATCCTGTGACATCCCTATGAGCTAGGTTTACTATTACCATCCTTATTTTACTGAGGAGGAAACTGTAGCAGAGTAGTTAAGTAGCTCCCCCAAGGCCGCATGGCTAGTCAATACTGGAGGAAGGATTCTCACCCAGCCTTCCTGACTCCAAGACCCCTGCTACTCTGTCACAGGTAGACTGTCCAGGCTCTTCTGCATGGAACCAGGAGTACCTGCCAGTAGGAGCCCCAAATGAACTTAGGGCCGGCCGGGAGAGATGTTGGCTTTCCGTCACCACTGATTCCCACAGGGGATGCTTTCTGGCTTTAAATTAGCAAAATCTGTAGCTTCCTCCTAAGGGTCTCATAAGTAATTATACACATTAATAGATATCATACTACTAAAATGGTAGCAGGCAAGGATGTTTCAGTTACCCCTTTTCCTATCTTTGTCAGGTTAGAATTGTGCAGGGTTAGACTGCTGATGGAATTGTCTTCTCTCCAGTTCAGCTCTGCTGTGCCTTCCCTAGCCCCCAGCACAGGCGCATAAACATACACATGCAAACACACACAGTACATTCACACACACACAATCACATGCGTGTACACACAATCACATGCACACTCACTCATGCACACACACACGTACAATCATGCATGCACATTCACATGCGTGCACGCACACGTGCACAGTCCCGTGTGTACACACACAATCCCGTGTGCGCGCACACGAAGCCGGCATCCTGTGTGCGTGGTGCTCCAGGACAGGCCCTCCCCTATGACCTTAGGCCTAAACTGCTTATTTGAAGAAACACTTCCTCAAACCTCATCCCAACCTGCTCTTAATTCTTCTTTAGGTCACTGACTTTGCTTTTTCTTTAGTTTTTACCTTTGACTCTCACTCCTTAGCATTAAGATACAGTCTAGTTTTTCAGGCTAGAAAGATGGGTTCTTTTGACAGAGATTCCTTATATTCTGGCTTAGCAAGTGGTTAATGCCTCTCCCAATTCCATAGGAACTTTGGTTCCCTTCTACCTTGACCCCAGCTCTTAAAGTCATGCCCTCCCCTGGGACATCAAAGACCCACAGGCAGTGAGGCTTTATCATCATGGTACTTTCCAGAGAGCAAAGTTCATCCTTCTTTCTAGGCCTGTCCTACTGGGGAGAAGTCTCTTGAGGTTTTATTTGAGGAGCTACCCTCTGTTCTCTTTGAGAAATCACATAGAATGATAGTCTCTAGAACACTGGTTATAAGTAAACATCCCAACCTTCAAGTAGGAGAGGGCTATAATGCAGAAACTATAGACTCTTCACTCAACCCATCTCAGACATGACAGTGAACACTCAGAAGAGAAATCCAAGAAGAATCCCTGAGAGTAAACGTGAGTTCATGAAGAACAAGTCAAGCCAGACTGGCCTCGTTTCCATTTTTACAAGGGCTGGTACATTACAGAAACAAGTCTTAACCCCAATACCCTGTGTGTTGGGATCTGGGGAAACTGGGAGGCAGAATTATAACTAGCCCTCCAGGAACTATACATGAAATTCAGTCTATCATATTCTACATCCCAGCCTCTAAAAATATAAAAGAGATGCTTGGGAGTACTTGATATGGGAAAGCTTATGTTGTATACATGCTTCCACAATTTTTCAAAAGAGAGCAAGGAAGGAAAAAGTCCAGATGTAGATGAAATATACAGATCTTGCACATAACTCACAGACCTCCAAGAAGATGTCTGCACATCTCAGGGTCCCCAGCACGGTTTAAGAAATGCTGAAATCAGGGGTTCGAGAATGCAATGGAGTGCTCTGAAAAGATGTTAGAGCCTCTTTCAGAACTGCCTGGAAGGTCATCTTTCAGAGATGTTCTTCTGGGAATTTTTGCTTTTAGAGAGAGGTTAGAACACATCATCTCTAACTCCAAGATTCTAGAATTCTGTTTTTAATGAAGATTTAACCCCAATTCAATTTGCTTTAAGCTCTGCTTTTCACAGACTGTGCAGTGGCCTAAGCCAGAGCAACAAGGCCCTCCAACTTGCAGCTTTCTACCTCTTTTTTCTTATTCCCACAACCCTGTCCAAATCACACTCATTTAATTTAGGCCAACCAGTTGTCAGTTTGGGGTCCTGGGAAAGAATAACTAATAAACCTGCTTCATTACAGCAAATCCAGATTGCATTCCTTTCTGATGGCCAATCACATTCCCTCTGTGCTAAGTACCATAGTTTCAATTCCATTTCACATCTCTGGTTAATCCATTTTCTAACTGTTTGCTTAGAGAAAGCCTAGAAAACCTATTTCATTATTCCCTGTGGAAAATATTTCCTTCCAGGAATCCGAGGCTAGGATTGAATCTGTAAAAGGACTCTTGTAATTCTAAACTTTTATATATATATATATATTTTTTTTTTACCACTTTCTATACTTTATTGAATTCACGTGTACCCCTCTTTTAGTTTTAGCAAATGACGCTGGCATATTAGTCGTTTTAAACATCATTGGCACTATGTAAAATCTGCAGAGTGTCATTTAGACCTTTTAAATATTTAACTCCTCCAACTGGGGTGAAAACGTTTTCCATTTCTAAGGAAGGAAGCAGGCTCCTAGTAATACACGTGGGTAGCTAAAGGAGAAACAGACACCCATGTGTCCTGGTTTCCGTCTGTCTCTCTCCAAGCCCTTTGTCTTATCCCATGATATCAGACTTCTCGCCCAGCTTGGCGAGACTTTCTCGCCCAGCTTGGACTTTCAGAAACGCTGGCCGGCTCAGAGGTGTGGCCTGCCACCTCCACCTACCGCCTGCTCCGAGAACTGCAGCGACACTTGCGACACCCAGCCCCAAACCCACCCGGGGAGGAGACTGACTCTTCTTCTAGCAGTGGAAAGAGGAGATATATCAGAAGGGAAAGAAAGAACAAGATGAAAGAGCAAGTGAACTCTCAAAGATTCTGGGTAATATGCCTGAAAACTGAGTTGCCAAGGGAAAGCTATGTTTCTGTCTTTATTATGATATTTCCAAAAAGGAATTGATAATAGACCGCAGCCGAAGACCAATCCGTTCAATGGTCACGAGATGATGCTGTCCATGTAATCCTAGGACCTACTTATTATTCTCACACGAAATTAAAAGCAGGAGTTTGAAATACATAGATGTAAATGTATTTATTTTCATAAACGCTATAGCAGCGTTCCCTGTTTGAAAGCGATTACATGGTCTTTGAAAGCAGCAGCCTAAAACAAGACAGAACATGCCTCCCTGATGTGCTCAGATTCTTCTTTTTCACTTTAGTGGTAATGTTTTTTTCATATTTTCACCAATTTCAGGAAAGGGTGGATTAGAGTCAGGGGTTTCCTGAACATTTTCAGAACAAGAATTCTAATGAACCAGCGTGTTTAGAGAATCGTGTTTTGGAACATACCGACCCCATGTGGTATTATCTTTGCCACATTTTGTGGTTTTGTGTGAAATTTATTTTTAATCTTTAACAAAGCACACCCATGTTTAGATTAAATGCTGATAAAGGTTTAATGATTTAAAACAAAAACTTTAAAAATAATTAAATATACAATGAATGCTGAAACAATAAAGTCAGACAGAATGTTACGTTAACAAGAAAGGGCTTTCTAAAGATCAAAGGATTGCTGTTTGTTTTATTTGCTAAAGACAAATAATAAGTACTTTCACTTTAAGGGGCTCTGGGGCTGGGAAGAGTTTTTATCGCCCCCCCCCCCCCAGATAAAGGCTTCTTCCCCCTTGAATTCATAGAGCTGGAAGAATTTGCTTATTGATAATAAGAAGGGATACCGTGGTCTAGAAAAACAGCATGCCTTTCCATCTTATTTAAAATTGTGGGGAAAGAGACAATATCCTGAGCTTTGCCTGATTTCCTATCAGTAGTAAATATCATTGTAATCAGAGCATAACCGAGTAGTATCGGACTGCGTGAGCCGCTCTGCCCATCGCTGGAAGCAAATGCTCCTAAAATCCACCCAGCTCTCATAGGGCTGGTTCAGTGCCACCTTTGGTGCAGCGGGAAGAAAATGGGCTTTTAGAGAATGGAAGCTCCCTTTGATCTCCAGCTACCTACACCTTTGGGTTTTCTTTAAGTCAGTCGTGTCTGGAACTTCTATGGGTTATGGGCTCACATGTCAGAACAGGACAAGATGGAAATACACTGTCAGTCCAATGTGTGGTAGCCTGCAAGAGATGGGTTTGGATTCTGACAGTCCCTTTCTTTCTCGGGCTACTGTAACCACCAAAGCAATTCTGGATAGTCTAATGTCTGGTTGTTTCCAATCTGTAGTTACCCTATGGCCTGATTGAATGCCCACCCCCCAAAAAAATACCATCCAAAGGGAAGCAGTTATTTTTATTTACTTTGCAAGGATCAATTCCAAACTGCTTCAAAATATTTTATATAAAAGTTTTCAACAAATATTTATTTTACACATGGATTGATTGTGATTTCTGCCTTTTTACGGCATTGTTTATGGATTTTCTATCCAGGTGGTATTGCAAAGTGTTGAAGAGCATGGGCTCTAGAGTCAGGCAAATGGACTCTCTCACTTTCTAGTTGTGTAGTCTGGGCAAGTTAATGCAGTTTAAGCTTTCATTTGCTCATTTGTAAAATGGCCAATATTAATCATACTTGACTTGAAAGGTGGTTTTGAGAATTGAACGCATGTATGGAGCTCCACACAGCATCTGGCACTTATTAAATGATAAGTGTTTATATGATGTGAGGACATTCATTCCAAAGAACCTGAAAGACCTTAAGCAGTAATTGAGGGGAATCTGATGCTACCATCTTTTCAATTCATGTTCTTTCTGTTTTCGTCCCATGAAATGGTATGGAAGAGAATGTGCGTCCTGTAGGTGGCCTACAGGCTCACGCTGTGAGAAGCAATAGAAGGCAGAAGCAGAGAATGACCCTGAACTGTGTACACATGGCAAAACCTTCATGCTCAAGAGGGTTTTTGTTTTGTTTTGTTTTTAGGAGGTACTTGTACATGCAAAGCAGGTGCTCAACCATTGAGCTCCACCCACTCCACGTAAAGAAAGTGTTGATGAAACATTCATTTTTTATTTTTTTTTTACCGGGAGGTACCGGGGATCGAACCCCGGTCTCTCCATATGGTAGACGGACACCGAACCTCTTGAGCCACATCCGTTTCCCGAGACATTCATTTTTTAAAACTCTACATGGGACCGAACTGAACCGCAGTGTGTGATAAATGATACCCCATGACTTCAGGAACTCTTACATGGGGAACAAAACAAAAGCAAAAAACATCCCTCGTGGTTGGGAGAGCAGTAATGCAAATAGTCCAAACACCAGATGCTCCCTAAACCATGACTTGGCGAAGCATCAGATCAGCAAATTGCTTTGTTTTGCTTACTCTACTTTAATGGGAGGGAGTATAGCTGAGTGGTGAAATTAGGTAGCTGGTGTGTTGTTACTGTTTGAAAATTTATTTCATAGAATCGTTATGAAGAAATGCTTGTGATTGTTGATTTACTGGGCAGCAGGAAAGGTAGTCAAAGTGTATTAGAGATAATAAATGTAAATTTTTAAATAATCAAAGATGGAATGTGGTACTACTGGTTGATAAGGGTGGATTCAGGAAATAGGATGAATTATTTTGTACAGATGAAGTCTTCTTTATCAGGCTTCTAAGAGAGTTGTTTTGGTTTGAAGAAAGACTGGAGTTTGGATCAGTAAAGAGAATGTTCTAAAGCTCTGATTTTTAATCTATTCATTAAGTTTTATCTATAGGTTTTATTTGGTTTCCAACTGAATAAATGATTTTTTAAACTCTTCATTTCATCCAGAGCATGCTTAACATTAATACTTGGACTAAGTTCATGAGTGTTTTTTCCAATGTTGGTTTCATTGTTCCTTTAAATTCTGGATATGAAGGCAAAGCTCTGACCAGAGTGTCTGCTTCTGAATGAGGGTATACTGTGCTAGAAGATGGTCCCACTCTCTCTCTGCTGGAAAATTCCTGATAGTCACATCCTGATCTGCCAAACTACTAGTGAGTAAGACAGTGTAACGCCAATCACACAACTCCACCACAAGAATAGAATTTCAGATTCTTTTAATATGCATGTTATCTAGATAAAACAATATCTAGGTCTTCCCTGACAAGTTGTATGATTCAGTGCTTTGTTTCTATGAACTAAAGTTAGAAACTCAGAGTGACTCACATTTCTTTTTTGTATGCATCTAAGTGTACAAGGAAATCAGACTACTTCTGGTGTTGCCTTCTTTAAAGAAAAAATAAAAGACATACTTCTCTGGTATCCTTTTTAGGTCAGCAGTTTTGAAGTGCAGGACTTATTGGTACCAGAGCGGAAAGGGTAGATGCTCTGATTTATCACGACTCCCTGTGAGCAGAGTTCTTCCATGGCTGGAGAAAGGAAAACATTCGTTGTACTAATTCTGAATGTGCTTCCTGTGTAAAATAACCTTTAACTCTGTGGAGATCCCCCATTTTAATGAGGGGAAGGAGAAGGAAATCAAAGCCCTGCAGTGGTAGCCATTCTCCTAACGGCGGGCCAGGCTGCAGCCCTTGTCACGACTGAAACGGCTGCTGGAGGAATGTTTGGCAGGCTCGTTTCTCCTAGTTAAGGATATGACTGCATTAATTGTTTCAAAATGCGTGTGATATTTTGACCCACTAAGAAGGCTGGGCTACGCCAATCAGTTCCCGGGAGGTGGATGGGACAGGGGAACGAGGGTGGGCCTCTTACTAACACATCTCTCATGGGGTCTGCAGGGAGCTTGGCCTACTGCAGAACCAGCTCCCCAACCCCAAACTGGACTGCTGGTTGCTATACTGCCCCTCCTTCGTTATAGAAACACTGCATCTAGAGTGCCCGCCCTGGCAATCACAAGTCCTCTTTCTATGCCGAACTTTAAGTGGGTTTCCCTACACTGACCAAGAGGAAAACCCTGCAATGTTCAGCTAGAGGGACACACTTTACAAGACTGTTTGGGTGCCTGTAAGCCCCTGCAGCGGCACAGCTCATTAAGTTCTGTGGAAAGTGCGGACATGTGGCAGGGAAGATGGGGGCTCCTATGTGATTTGTGAGCCTCCCGGGCACCCCAGCACTACATGTTCTACTGCAGAACACAATCACGTTTTTGTCTCAGCAAACTGCCTTGATACTAAATTCTTCATTCCCACCTGCAACTAGAAGTGGACAAACAAGAGAGCTTTCCACAAGAGCTTTTCCATGGACAAAGACTTTCCACTGAAAGTGCACCTCCAAGCTCACTTGCAGACGGCTGTGCACCAGCTCACTTTATTCAAGACAGCTGAGTAGACTGGGGAGGAAAGGAGAGGAGAGAGGACTGGCTATTTGAATCCCTCCCGCTCTGCGTTTTCTCCCTCTCTCCCTCTCCTCCCCACTCGCATCTCCAGCTCTTCGAATTCATCTGGACTTCCATCCAGCTCCCCTCCTCCTCCATAAGAATGAACCATTTGTTTCTGTGTGGACAGACTAAACCTTCGCACAAGAGTCTGGTATTTCACATGCCTTAGGCTGTATTCCTGGGTCATAAAACTCCAGTTAAGTTTGACAGTAAAGGAACAAACACAACCTGGTACATTAGCAGGTATTTGATTATTATTTGTTGAAGGTGAACACTGGTTCAGAATCATGAGGGACAGGCTTGTTTGACAGTTCTACTACTAATGTGCTGAGTGGTCTTTGACAATCTTCTAGCCTCTCTGGGTATACAATGTCCTGCTTTATAGAAAGAAATTGGACTTGCCATGATTCTTAAAATGGGGTATCCATATGCCTAGATAGAAGATTTTGGGATGGTGCCAGGGTGTAATCATCCCAGCATTACTAATTTTGCATGAGGACAAATAATCTAAAGCAGTCTAATTTTCTGTTTTCATACAAAATCAGACAGGATAGAGTAGGTACCCCTGAAACGTTAGGCTTGCATGAATTTTATACTTGGAGCCAACAGTTCTGAATCCTGTCCATGGACTGCCCCTCCACCTCGCCCCCTGTTCATATTCACTTTCCTCTGCTTATGTAGGGCTCTTCAGTAGAGGACTCTAGGAAGTACTGCCAGGTGGTGGCTTCAGTCCCTTTGAGCCCGTCTCTTTCCTATTCTTAAGGGACTCTTTCTTTGGGGATCGCCTCCATGCCCAGGGCTTTACTTACCACCGATACCCAGAGGTCTCACCTCTGCGTGCCAAGCCTGGATATCCAGTTGCCTACTTGGAATTTCCTTTTGGATATCTCAAAGGTGCAAATCAAAACAGCACTAAAGCAGAAATCTGGTAACTTTTTAATGTTCCACACTAAGTAAATCTCACTACATCCACTGAGTTGCAAAACTAGAAACTTAAGAGTCATCCTTGACATATTTCTCTCCCTTACTCCCTGTGCCCACTTCATTACTGACTTCTAAAAAGCTCTCAAATCTATCAACTGCCCTCAATCTTCAAGGTCCTCTCATCCCTTGAGTGGACTTTTGTTTCCACCTCTTCTCTATTCTACACCATCTCCTACTCTGGCCCCTCTACACACCAGGTGCTTTATGTTCTGGCCCTACACCTGCCTCTGCCAGCATCATTCTTCAGCTCCAGCCACAGTGCCCTTCCAGTCCCTTGCAGTTCCCGGGCTCCATCCCATCAGAGGATATTGCTCCTGTCTAGTTCCACTTCCTCCCTTGTCCAGTTAACGTCTACTCCTCAGGTCACAGAAGCCTTTTCTGACCTGCCTGACTAGTTCAAGCCTCCCCTATCATGTGCTCTGCTAGTACCATTTGTTTCTCTTTCGTAGCACTTGCCAGGTCTGCTAGATCATTTTTGTGTGTATTTGACTATTTTGTTGACGTGTGTTCCCCACAACACTGACACCCCATGAGGACAGGAACCATTCTGGTAGGCACTGTGAATGCCGCAGCTAGCACAGCAGACATGAATCATTAAGTATTTGGTGACCCAATAAATAAAATCATTAGTCACAAGCTGTTGATAAATGCTACCAGCAATAATGAGTCAAGATATATGAAAGGACTTTCAGAGTCTAAACCACTGTTAATAAGGTCTGCTTGGAGTGATTAGTTGGGATGTTACTTTTTTTTTTTTTAAGATTTTATTTTTATTTATTTATTTATCCCCCCTTTGCTGTTTGTGCAAAGGAAGTGCTTTTGGCCTTTTTCTGGGTCTGCTTGTCTCCCTTTGTTGAGTCATCCTGCTGCGTCGGCTCACCACACCATGTGGGCGGGCTTGCCTTCACCAGGAGGCCCTGGGAACCGAACCCGGGGCCTCCCATATGGTAAACGGGAGCCCTACTAATTGAGCCACAGCTGCTTTCCGGGATACTTTTTGAACATGAAGTGCAGGTTACTGAATTTTGTGTGCAGATTTGTGAAAACAAAAATACAGATAAGCATTTGGAATCAAGCACCCAGACCATTTAACAGAACTTCTGACCTTTCAGTGGCTGCTATACCAGGGCACTTAATCAAAAGAGGTGTTCCTAGATACACATGTAAGCCAGGTTCTCCTTATCTGTTAATTACTAAAATTACTTCCCTTCACCACATGATACTTATCCTAACAAATTAGTTTATATAGCTAAGAGACTTCAAAGTGAGTCGGGAGGTCATCCCAGAGGTAACACTTATGCACATCTCAGCAGGATCTCATAGACTGCCAAAGTAGATACTACCCCAAATAGTGGAGGGCTCTGGAGACACCCAGGTCCTATGGTCATGGCAGATAGCTCCGGAGTTTGGTGCCTTGCCAGTGGGCCCTACTTTGGAGTTTGTGCTCCTGAGGGTGACAGAGTTGGACTCAGTTGTGACTTCTCTACACATGCCTCTTCTGTCCCTACCTAATGCATGTTCTTAATTTTAATCCCTGTCCCTCTGGGTGTGAATCCATTGTAAGTAGAACCTTTTGAAGATGTTACTTTTATTTAAGGCGTGGCAAACTGAACCAGGGTTGGTGCTGGAGTTGGTAGGTGTATTGAATCTCTGGGCTGTCCATGTGCCAGCTGGGCCCTGAGCCTCAGCAGAGTTGCGACACCTACTCTCTAGTTCATTGGACTCACCCAGGACAACTAACAAGGAGGTAAGGATTGACAACCACCATACCAAGGAAACAAGAGAGTCTACAACTGCAAGCAAGACAGTCCCATCCATCAGCCATATGGGATTGAATCTCAATTAGAGGTGGAGTGGGCATCAACATCCCAGAATCCTCAGGATTGGGGAAAAAAATATGGACTAGAGTAGACTTACTTGTATTCTACTATAGACTTGTTGTGATTCTAGCAAAGGAAGAAATTATATCATTGATGTGGAGACAGTGGCCATTGGAGCTTCTAAGGGGAGGGAGAGGGAAAAAAAGGTATAATATGGGGACACTTTTGGGACTTGGAATTTTCCTGAATGACACGGCAATGACAGATACAGGACATTATATATCCTGCCATAATCTAGAGCATTGAGTGGGAGAGAGTGTAAACTACAATGTAAACTATAATCCATGCTTAGTGGCAGTGCTCCAAGATGTGTTCATCAATTGCAATGAATGTACCACACTAATGAAAGAAGTTGTTAATGTGGGGAAAAGTGGGAGGTGTGGGGAGTGGGATATATGGGAATCCCTTATTTTTTTTCATGTAACATTTTATGTAATCTAAGTATCTTGCAGAAAAAAATATATATTTTTAAAAATGCTGAAAATTAAAATAAATAAATAAAAACAGGTGAGAGACTTAAGGCAAAAAAAAAAAAAAAATCACTAGAGATAAAGATAAAACAAGAAAGAGAAACTGCCAAATATACCATTATTGAGGGGGACATTAACATATTGTCTTAGTCTGCCAGGCTGTTATGGAAAATATCATGCTATAGGTTGGCTTAAATATCAGGAATTTATTGACTCACAGTTTTGAAGCTAAAAGAAGCCCAAATTCAAGATATCGGCAAGGCTTGCTTTCTCCCGGTCTGGCGCTGGCAGCCAGGAATCCTTGGAGTTCCTTGGCTTAAATCGCTGCCTCCTGTCACATGGTGATGTCACCTCCCTTCCAGATTCTGTGACTTCGGGGTTCATTTTATAAGGCCTCCAGTAAGTGTAACATCTTCAAAAGGTTCTACTTACAATGGATTCATGCCCACAGGGACAGGGATTAAAATTAAGAACACGCATTAGGTAGGGCACATAATTCAACTCACCACACACATCTTTCTCACAAATTGATAAAACAAAAAAAATAAGTAATAATATGGATGACTTGACCATCACAATAAACAAACCAGGTCAAGGACATATATAGAGCCCTATATCCATCAACTGGAGAATACATTCTTCATACACATGGAACAGTAGCAATTGATGACGTACTAGCCAATAGAGCAAGTCTCAACAAATGTCAACTCATCACTACCATAGAGACTATGTTCTATGACCACAATGTAACCAATAATACAATATGACCAAAAACCTGGAAATTCAACAGTACAATTCTAATCAGTTCCTGGGTCAAAGAAGAAATCACAAAGGAATTTAGAAAATACTTAGAACCAACCATAATGACTATGCAGGAAACATAAGATGTACAGTTAAGTGGGGGAAAGTAATAGCCTCATAATGTGTACTTTAAAAATGACGAAAGGCTGGAATTTAAAAAAGCACAGGAAAAAACCTTAATAGAGCAGAATAAAGGAAATAAAAATAAGGGCAGAAATTAATGAAACCGAAAACAATATTGAATAGAAAGGATCAACAAAGCAAAAAATGGGTTCAGTATAAAAAAATAATAAAATTGACAAGCTTTGAGCAAAACTGATGAAGAGAGAAAGCAGACAATTTTTAAAACTAGAAAAGGAAACATATACATAAATATAATAGTAATTATACAGATAAAAATATAATGAGATACTACACACCTACTAGAAGAGCTAAATCAAAACAGTGGTAACACCAAATGCTGGTGATGATGTGGAGCGACAGGAACTTTCACTCATTGTTGGTGGGAATGCAAAATGCCTTCCACTTTGGAAGACAGCCTGGCAGGTCCTTACAAAACTAAACAAAGGCTTACAATTTGATCCAGCTATTGTGCTCTCAGGTATTTACCCAAATGAGTTGAAAACACAGGTTCACACAAAAACCTGCACACAAATGTTTACAGCAGCTTTAATCACAATTGCCAAAAATTGGAAGTAACCAAGATGCTCTTCAATAGGTGAATGTATAAACAAACTGTGGTACATCCATACAGAGGAATATTATTCAGTGATAAACAGAAATGAATTATCTGTAAAAAAAAAAAAACATGGGGGAACCTTAGATGCATATTACTAAGTGAAAGAAGCCAGGCTGAACAGGCTACTTACTGTATGATTTCAACAATACGACATTCTGGAAAAGGTAAAACTATAGGGACAGTGAAAAGAGCAGTGGTTGCCAGGGGTTGAAGGGGAAAGAGGGTGGGATGAAACAGTAGCGCACGGGGCATTTTTAGGGCAATGAAACTCTGCTGTATGATCTGTAATGGTGGATAGGTGACATTACACATCTGTCAAAACCCACACAAGTGTGCAATAAAGCATGACCCTAATGTAAACTATGGACCTGAATAAATAATAACGTATCAATATTGGTTCATCAGTTATAACAAATGTACCACACTAATGCAAGATGTTAATGGGGAGGGAGGGGAAGAGGAGGGATTTGGGAACCTCTGTATTTTCTGTGCAACTTTCCTGTCAATCTAAAACTGCTCTAAAAATCAAGTCTATTAAAAATCTTATGAGCAATTTAGCAATAAATTTAAATAATAAATTTAAGTAAAACGAGCAAATTCCTAGAAACATGTAACTTAGAAAACTTAAGAAATTTAAAATCTGAAATTTAAAACATCAGGGCTGATAGCGTATGTTGAATGGTTTAGCCAGACTGTTTGCTTAGGGCCAAGGTCTGTTGGGATTGATTGGTGCAACCATTCTGATTGCTTGTTAAATAGTTTTATCACCTAGCCTACCGTTAACAGCGTCTTATCAGTAGTTATAACTTTTCCTGCAAAGAAAACACCAGGTTCAGGCAGTTTTATAGGCAAGTTCTACCCAGATTCGAGGAATGGAAAATTTCTATCTTAAACTCAGAGAGTATAAAAGGAGGAATAGTCTCTAACTCATTTTATGATCCGAGAATAATCTTTATACCAAAGTCAGACAAGGAAAATACAAGAAAAAATTGCTGTCCAATCCTACTCTTATCATGGATGCAAAAATCCGCAACAAAGTATTAGACAGGTAGATAAATAGATAATGACTGATTGGGTTTATTCCAGGAATGCAAAGTTGCTGCAACATTACAGCATTTATTGGTGTAATTTACCACATTAAAAGAGAAAAGCTATGTGCTCATTTCATAAAAGGAAGAAAAAGAATTTGGAAAAATTTACGTGCCATTTATAGTAATAATTTTATAAACCTCTTAGCTAAAAAGGAATAGAAAAGAACATCCTTAGCCTACCTAATAAAGGGTATCTCTAGCACAATAATGATCCACAGTAAAAAGTTAAAAGTATTTCCTTTAAAAGTAAGGAGTAAGACAAGGAGGTAAACTATCATTATTCCTATATAACTTTGTGCTAGAGTCCTTGCCATGGCAGAACATCAAGAAAAATAAAAAAGAAGTATAAAGATTGGAAAGGACGAAACAAAATTGTTAATCTATAAAAAGGAAATGATTCTCTATACCAAAAACTCAAAAAAATCTATCACAAATTATAAGAAATAAGAAAATATAGCAAGATTATTAGATGTATGATCAATAGGCAAAAGGCAATTGCATTTCTTGTTGGTGGGAATGTAAAATGGTGCAGCCATTGTGGAAGACAGTTTGGTGGTTGCTCAGAAAATAAGTACAGAATTACCATCATACCCAGCAATCCCACTTCTAGGTGGATACCCAAAAATATCAAAGATACTTGTACACAATGTTCACAGCGCATTATTCACAATAGCCAAAAGGTGGACGCAATCCAACTGTTCCTCAACAGACCAATGGATAAACAAAACGTGATCTATCCATACAAAGGAATATTACTAGGCCTTAAAAAGGAATGAAATTGTGCTACACATGCTACAACATGGATGGACCTTAAAGACATCTTGTTGAGTGAAATAAGCCAGGCACAAAAGGAAAAATGTTGTATGATTTCTCTTACGGGTGATAACTTAGAATAAGAAAGTTCATAGAGACAGGAGCAGAATAGTGGTCACCAGGAGCCTGGGGAAATGGGAATGGGGAGTTATTGCTCAATGGGTGTGAGCTTCTGTCTGATGATGAAAATGTTCTCAAAATAGTGGTGAAAATTACACAACACTGTTGATGCAGTGATTTCACAGGATTGTACACTTAAAATTGTTTAAGTGATTTTTGTGTTTTAATCATTTATTTATTTATTTTTAAAGATTTTATTTATTTATTCATTTATCCCCCCCCTTGCTGCTTGTGCTCGCTGGGTCAGCTAACCACGCCGTGCGGGCGGGCTTGCCTTCACCAGGAGGCCCCGGGAACCGAACCCGGGGCCTCCCATATGGTAAACGGGAGCCCTACTGATTGAGCCACAGCCGCTTCCCTTAATCATTTATTTTTAAAAAGTCAATTGTATTTCTATACTTCAGCAAAAAAACAGCTGCAAAAGGATATCATTTACCATCACACAAAAAATAAGGTATCTGGGAGTAAATCTAACAAAAATATTTTAAAAACCTCATGCAGATTATAAAACATCACTGAAATATGTGAAAAAATGCCTAAGTAAATGGAGAGTCATACCACATGAATGGAGAAGTTCCATCAAGATGTCAATTTTCCCCAAATTTTACAGGTTCAGTAAATATCCCAGTAACCTTTCAAACTGACTCCTAAATTTATTTGGAAAAGCAAAGTGCCCAAGATAGCTAAGCTACTTCTAAAGAAGAGAATGAGGAGACTTGTCCTAACAGATATCAAGAGATATTAGGAAAAAAAAAAAAGAGAGATATTAGTAAGCTCCATCCATCATGGTATTGCAAAATTTGCACAGGGATAGACAAATTGGTCAAAGTAACAAACAAGACAACCCGGGAACATATTTGACAAAGCTGGCATTGCAGATCAGTGGGGAAATGATGGATTTCTTAAAATAAACAGTGACGGAACAATCCATATGGGGAAAATAAAAGGAATTGGATCCCTACCTCACCAACTCCATGTGTGTATGTTTGTGTGTGTGTATGTGTTTATACAATTATAGTTAAATTAGAGAAATAAATGTGAAAGGTAAGCCTTTGAAAGAAAGTTTCAGAAGAAAAATATTGATAAATTTGATTACATTTAATTTAAGAAGGTTTCTTTATCAAAAGACATCATAAAGAAAACGAAAAGTTGCAAACTAAGATAATATATTTGAACAACCTATAACTGGCCTACAAATCAGTAGGAAAGAGGCAAACTAATAGATACATGAGTAGATGATATGAAAAGGCATTTCATAGAAGCAAAAATGTGAAATAGCCAATAATGTGAAAATATACTCAATTTCAATAGTAATGATGAAAATTAAAATTAAAATCACAATGAGATACAATTACATTTCCAACAGGCTGACGAAATGTAAAAGTTGAGTATGACCAAGTATTGGCAAGAGTATGGAGAAAAGGGAACTATTAGTTGGAATACAAATTGCTTCAACCAGGGGCAAGTTATGCAAATATTCTACAATATAGTAATCCCACTCCTAATATAGAAACCCCTGCATCTCCGCACCAAGTGACACGTACAAAAATATTCACAGTGGCACTATTTATAAGAACCATACATTTTTGGGTTCATGACTTGTATGGCTGTCCACACAGGATTTGTCGCCTAGTTCTCATAGATACTACTTTTTCTACTTCCTCCTCATTCCTTCCCCAATCCCCACTATTTTCTGAAATTTTCCACTCTGTGGTCAGGGTTAAGACAGTCAAGATGTTTAGAGATCCAGTGCTACTTGTGCCCTGGAACTCATTTCACCCCAGGTCCACCAGAGCTCTAAAACCTAGAGGCAGTGTTAGAGCCTACCTACTTTGGAGGTGATGTGGAGAATGAATTAGGGAGCGTGTAAGAATGGAGGCAGGCAGGCTAGTGAAAAAGCTGTTGCTATATCCTAAGAAAAGCTGAGAGCTACAAAGCATGGCCAGCTCCTCAAAGATGGGGAATGGAGTTTTTATACTTGCCTAACATGGATAGGCACGTGTAAAAACAATGCCTTGTAGATGCTGTGATACAATTATGAACATGCAGTGGTGACACAAAGGGCCTATTGTTCCTGGAAGCGGGGAAGGCAGGGCAGTAGATGGTGGAACACTCCAGAAAGAAGTGACAGCAGGAATAAAAGTATAGGGGCATGAGGCAAAATGACATTTTCAGAGAATTCCAAGCAATTTCCTATGACTGTAGTAAAGGAATTGGGAAGGGGGCAATAAAGAATGAGATTGGGCACTCAGGTCGCGGAAGCCCTGTTTGCCGTTCTAAAGAGTTTGGAATTAATCCTGCAGGGCAGGCAATGAGGAGATTTGAATTTTAGGGACAAAACATTTTTTGCAGGGGTATGCCTTACTGGAAAAAGGCAAGGAACCCTTCTTGCCATTCAGGCGTCAAGTAATCCCATTAATCACAATACCTCATTCCTCAATCAGGCAAGCTCACTGAGCTACTTTAGAAATAACACAGCTCTTTCTCACTGATGTAAAGATAACTAGCCAGAATGATAAACAAATAAGGTCTTTTTTTCTTCTTCTAAGCTCTATTGTATAAATGTAGTTGTACACTCCAATTTAATAAATGGAGTGAGGTTCAACAGCCTTTGGCACCAATCCCAGGTCCTGAAACAGTGAGAAAACAACAAAACATGGAACATAGTATCTATCTATAAACCCAATTGTATGGTTAGGGTTAGGGAGCATTTTAAGAGTTATGATTTCCCTGGCAAAGTATCAAAAACACATACCTTCAAAAAGTATTCAGAATAGCCATTTGGCAACCAGCCATGCTGACAGAAAAAAAAAAAAAAGTGGAGTAAATAGCCTACGTGTAATTCACCATTCCTGGTGAAGTAAAGGAAGGGTGTTTTCCAAGGCTTCAGAAGCACATATTTTCTTAAAGAATAATGTGGTCATGAAAAAAGCCAAGTGATAACTTCCCAACTCATGTAAAAAAAAATGAGTCTATTTAAAAAAAGATAGAGAGATTCTGTCACATTGAAGAAGGACGGAGAAAATACCCACAAATAGGTTCAATTGGTTAACTCTGAGTGAGGGATTACAAGTGATCTCTAGTTCCTTCTTTGTGTCTATTGGTGTTTCCTAAATTTCTACAATGAACATGTATTATTTCTAAAAACGGAAAACAAAAGAAGAAAAATAGATCAATTGTACAATCAGAGTATCTTAGGCAGTCTTTTACAGCTTTATTCCATCTAAGATTAACGTAAAGTGCTTTGATCAACATTCTAGAGCACTTGGAATATAGGCAAACTCTCAAGTCCAAGTCTTTAGGGATGGGCGTCTTTCTAAAAACAAAAACTTCAACTCGCTTCATTCATGCCAGTGGAGAAGTACAATGACACCAGTAACCGAAAACAGCGAGGAATAAAAGACATCATGTATGCCACAGGGGCTTTGCAGTGCGCTGCATGGGCAGATACGCCTTCTGAACTGAATCTTTCTTAGGCAAATATTAAAATGACTCTATGGTCCTACATGGGGGCTGGCAAATGAAGGGAGCCTACAGTAAAAGGAACAGGGCTAGAATTTAAAATGCAGTGCGTATAATCTACAAACTTCATGCTCCACAGGCAAACGGATAACGGCTCTGTACGTTAAAAATATAAACCGCGGGAAGCGGCTGTGGCTCAATCAGTGGGGCTCCCGTTTACCATATGGGAGGCCCCGGGTTCGGTTCCCGGGGCCTCCTGGTGAGGGCGGGCCCGCCCGCACGGCGTGGTTGGCTGACCCGGCGAGCACGAGCAGCAAGGGGGGGATAAATGAATGAATAAATAAAATCTTTAAAAAAAAAAAAAAAAATATATAAACCGCTTTTTAACTGTGACAGACCTGAAGTAGGCTACTAGAGCATGGAAAATGGAACGCTAATCTCTGCTGTGCCTGATGCACTGCAGATGTAAAATAGTAAAACAAAACACCTGGGTTCAAAATACTCGAATGCATTGCTTATTCTCAAAATTCAGTTTTTTCTCAAAAATCAGGGGACACTTTTAAAAGCAGCTCAATCTGAAATCACAGTCAGGAAAGTATTTCAGAAGAAATATGAAACACTCATCTCTTGGGGTAAAAAAAAATAAACTTGATATCAAGTATTTCTCAATCCCTTAACATTTACGAAGGGACTTGCAGAGAAAAATGTATAAATATGATTTATCTTAAATTAAGCACATTGAACTTTTCCCAACGCTATAGGAATTTAAATTATTTAAAGAATAGTTTAGATATATTATTTCTAATCTATAGATCTCTTTCAAGTCCTCCGAAATATAATAGCTTTCTTATGAGTTCTGATCATATTACCCACTCACATGAACTCACCTCCCAACTTTGTGGGGCAAATTTTCTGAAACTTAACACCACCAAACAACATTTTAACTGGTGCCTTGAAGAGAATACATTCTAAAAATGTTGTATACTGTAACAGTCAGCCAAAGGGGTGCTGATGCAAAGTACCAGAAATCTGTTGGCTTTTTATAAAGGGTATTATTTTGGGTAAAAGCTTAAAGTTACAAGGCCAGAAACAGTCCAATTCAAGGTTGTTTTCTCACCAAAGTCACTTGCCACATGTTGAAGCAAGATGGTCACTGATCTCTTCCTGTTCTCTCCTTTCCCCAGTCCTCTCTCTGCCTTCTTGCTGGGTCTTATATAAATGGAGACACAGAGCAAGAGACACATAGGAAAGGGGTGCTCTCCCATTTTTTTTTTTTTTTTAAGATTTTATTTATTTATTCATTTATCCCCCACTTGCTGCTTGTGCTCGCTGGGTCAGCTAACCACGCCGTGCAGGCGGGCTTGCCTTCACCAGGAGGCCCTGGGAACCGAACCTGGGGCCTCCCATGTGGTAAACGGGAGCCCTACTGATTGAGCCACAGCCGCTTCCCTGCTCTCCCATTTTTGATCCTGCCATGTGAGAGGACTTTAGGACTGCTAGTAGCCAAAGCTGAAGCATGAAGCCCCAAAACGCTGGGCCCACAGAGCAGGTTAAGGCTGAAGAGACAAGCCATATGCCTAATCGCCCACCGGCTGAGCTCTGGGAGACGGCAGATTCTGAAGTGGAAGGCAGGAACCTCGGCAGAGATTGGCCATTATCTTGCTTCGCCACATGGCAGGACACCAGAATCTTCAATGGCTGACCTTGGTGAGAAAGCATCTCTGATGGTACCTTGATTTGGACATTTCATGGCCTTAGAACTATAAGCTTTTATCTTAAATAAAATTCCCATGGAAAGCCAACCCATTTCTGGTACTGCTGCATTCACAGCCCTGTGGCAAAATAAGACACAAGTGTTCAAGGTTACAGTAAAATGTGTATAGGTCTCATGAAGGGACTAAAGGACAGTTCCTAGCCTCACCATAGGTGCTCCTTGTTATCCAGCCAAGCCCCTGAACCCACTACTCACTTCTGTCTTCCCCTTCACTAAGCCCTACCACTGCACCCCTTGGAACATGCAACTGGACGTCCCCAATCAATACTGCAATTAGATGAGCTGCAACTAGTCTACTGCCGCTAGACTTCCCAGCATTTTTTTTTTTTTTTTACCTTGCCTACAAGTTCTCTTTCCACAACTGAGTCCTAATTGAAACCTAACTTTCTCATAATGATGCCACTTACCTCAAAAGTTTACCCCATGGAGTCTACTCTTTCTCCCACTATCCTTGACTCACAGAGGCCTCAAAACCCCCCTTGCTCCCCATTGTTACTTCTTGATCATTTACATCATCATTCAGCCACCTGCCTTGCACCCCCCTTTCTCTGCTGTTTCAGAGGCAGGCCTCTCTCATGGCTAACCCTCCACCCTGCCCTTGGTCCCCTCACAACCGCTGGGGACAGCCGAGTAATCAACACCTCAATCATGCCTTCTCTCTTCTCTCTCTCTGGTATCTTCACATTTACTCCCTTAACTGACTCTTGCCCATCTGCCTACAAACATTGATCTCTCCCACTATACACATACAAATACATACACACACACACACACACCCCAAAACAGAGACAAGAACAAAGCCCAACTCTCTGCACTTTCAAACCCAAATCCTGTTTTTTGAGACCAACTTTTTAAGAACCATCCAGCTGCCTCCATTTTATTATTCACTAATTCTTCACTTCCTAGAAATCTGGTTTCTGCTCCCACCATTTTACTTAAATTGCTCACCAGAATATCATATGAGTGACATCCCATTTGCCTAATGCCATGGATTTTCCCATATCTCTATTTAATACTTGACATCCTTGGTCATTCCTTTATCTTGATTATATCTTCCTTGGCTCTGAGACATTTTCCTTCTCCATGCCTCTTTACCTGCTCCCAAGTTCTAAAAAAGAGATACTCCCTATATTAGACTTAAAGACCTTTCTGAGTGCCTGCCTGACGCCCACGAGGCATTGTGCTGTATATTCAGAGAGGTCTAACCAAGCCAGCTGGTGGCTGTGGATGCCCAAAGTCTGAGCTCAAGCAAAGGACTGTGCTCTTGGTTGCCAGCAGCAAAAAGAGCCAAAAAGTAAATGTAATTCCAAGTCTTTAGAGAGCACCAAGGGTTAAGTGAAAAGAACAAAATTCAGCTGATAAGACAGAGATGTAGGAGTAGAACCCAAACAGGATATACGTAACAAATATGACCATATCACCCCAATTCTTAAAGTCCTTCAGTAGTTTTTGGGATAAAGCCTCATCCTTAACCTGGCCCACAAGGGTCTACATAATAAATTTGGCCCCATGTACTGCAGCCTCATCTCACATCACTCTCTACCTTCCTCTCTAAACTTTCACCACATGTCTTCTTTTCCACTTGAGTTTTTGCACAAGCTAATGTCAGTAACATTCTTCCATATACCCTCCTACCCCAAACTAGTTCGCTCTTATCCTTAAGAATGAGTATTCCATAAGTCATCTCAATTCTATGCTGCAGGGTACAAGAAGGTCTCATCACACTACATTTGGGAGGCAATACAGTATAGCGGTTGGGACCGTGGATTATAGACTCAGGCTGGGTTCTTGGGCATATTTATTTAACCTCTCTGTTAGTTCCCTCGCCGGTAAAATTAGGGTAATAGTAGTACCTACTTCATAAGGATATTGAAGAGATTATATCAGATAATTCAGGTAAAGCAGTTAGAACTGTGCTAGGCCTGGTTTAAGAGCCCAATATATGTCAGTAATTATCACATTTAAATACTTGCTGGATTATTTGTCACTTCTCCCCCTGGAGTTTCCCCTGCACCTCTGGCCCTTATGCAAAATGGAACTGTAGCATCTCCCTTAGCGGGGCTTTGCATTAAATAAGGTGATGGATCTACAGAAACACAGAGCACACCTAAAACGCTGCGCCCACGGTAGATGTTATTACCAATAGAGCTGAGGGCCGCATCTGCCCTCCGCTCCGGCACGTCTCGTCCCAACCCGCCTTCCTCCCAGCACGCAGCCTCTCAGCGCCCTTGGCCCGGGTCCCTGGGGGCAGCCGGCGTGGGAGCCCCGGCCGCGCGCAGTTCCCTCCCGGCGCCCGCGCTCTCCTTCCTACCTCGCCCGGAAGGACGCACTTCCGGCGGATGTGTGGGGGCGGGCCCCGGAAACGGAAGTGAGCGGCGGGCCGGCTGACGGTAACAGGGCTGAGAAGCGCTGCGGACAGCGGACTGAAGATGGTGAGTGAGCCCGCGGCGGCCTGGGTTCCCGACGGCGTGGGGCCGGGGCCCGGCAGGAACCGGCGACCGCCTCCCAGTCCGTCCCTGACGGCAGGGATGGGGCAGGCCTCGGGCGCCATGATCTGCCGAGTCACGGCGTGGGGGTAGGCCTGGGCCGGTCCCGGCCCTGGCCCTGGTCCTGGGAGCGGAGGTTCGGCTTCTTTCCCATCCCGCTCCGCTTCTCTCGGATGTGCCCGCTTATCTTCAGTTCCCCCAATAGGCTCCGGCCCCTTCCCCGTAGGCGGCGCGGAGATGGAAAAGACAAAGTCAAAAGTGCAACCTTCTGGGGGGTGGCGTCGCCAACCACCCTTTCCCTGAGGTGGTAGCCTTTGGGAGCCCAGAGACCTCCTACTCTTCACTCAGCCTTGGCCCCCCGCCCAGCAGAGCAGCGGAAATGGAAGGCAGGGGGCTTCGGTGTGAGTGAGCATTTGGGAACTGCATTGATAACCAGCCCCACAACAACAGACCGCGTTTATATAACTAAAGCCTTACTCTGCATCTGTCAGGGCTTGTTAGATGCCACACACGGTTCTTGGTGTTGAGAAAAACTAAACAGTTGCTTCCCTCCGTTTGTCAGTGTAGTTAGTACATCTCTCCCTTTTTAAACGGAAAACAAAAAGGAGAAACTGAGGAACTTAAAAGTTGTGACTATTGGGAAAGACTCCTGAATTACCACTGCCACTGGCTTCTATCAGTTCTGGTAGGCCATCCAAATCTAGAAAGCTTCTGTTGGTAAATAGTGCTAATCATTTTGTAAAGAAGTCTCAAATGTGACTAGCGGTACTTAGATTTTCATAGGTTTGTTTTTTACCTCTACTACTTTATTAGAAACCCCAGTTCTAACTCTGATATTTTACAGAAGGAATTTGAAATAACGATTATAACACTAGAACCCAAAGATCATAATTCCACTTGATTTCTGTCATTTTACAATAAAGTGGTCTGGCAGGAGGAGAATGTTCATATAGGAAAGTAACAGGAGATGCTTTTGGAAAGTTATACTCCATCAGTTCAAGTCCTGAAGGTGTTCAGCTACCAGGTACTGATAAGTAAACAGGCCCATAGAGGCTGTTTGAATTGCTTGCAGTCACATAGTAGGTTAGTGTAGTCCACTAGATTGCAGACTAGATTTTTTTTCCTGATCCACCATGACTTCTACATATGAAAGTTGAAGAAATCTGTTAAGGTTTCTCTCTCACTCTCTCTTTTTCTCTTTCTCTTTCTCTTTCTCTCTCTCTCTCTCTCTTTCTCTTTCTCTCCAATGTTTAGTGTTTTTTTTTTTTTTTTTAAAGATTTTATTTATTTATTCATTTATCCCCCCCTTGCTGCTTGTGCTCGCTGGGTCAGCTAACCACGCCGTGCGGGCGGGCTTGCCTTCACCAGGAGGCCCTGGGAACCGAACCCGGGGCCTCCCATATGGTAAACGGGAGCCCTACTGATTGAGCCACAGCCGCTTCCTTAGTGTTTTTTTTTTACATGGGCATTAGTTATATGTGTGTGCATTGTTAATGTGTGAATGGTTTAATGGTGTTTTTTGTGTCGTAGAATGCCAGAGGACTTGGATCTCAGCTAAAGGACAGCATTCCAGTTACTGAACTTTCAGCAAGTGGCCCTTTTGAAAGTCAAGATCTTCTTCGGAAAGGGTAAATAAGGGAGTTGTGACATTGACTTTGTTTTAACAAAATGTTTTTGTGAATTATTTTTCACAATGTTCTTTAACTATGTTGCTATGCCATAAATGTAGATTTAATTTGGGAGGTATTAAGTAATATTCCTTGGACTTTGGGTGGGGCTGGTGGGGAAGAGGCTTAGATCTGTAGTGGAAGAAGCATCTTAACAGAGTCGTGGGTTCCCAGCCAGTATAGGGGGAGTCCTTTTAGGAGATAGTACATAGTAGCATGATTTGGCAGAGTTCTTTTTGTAACTGATAACTTAGAGAGCCACTTGCCTCCATATCTTACTAACTTGCAGCAATTGCTTTTCTTTGAGAGACACCAAAGCATAACACTCAAGAGCGTGAACATTTAAAACAGAGAATCATGGCTCTGCTGCTTACTAGATGTATGCCTTTGGGCAAGTTACTTAATTGCTCTATGCTTCTGCATCCTCATCTATAAAATGGGGTAAGGATAGTGTCCATCTATCTAGTTTTGAGGAATAAATGAGTTAATACATGAAAAACGCTTAGAACAGTACCTGGCATTAGTAAGCACTCAGTAAGTGTTAGCTATTACTGTTTTTCTTTCTAGCTGCAGCACACATATGTTCCTGTATGTTTGGGTCTCAGTATATGGTACTGGTCCTTTTTTTTGGCAGGCTGCATTTCCGCTTAATGAAAAGAGATATTAACATTTCTCCTTATAAATACTTTGTTTTGAATTTTTGAATTTTGCCTCTAATTTAAGGTGTTCATTATTATTATACTAAAAGGGCATTCTGATGTTGGTGTCTGATGACAGGCATAATACCTGTTTATAGACTTTGCGTTTTATAGTGGAAGCATTATATAGCTTTGGAATTGGTGATATAATTTAGTTTGTTGTGTAATCAAATTCAGAGGCTAGCCAGTAACCAAGTCCTCATGATTTTTCCCCCTTGAAATGCTCCTTTTCCTTTTCTTCTTGGCTATACCATAAGATTGCTGTGAGCAGGATCATTTTCAAATTCTATGTCTAGAATAGTGTTCTTTACAGCAGCAATATTCAATAAATGATTGTTGTAGAATTTCTAAGGTTTTTTTCATCTCAAATCCTGGTTCAGATAATAAGCTAGTCAATTATAGATGTATATAGTGTTAAAGACCAGTGACATGGATCTAGTGTACCTAAATAGCACTTTGTACATCGTTAGTATTCTGTAAGTACTAAACACATTTACTCAACATGTATTTAAGAAAGATTATTATTATTTTATTTATTTATTTATTTTAAAGATTTTATTTATTTATTCATTTATCCCCCCCTTGTTGCCTGTGCTCGCCGGGTCAGCCAACCACGCCGTGCGGGCGGGCTTGCCTTCACCAGGAGGCCCCGGGAACCGAACCCGGGCTTCCCATATGGTAAACGGGAGCCCTACTGATTGAGCCACAGCCGCTTCCCTAAGAAAGATTATTAAATGCACATTAGATCTGGAGAAAAAAGGCTTAAGATATCTTGTATAGTACAAGAAGCATCTTATCAGTAATACATGGAGTAATATTTGTTAAAACAATTATCATCTGGGAAATTTGACTTTTTTCTTTGGGTGTATGGTTCTGTGAATTTTAGTACATGTATAGGTTCCTGTAACCACCTCCACAACAAGGATATTGAGCAGCTTCAGCATCCCCCCAAAAAAACTACCTCATGCTAATCCATTATAATCTTAGCCTTGATAGATAAAATTTTGAGCTCTGGGTCTCCATTTTAAATGTTTTTAAATGTTTATTTTCAGTTTTCCTTGTGTGAAAAATGAACTTTTGCCCAGTCATCCTCTTGAATTATCAGAAAAGAACGTAAGTATGCTATTAAGTTCCTGTAACCTTATTTTTATACAAAAACAATATTAGTAAAACTTTGTGGCTTCATTTTGTTAAAACAATCCTGTTGCTGAGGGTTTGACCATGAAGGATATGAGCCCTTATTTCCAATGCTCTTGTAGGATAGGCTTTTGAATTGTCGTTCTTCACCAAAGCTCCCTTTCTCTGTCTTTTTTATGGGCAATCTAGAAAGCACTCACCTCTCTCCATTCCTCTCAATATTTTCTCATTTGATGATTGCTTTTTCTTTTATCATATTTTCTCCATGTTATTTTTGCTGTTGACCTCCCAAGTGCACATCTCTAGGCTGGACCTCTTTTTTTCAAGCATTGAGTTTCTGTATTACTGAGGGACAATCCACTTACTGGGCACAGTGGGTACACAGGTGAATAAGACACAGTCCCCTTCCATAAGGAGCTTAAAATTTAATGGAGAAGACAAGCAGTGTGTAGGGCTTCATAAAGCACTACTGGAAGACCAAGGATGGGGCAGCCATCTGTGGTTGGGGTAGGTGGGAGTCTTTATAGAGCAGGGGGCATTTGAACAGTTTTAGAGTAGTGCTCACCAGGTAAATAGGTAGGGAAAGGTCATGCCCAAAAGAAGGTATAGCCTGTGCAAATGTTCTAAAGATAACATAAAGGGTTTTCTAATATACATTTAAAGCAAGTTAGGTGAGAAAATATAAGAGCTCCTAGTTGCTTTAAGTGTACTCAGGTTTCAGGCTCAGAGGTTGACATCCTAGATATAGACTTAAAAACATATGAGTGTGGTTATAAAACCATAATCA
The DNA here is from genome assembly GCA_026826555.1 of Tolypeutes matacus. NCBI lineage: Eukaryota > Metazoa > Chordata > Mammalia > Cingulata > Chlamyphoridae > Tolypeutes > Tolypeutes matacus. Next base: position 18,778,422 of record JAKSZT010054335.1, on the reverse strand, counting down.
TTTTTGAGAAATACCAGGGGAAGTGAAAATTACCTGTGGACTGAAGATGACTATATATTCCACTTTTTCAAAAGGGATCTAAGTAAAAAAAACTTAGACCAGCTGTAGTAATGTTGATTTCTAGCACTGTTTTTGAGCAGACTGTTATTAAGTACCTGGCTGTGGGCATTGGTAAGCTAGGTGGTGATCATCAGCAACTGGGTGAGCGCATAGCAGATTAACCTCAGTTCACTCTTTTTCTACGTTACTAGATAGAGAAAGCAAGGCATCAAATTATTTGACAAAAGCTAAGCTTGAGGATAAGATAGTGGATTATGGGCTGAGTGGGAGTACTTAGTGTTGGGTAAAGTGTTTGTGGTTAAACTTGTACCCAGAGAGTGTTGATTAAGGAATTGTCTGTTCAGAGAGAGTATTTGGTAGAGTATCTTGGGCCTCTACTACGTCTATCCTATTAAGAGTTTTTCAGATACTTAAGGGAAACTATAGAAAGAATGTAAATCAGGTTTTTGAAAGGAAAACTCATTTTAATGAATAAGTGAAGTACATTGTAGATGATACAGTTGACCAAAATGCTAGGCCAAAAATTCATGAAAATCATTTATAAAGGTGAATGCAAAGTTTTGCATTTAGGTTCAGAAAATGAATTAGGCACTTTGAGATATAGTAAGCTTGGATTACTACCTAAAATGTGAAGATTTAATTGACTATACTCAGTATAAATGGGCAGATTACCTTGGTTACTAATGTAATCTTTGGCTTTATTAGTAATAAGGTGGGGCCCAAATCAAAAGAGATTAGAGTCTTTTCTATGTATTGGTCTGGCCACTAGATTTGGAATATTGGTTCAGTTTTGATAAATATGTGTTAAGAGAAACTTGGATAAATCTAATTGAGACTGGCCAGGATGGTGAAGAGTCTAAAGATTTCATAGATCTTTTGAAACTCAGCTCACATCTACTACCTATATGTATTCTTCCTTAATCAATTAACCAGTTAAAGTTAATGCCTTTCCTGAAATTCTGTGGCACTTACTATCTATTAGTCTTTTAGCTTGGCCTGTGTAGTTGAACAGCATAGGTTTAACTTGTTGGCACCACACTGATTAGCTAAGTAAACTTGGGCAAGTTGTTTAGTCTCTCTTAGTTTCCTTATCTGTAAAATGGAGTTAGTAAGAGCCCATCCTCATAGAACTCTTATGAAAATTGAATGAAGTGAAGCCTATAAAGCAAGAGTTCTTAACCTTTTTTGTTCCACGGACCCCTTACTAAGTCCACACTATCCTGTATTTTTAAAAAAATATATCACACCTGCACCAAACACATCCCCACATGAATAGTGTTTTTTTGAATTTCAATTCAAGCTCATGGACCCCTTGTTAAGAACCCCCACTGTAAAGCTGTTGGCATGTTGCCAGCCTGTGGTAGCTCTCTATGACTGGGAGCTTCAGTAGTGTGATAGAAGATGACCTTCTTCATCTCAGTGAGTGGTTCTCAACCAGAGGTGATTCTGCCTCCACTTCCGGGGACTTTTGACAGTCCCTGGAGCCATTTTTGGTTGTCACAATGGGGGGAGAGAGGCTACCACTGGCTTCTCTTGGGCAGAGGCCAGGGCTACTGCTAAACATCCTGTGGTGTGCAGGATGGCCTCCCACAACAAAGAATTATCTGGCCCAAGAGATCAGTTGAGAAACACTGGTCTATACATAATGTCTTCCCAACTAAATTATAACCTTCTCTAGGATAGACTATTTATTTTGTTTCTTGTTTATCATCACAGCCTAATTTTGCACATGGTTACTGATCATTAAGTATATGCTGATTGATAATTACAAGGTAGGTGTGTTCAGTTGATATAAATTGATTTTTTTACATAAAACTACATTTACTTATTAGGATAACTCAGTATTTAAGGGGAAATCCTTCAATTAGAACTTCGGATCATAGATCCATAATAAAATGTTGAATATTTTTCCTAAGCACCATGTGTCAAAATTTTGCTATGTCAAGCTAAAGTAATTAAAAACCATATTAGTAGACTTCTTACCTTCAAACTTCATATATATGGTCCCCGTGTCATATCCCAAGTATGCACTAATCTCTCAGTAGGTTTTTGATCAAAATGATTTTTTAATGACTGTTAGAAAAAAATGCTTGCTTAGAGAGTATAAAGTAATAAAATGTGATCACACAAGATCACACCTTTATTGCAGTCAGTTTGCATACCATATCCCCTATCCTTCAGAGGCATTTTGGGAAACTATATATTTTAGGATCTAGCAGTCACCTTTCATTTTGTCTGCTGTAAATTAAATTGTGATAGAAGTTTGATGTAATTATCAGTGTTCAGTGAAAATATGATTCCAGGGCAAAAAATGCTGATAGGTACCCAACACAAATATTTTCCCCCTTGAATCAATTACCAAAACAAACATGGTAGTTTGTACATTATAGTTTGAGTAACAGGATGGTATAATGGTCTGATTAGTTCTTTTATAAAATCCTTTGAGATAAATACTTCCATATGTAGAAATTCCCTGTTTCTCTGTCACTATATATAACTTTCTGTGTCTCAAATTAGACATGTTCTTTGCTCTACCAGTTTTGCAGTACTTCTACTTAAAAGCCCTGAAATTATGATTGTGCCTTGTAAATATACTGTTTTAATGTGAAAAACATTCCTTAATATGTTAGTTTTGTACTTGTCAATTTTTGGGGGTTTTTTTTTCCTAATGAAACAAGAGTTTCTCAATTGTTTCACTTAAAAAAAATTTTTTTTTGAGGTACCTAGGCCAGGGATTGAACCCCAGACCTTGTATGTGGGAAGCCGGCGCTCAACCACTGAGCTACTGTCGGTCCCCATACATCAGTATTTAAGGGATAATTTCTTACTGGTGAAATACACTTTCATGCTGGATAAAATATAGACATAAATCTTTAAAAATTTATCAGGAGAAATTAGTAAAAGTACTTGGTTTTTATTTCTGTTAAGGATATTAATATTGTTCATCTAAGTTTTATATTACATATGTATCACAGCTAACTGTTTTGAAAGCAGAATGTTGAGTGTAACATTGAAAGTTACATTGTTGTCTTTTGTAGTTCCAGCTTAACCAGGATAAAATGAATTTTTCCACACTGAGAAACATCCAGGGTCTGTTTGCCCCACTAAAATTACAGATGGAATTTAAGGCAGTGCAGCAGGTAAGTTTGTGGCTCTCAGTTATGTATGCATCCACATGATATCAATTGAAAGGACTCTTCTATTTTCATAACAGCTATTTCAAAGCTTTCTCTTTCTGCTCCTCTACAACCTATTCTACTTTCCCCCTTTTTAGGATATGAATTGATTCCTACCTCATAAAGAAAAAGGAGCCATTAAATAGAAAATTCCTTCAGATTATAGGCTCATTGTCTGAAAATTTACCTGCATTTACTTTCATATTTTTCTCCTTCTGATCCTTCTGGGGGGCTACAGTGAATTTAAAATGCCTCTAGGATACGTTCAAGTGGAGGTAATCTAGTAAGCAATTTTGTGGATAGCTAGGTGTACCTGTTGTTCACGTATAAGATCTTGGAAAATGTCTTTACAAGTGTGTAAGAACTCTTTACCCCTCCTGTGCTCTGGATCCTGTCCCAGCATACCACTTCAGGGCAATTCCCTTTTGTTTCATTTGTCTGGTCCTTTAAATCCCAGTTTTGTTAGAACCCCATCCCCGGTCTTCTCACCCTATTGTTTCCTAACTGTTCCTATGGCTTTAGTGATTATTTATACGCTGATTGTCTCCCAAGTTATAACTCTTATGAACTGTAGTCCTATCGGCTTCTCAAATTGCAGGCACTTCAGATTCACAGGTACAAGTACAAAATAACTCATTATTCCTCATCTGTGAATAGGTTTCTGCTTAAGGCAGAAACTCCTTCCTTCCGACATCTGGTCTATTACCTAATATTCTCATGTGACTATTCTCATTTTTCCATCCCCATTGCTACTAGCAGTCAGAACCATGTAGGATTATTCTGAAGATTAAATGAAATAACATGTTTGGCACAAAATTGTTATCTTTCCTTTTTATTCTTTTGCTCAGGTTCCAACTACGTATTCTCTTATTTTGGGTCTAAGCTTTTAATCCCATTTATTCCAAATTTCTTTGCCTAGAATTCTGACCCTTTTTTTTAGTATCCTTAGTGTAGACACATTTGGGGTGGGGAATGGATTCTAAGCATAACTGCCCACTTAGGTCATAAAGTTATGGTTATCTTTAAACACTAATATCATTTAGTCACTGGCCACCTGTTACTCTTTTGGAGATCATGTTAGATCAGAATGGCATTGTATTTTTAAAAGGTTCCAGAAGTAACTGATCTGTATTTCTGATTACCACTGCTATTTTAAAGGGCCATACCTTACGTTTGTACTTCAAGCAGTACAAAACAACAGAAAATGATGTTATCAGTTTACTAAAGAAAATAATTATCTCACCGAGTGGGGATTTCTTCAGGAATTTGCTCATCCCACATTTATTAGGCGTGAGGCGTGGTATGAGGCTCTGAGCATGGCATTTCATCCTGTGGTATATGATAGGTTTGCCTGAACAGAGGCAAAACCCTTAAGTCTATGTGAGCCTCTAGGAGTTATTAAGTCTTAACAAAAGCTACAATATCAGGGTTTACATATTGTGAATAAAGTTTTGAGGTATTTCTAAAAACTTTGTTTGGATTTAAAATATAAGCTGGTATGTGTTTTCACTTGTTGAATTAATATTTTACTTTTATTTACTTTACAAATAAAGGATGAAGAACATGAAATCAGATTATATGTTCTCTGTTTTTTCCCTTGTTTCCCCCCCCCCCCAATCTTGCCCTTTTAAACTTTTCCCAAAGGCTCAGCGGCTTCCATTTCTTCCGAGCTCAAACCTTTCACTGGATATTTTGAGGGGTAATGATGAGACTATTGGATTTGAAGATATTCTTAATGGTAGGTGTCATTCAGCAGTTTTTTTATGGGAGCCAGTATTACATGTACAAGGCTACAGCAGCAAACAGACAAAATTCTTGTCCTTATGGAGCTACAGCTTATTGAATTCGTCTGTATTCACTGCAATAATCTAAAATTTAGTGCAAATAATTGTTCTTTGACCATTTTTAAAAGTGAAGATTATGAAATTCTGAAGTTCATTTCAGTCAACTAATAGTAATCATTGATTTCATGTTCATGAGCATGAAATTTGATGGGTGGGTCTATTGCAGTATCCTTATGGTAGCTAACAATGATAGTGTCAGTGTTCAGAACATTTGTGAGATGTGACGAGTTTTTTAAAGCAACAACAACAAAAAATAAAAGCTTTCTTTTAAAAATACCATCCCATCCCCCAGAATAATTTGTGCTTATAGAGGTGGTGAGTTGGAAAAAAAGAATCTGCAATTTTTAACAAAATTCCCTTAATAATTGTATCATATGCGAGATAAATGATTTTAAAGAAAGAACAACATGTACAACATCTTCTATTTTTTCTGGTCCCAAGAAAGATAAACAAATAAAATTCTGCTCAATTCTGCCTCTGTTCATTATGCCCCAACAGTTCAGGAGAAACAGAAAAACCCAACAGGATTAAATTATATTAGTTTTGCTTGGCTCCTTATATCCAGTAAGGAAATGCCATGGACAAAACAGAAGTCTAATTGGCCTCCTCTTTGAGAATCTTCCCTGAGGGTATTTTTTGAATGAAGGAAAATCTAGGATTCCTAAACTTTTACTGAACCTAGACCTCATTTAAAATTAGTAAATGATAGTTCAGGTCTATATGTTCTTAACCTTTAATTAACTACACCAGTGCATTCGTTTTTAAATCTGCTTCTGTAATTCTGTATAAAGAAGGGGAGCAGTACTTACTAAGCATTTATTCAGTCAGACAAGGCTATATTATGTGCCAGGTACTAGGCTAGGCTCTGAATATACAGTGGACAACAAGAAACCTGTGCTTTCTAAGGCAGGAAGATAAACATTATTCAGATAAAATACAAATGTATAGTTACAACTTGTGATTAATTCTAACAATTAAAAGAACAGGGATATAATTTCTTTGGGTTACGAGACACACCTCTGGGTCAACACAAAAGTTGATTGCTGAAAGATAAATGAATTAGTTGAGCAAAAAGTAGAGGGAAGAATATTTCAGGCAGAAGAAACAGTATATTCGGGGTCTTGAGCAGCTTTGCACGTGGTCAAGAACTCTTAAGGGTTTCAGGCGAAGTTAGTCTGCTATAGTTTTATGGGTACTGGCAGGAGACAAGACTCCTAGAGACAAAGGACAAATGATTACTCTAAATTGCAGCAGCCAGAGTATCAGCATTTCCATTGGTTCCCTGGGCTCTGGTTCTCACGTTGCAGCAAAAAGTCTTGGGTGATGCTTGCTTGCACAATGTGTTTCATCACAGGAGAGCAAATGAATCTTTTATAATGGCTGTAAGCCTGGCTGTCCTGTGTTCCTGAGGAGACACTGCTTCTTCTGAGACAATGTTGGCTTTAGCAAAAACCCTCAGTGCCTCTGCCCCTCAGACGTGCAGGATTGAGAGAGACTGGTAGAGAATTGTCTCCCAGAATGAAGGCCATACGGCTGGAGGGTTTTTGGAAAGTGAAGGGTGATTTCACGTGAGATGGAAAGCTACGCAGGGTACAGATTGAGCTAGGGCCTTGCCGGCCGTGGGTTTTCTTCAGAATGCAATGGAAAGCCTTTGAATAGTGTTAAGCAGGGGAGTGATGTGTGATGTAATTCACGCTGAAAAAGATCACTGGCCACCTAGTGAGCGTCTCCTCCCTCATTCCTTGCATCCCTCCAAGGTAGTTAATAGCTGGAAAGGTCCCCAGATTAGGTAGCTGGGTTTTTTTAGAATGAGACCCCCTCACTGCACTTCAAGTAATTTCCCTCTTGTAGGAACTATGATTATATTATATATGGGTATTTAGGGGACTCAACTTTGGTGCCTTGCATTAGCTGTTCCTTCTGCTTAGAATATTCTTCCTCTCATTTTTTAGATTTCAACTTTTTTTTTTTTTTAAGGCGGTCCGGGGATTGAACCTGGGACCTCATACATGCGAAGCAGGCGCTCAACCACTGAGCTACACCTGCTCCGCAAATTTCAACTTAAATGTCACTTCTTCAGAGGCCGTCCATGACTGCCCAATTTGAAGTAGTCCCCATTCACCCTGTCACACACGCCTATGCTTAATCTCTGCCTAGCACTAGACTTTGTTGTCTATCATTCGTTGTCTTCCCCACATTAAATAGAAGTCTTGTAATGAGGAGTAGATTGTTAATCTAGGCACTGTATGAAGACAATTAAACCACGATGAAAATCTTTATATTTCTCAAATTTACATTGTTTAAAGTTTGGAGATGAGATCTTTTCTTGCTCTTCAGTTAAGTGCTTGGTCGAAAAAAAAAATCTGCACATGTTACAAGGAAAGGAGGGGAATATGAGGAAGGTAATGGTAAAGTAAGAGCCAGACTTCTGATATACTTTTCCTAATGCTCAAAGGGGCCCTTCATTTACTCCAATTCCCTCACTGTATGAGGGATAAACTGAGACATAGAGGTTCAGCCTTCAGTTTGGCTCACACCGTGTGCTGTCTTTTAGTGCAAGTGATTTACTTAATAAGCGTGTATTTTATCAAAGAGTCAAAGGCTTAAAAAATCAGAGTTTAAAAGAAAGTTGTAGTTATATAAATGAGTATATCCTCTATTCAAAAGCTTAAAACATTATAGGTGAAATTCAAGTCTCCTGTGATCACCACCAGTCATATTTCTCTCCCTCATTCCCTAGTTATCTGCTGTTTTTAGTTAGCATATGTCCTTCCAGACTTTTTGCTGTATATCTTCATGCAGATTAATAAGTAGTCAGAAAACACTTGGCAATGTTCACAATTGGCATATACTGTATGTGCCATTTCCCTATCTATAGATGCTTACTTTTTTCTCACTTCATTAACACTGCTGCAGCAAACATCTTTGCCCATTTTTATACTCATGTGCAAACATATATATATTTTTTAAGTTTAAGTTTTGAATGCCTGTAATATATATGGCCTTTCATTCTATTGTGAATAATTGTAGCATTATCTTTTGTTGCTACGGCTACTTTGTTGTGTGTCAAGTGCTGAGAGTATCGATTGCAGAAATAATGTGACATAGTAATCTCCAGTCTCGTAACCCAAATTGGTTATACTGACCTGTTACAGTTGGTAGTTATCATTATGATGTGAACGGTTCTTTTTATAAACTGATTTTACAGTTTAGTTCATTAAGTTTTTATTCTGTTTCTAGCCCTATGTTGGGGAGTAGAGGGCAAAAAAGGCGGGGTAGGAGTTTTCTTCTTTAGGGAGCTTACTGTTTGGTGGTAATTTTTAAAGCTCTTATATGTGTATTATGGTTAAAATAAGAATGTCTGACTTATCTATAAAAGCAAGGGAGTGATAACTTTTAAGGTGTTCTTACTCTCGAATTCTGGCGTATATGTGTGTCCATGCACGTGTGTCTGCAACAGAGCACAGAATGGTCCAGATGAAAAAGTTTTACAAATAGATTGGAAGATTATTCCCAGTGAAGCCACGGGGGAAAGCTTAAGGACTTTGAAAAAGAACTGTTTCAATTTATTTTTTTCTTTTTAAAGCAGCATACAGTAGAATGTACTTTTTTTAAAGAGTACACTTCTGTGAGTTTTGACAAATGTATATACTGAATAAACACACCCTGATCAAAATATAACACATTTCCATTACCCCACAAAGTTTTCTTCGTTCCTTTGCAGTCAAACCCCCAGCCATGTCCCCAGGCAATCACTGAACTGTTTTCTGACACTTTAGATTAGTTTTGCCTGTCCTAGATTTTCATTAGCAGAATCACTCAATTTGTTTTTTTGAGACTTTTTTAATGTTTGTTTTTGTTTTCAGATCCATCACAAAGTGAAACAATGGGAGAACCACACTTGATGGTTGAATATAAACTTGGTTTACTGTAATCAGTTGTGCTGTTGATGAAAATAGAGTGACTGCATCTTGTTTATAGTTGTTTTCTTACTATAATTTGATGAACACAACATTAAAAGTACTGACACATGAGAATTTTTGTCTAAATTGTATCAGTGATTGTTTGAAATTATTTGGTTCTTTGGTTTATGGCCATGTGACAATTGAAAACACTAAAGGGAGATAATTTTAAAACTAATTTATATGAAAACAGTGGCCTTCTAAGACTTTAAAAATCATTGCTAATGAATTCGATAAATCTGCCTGCAGGTTCCAATTAAACCCATTTTCTAGATGTTCCATAAATTTAATTTTGAATAGTCATTACCAGTTTTTGAGTGTACATCCTTCATAGTAGCATCTTTATATTTATAATTGATTTCACTGGCAACTTCAAATCAATATTTATAATTGATTTCACTGGCAACTTCAAATCAATAAAAAAAATAAGATGTTTATACTTTATCCTATTTCAGTATCATCCATTAATATTCACAAGAATACTTGCTTTATTGATGCTATTTTAAATTACAACAATTCTTTGATTCTTTCAGGTTGAAAACTGTAAGTTCAGAGGTTTTGATTTTGGTCTTGTCTTTAAAGTGAAAAAATTAAATAAAATAACCAGCAGATGTATATTAAACTGTGGTTCTTAATATATTTCATACCTATTAATATATATTTAATATGTTACCAAGTAATACTGTTAAAGTAAAACTCATCTTTCCTTGTTCTTGCTTTATATATCAAAAGATGCTTTAAAAATTACAACATTCATACATACACTGACACAATAATTTCTTTAAAAATTTTCACCATGCTTGTTCTTTCTTAATAAGGTATGGACCTGGTACACAAAAATTAAATACTTTTTAGAATATTAGTGGGTCATCTTTCACCAAACAAAATTAATTGTACTGTTTTAAATAACTTGTGAAGTCTCAATAATTAAAAAGTATATTTTGATGATCAAAATGTTGATATACACAATTTTTCAGGAACATCTTTATTAGATTAAATCAGTGGTTTTCAACTGAAGCTGCTCTCTCTCCACACACATACCCCGAACATATGGCACTTTGGCATTTTTGGTTGTCTCAGCCTTGTGGGGAGGCATGCTGCTAAATATCCAACAATACAGAGGATATTGATTTGTGGTCATATAACATTAAAAATACTAGACGGAGGTGAGTAAAAAGCATAATTAGAACAGTAGCTTTCTATGTCTTTTAAAAACTAGTTGCTAATGAAATTATAACACCATCTATATTGAGGTTGCTCCCCACAAAAAAGAAGAATCATCTGGTTCAAAATGTTCTTAGTGCCGATATTGACAAACCCTGAGATAAATCAAGTAATACTTTAAATTAAAAATCTCCTGCTCTTGATTACTATTGAGATTAAGTTTAAAACAGTTTTTGCCAGCACAATATTTACTAACCCGTTTTACACTTAAATTATGAGAAAATACAGACATAAGGAAGATTCACTAATCAGTCATTTGCAGATCTCTTGTCTTTCAACCAATGAAAGTTGTGGGAGATTCTTTACCTTAGTTGCAGGGATAAAGTTGCAGGAATAACATACCTGTCTTGACCAGAAGAGGGTACTATGAAATTAGGAAGCATAGTTTAAATGGATAAGTTGATGCTTTAAATATAGAAGTTGGTAATCATAATTAACTCTTGGTTTCTAATGGTTTTTTTGCTTTCTTCTCTCCTTTTCCTCTTTTACCTTCTTTGTATTCATACCAGCAGTCCCCATCCCTGACTGCACTTAGGAAGCACGTGTAAATCTTTTGAAACAAGTTTGATGTCAGGGTTTGATGTCAGGGCTTGACTCCTAGAAATTCAAATATGACTGGTCTGGGGTACAGCCCAGAAAAAAACCAGCTTTTTTTGAAAAGCTTTTGGGGTTGAGAACCTTTGATTTATATGCTTCCTATTCTTTCTTTGCTTGCTTTTGCCATTGTATTAGGAACATTCCTTAGTGTGGGTTAATTCATCTGGTATACCTCAAGGCTAAAGAGTTTACTAATGTTTCTTACTCTGCAGTTTACAGTGCTTACTGTGGGGAATTACTTAGCTTCCTTGGTAAGAATCAGTTGCACATTCCTCTGAATTTCTTTCCTAGATGCCATACTTTGAGGAGGGCCTTTTTTCTTCTAGATGCTTGATTTTGTTGAAGAATTAGTTTACTATTTTCCTTACCAGAGTTTTGCTTGTGAAGTAGGAATCTTTGAGTTCAGGGTACTTCATAGATTAGTGCCTGACTAAAATTTATTAACAATACTTAAATGAAAAAATTTACAATAAAAGACATACTTAATGGAATTCGACCTGATTCTATCTTAGGCATTTTAATATACATGAGAGCAAAAGAGTGTGTGGGTTTTGCTATCTAAGTGTTGGGTATTTGGCAAAAAAAATTGAGTACCATTTAGCATACCATGGGATGGCTCTTTCACTAACCACACCTTTTCACTCCTGCATTATGTACAAAAGAAAAGTGATGGGCATATCACTTTTTGTCCTTAATTTTGCTCTTTTAAGTGGGAATTACCTTCTTCCTGGGGTACACATAGTATAGCACAATGTTCTCAGATGCATTGTGGTGTTCCTTTCAGTGAAGCCATTTAGGAATGCAAAAGGTGATCTGAAAAAGGAGATTATGTTAGAAAAATGGAAAGATGATGTAGTGTATAATCTTTCACTGGAATCCACAATTGGATAAATGTGTTTTCAAACACATGGAAAGTATATCGGAACCAAATTTTCTGTTTTGCTTTTTCAATAAAGCAAAACCAAAACTGCTGTGACATGTCATTGGACAGACAGCTCACAATTTCATAGTTGATATTCAGGTACTCTTACCTATATTAAATAAGAACCTGGGGAAGCGGCTGTGGCTCAATCAGTAGGGCTCCCGTTTACCATATGGGAGGCCCCGGGTTCGGTTCCCGGGGCCTCCTGGTGAAGGCAAGCCCGCCCGCATGGCGTGGTTAGCTGACCCAGCGAGCACAAGCAGCAAGGGGGGGGATAAATGAATAAATAAATAAAATCTTTTAAAAAAATAAGAACCTGCACTTTTGTATGATAGCTTGCTTAAATACTATTGAAGAATAAGAGCATACTGTTAGTTTTTCAAATAGAAATTCAGTTTTATTTTTCACATTGAAACTATATGAGGTTTTACATTTTTTTTTCTTTTAAAGATGGAAATTCAATTTTCAGAAAATTCAGAATTTGGTGCTAGATCTTGAATTTACTTCTGGAGCCTGTGGATGTGCTTTGTCAGTTGTGCTTTGCCATCTTGCTACTTCTCAGTGTCTTTTTGACCCCATAGAAACAGGAAAAAGAGCTATATTGTTTGTCTGTGGAAAAAAAGATGATTCCCTAGGTCACTTAGAGGGGATGGCTTTCGGTCTGTGGAGGATTAGGTAGAATTCTGCTTTAGCTTTGGCTAGGATTATTTACTTTTAGGGAGATTAATTGATTTCAGCTCAGACTTAGACCACCTTTTTGATTTCTGTGTGATAAATCATGCAATATATAAGCCAAATTATATTTTCACCAACTTCTTATTTAACAATTTCAAACTTAGAGAAAAACTGAAAGAACAATAAGTACAATGGACATTCATAATCCTGTAGAGTCACCAGTTGTTGCCATGTTGTCTTAATGCCTCATGATTAGATTCAGGATAAACATTTAGCAAAAAGTCTGCAAAGGAGGCCAAATTTACTTATTACATCACATCAGGAGTCACATAATGTCAGGTCGTCCCACTTATTGGTGATCCTGCATTTAATCCCTTGGTTAATAGGTGGTGGCTGCCAATTTCTCCATTTTAAAAGTACAGTTTTTCTTTTGTAATATTAAATAATCATTGAAATAATTGTGGGGTTGAGGGGAGGACTACAAAATGATGCTATTTTATTATTCTACATTTATTGGCTGAAAAGCTTTTGTAAAACAGGATTTCCTCCCATTTCTCCCCCCTTGAAAGTGTCTTTATGGACTCATGGATTCTTATTTAGTGTTTTATAATCCATTTCTGTCATTCTTTTGGATGCTCTAAACCTACTCATTTTAATAAACATATCAATTTAAGAAGAAAATTACATTGGTGTTGTGAAAGTGCTAAATTTAAGTTTTAGCATTAATTAATGTTACTTCATAGAGTAATAGTGACTATAGTTGAGATATTTTAGTTTGAATAATCATAGAAGCTGTGACCAAAGAGCTAGGAAGTTCACCCTAAGGGAAAACTGCTGACCTTGGTGCTGCTGGTGTTTGTCTGCCAGGTCACGTGAGAGAGCCAGGAGGTCAGCAGCCTGAGAGCACTCCCAGCGAGCTAAGCAGTATATCCTTGCTCCTTTCTGCATGGAGCGAAGATTCAAGAGGAGACAGAGGGAACTGAGTAGATAGGCACAAGCAGCAGTACACATTGTTTTTCTTTTAACGTTTTATTATGGAAAGTTTCAAACATCCAAAGTAGAGAGAAAAACAGAATATAATCCCATGTCCCATCATCTATCTTCCAACAGTTTACTCATGGCCAGTTATCTACATTTTTCACCCCCTCTCCCCCTCAATATTGTTTTGAGATCACATGCATCTTATTTCACCTATAAATATTTCCCTTTATTTTTAACAATTTTCTAATTAGTTTATTATCCTGTAATGGTGGCCAATTAGTTTTTGTTGTCATATTGTCAGTATTATGAGGGTCCCTATCAGTGTTTTTGTTTGTTTGCCTGTTTTTTTTAAAAAATAAAAAGGTCACAAATCAGATTACTATTTTAGGGAGTAGGCCTGGCTTAAGTTAGTAAAACAAAATAATACCTCCAAGGGAATTCTGGGAAGATGGCATTGGATTAGGCAGGAAGGGCTCAACTTTCACACACACACACACAAAAAACAGAGAAAGCCAAAAGCTGTCCGAGGGTCCTGTTTTGGGGGTGAGCAGACCAGGACAGTGCTTCACAACTCCCAGGAGGGTGAGGGTCAGAGAGACGAACAACCCGAAACAACAAATGTGAGTTACCAAACCCCTGTGGTGGCCAGGAAGGGCTCCCCTCCCCCACCCCCACATATTAAGCTGGGGTAAAACCCTTGGCTCACGGCAGCAGACTGAGAGTGGAAATGACATCTTCTTCCCTGTCAGCTGTTACAAAGGAAAAGGGAGGGGAAGTTGCGGGAGTTTTCTTCAGTGAATTCAGACAGCAGAGCCCACTTTGAATCTTGGCTCTGGCCAGACCAAAACACAGGAAAACGGAGATATACCTCTGTGGAAAGGTGCATAAACAAGTGCTATCTGTTGGCCTGTCTGGAAATTGCATGGACAAAAACTGATTTTGGGTCTCTCTGTATTCTAACCCCTGGGAGAAAATCTGTGCCCCACTAGTGATTTTGATAACTTAAGCTGGGCAGTTTTAAAGATTTAGATAAGTAGAAACAAATATCAAGAGCTGTGAAAAAAAAAAAACAAGCAAGAGAGGTTGGCCATCAGAGTAAATTCACCAACATATTCAGATGCCTAGGCATCAGCAAAAAATTACAAATCATACTAGGAAACAGGAAGAGATGGCCCAGCCAAAGGAACAAACCAAATATCCTAAACAGATACAGGCTTTAAGACAATCAATGATAATCACACAACTCTCTTAAATCAATTTAAAGATGAAAGAAAATTTGACTAAAGAGATAAAGGTTATTAAGAAGACACGGGGGAACTATGCCCCATCCACAAAATATGCAGTTATAGACCCTTTTACTGGGCAAGGGGAGGAGTGTTTTCTCATATTTAGATCAGGAGAATTGACAAGGCCTCCTCAGAATTACTTCCTAGAAGCTCACTCACTGGACAAAATCAAGTCCTCAAATATATTTTTCCCTGTTGTAGAGATTTATTTTTATAACTTTATTAAATAAACTAGAAACTGTCCTGAGATGACCTGAAAGCTCAAGAATACCTTTCTTTAAAATTATTTTTTTTCCAGAAATAGTAAACAAAATGAAAGATATTTAAATTTCTAATGGACGATATGCTTGTAACAAAGCCTAAAACTAATAGTATATAAAATTATTTCAGACATTATTTCAGACATTATTTCCACCACTTGTTAATAAGGAATACATTACAGGAATATGGTATTGTTTATGATATTAACACAGTACATGCCTTTTCATTCTCTTTTTTTGGTTTTAAAAAATTGTAAATCCCTCAAAATTATAATAGACTAGAATAATATACCTATACATCAAAGACAAATGTGATCTCTTTTTCTGCTTGATGACATTTTGTGAGTTTCGTGCTTTTTTTTACTTGTTTATCTCAGGACTGGATGTTTTTGCAAATGTACATATATAATTTTTATAAAGAAAAAAATGAGCCATTAAAAGAGAAAATAATAAAGAGGTCTTTTTTTCTTATGGAATTTAGATACTTATTCAAGATCCATTGAATATCACTCAAGGACATGGTATTATCTTCAATTTGTAGCATCCATGGATTTATTTTTTTCAGAGCCTTTCTTCCTCACATGAATTGTGACCTTTACATCTAAGATAAGTATCACAAATAATTTGCATTTAGTCCTAACATTTCTTTTTCACTGTGACTTGCCAGAAATCAGAGAAATTTCCTGAGCTTTTTTATGTATGATTTAAAATACAATTTTTCCTCTTGTCCGTTATGGTATAATTTTGTTTCATAAGTCCCCCAGTAGATCAGGGATTGTTTTGGGAGAAGGAAATATCAGAAGAAAACATGTAAGAGATCAGATTAACTTTAAACTTAAATTGTCATTTAAACCCTGACTGATTAAATTTAAATGATTAGACTAAAATTCAGATTATTAAATCAAATTTTAGGGAATACTTTTAGGGAGTACTCTGAGGATGCTTTATTAATTTTCTTTCTCTGGATATGAGAGGATATTTTTTCCCTTTGACCAGTAAAAGGGTCTAATGGATGCGACATAATTCCCAAAAATTTTCCCTAATGAACAAAATAGACAATGGCCATGGCTGAAGAATCTCTAAAAACGAGCAGATGTATATGCCTGTCCTATCTTAAGAAACCCAAAGTCTTAAAATGTGGATACGTGTGCTGTTTCCAATGCATTAATTTGCTGTCAAAAACCCTGCACGAGGGTATTGTATTATGCCCTGAATGCTCTGAGAGCTCTCAGAAGAATGAGATCAGGTCCAATCAGAAGCTTGGGAGGCTGGTTTCCAAGGTCAAGATCTGGAGCCCCAACTGAGAGGGATTCTCCAGATGAACCTAATAAGGATGCTGAATTCCAAGGCATTCAGGAGCCACCTGGCAGATTTGCTCTCCAGCACAGATAGGCTTCCTCCAAGACACCCATTATTTGGAAGGACTGCTGGCCCAGAACACCCACCTACTCTGGTAGCTCTAGCTGTGATCAAGTGTGGGTGGAAATGTCTGCTATAGCCAAATTTCTACTTTCCTATGCCCAAGTCTAAGCACAGCTCCTTTACCTTCACAAAGGAAGATACTTCCACCTCTATTCTTATTTTTTTTTTAATTTGTTATTTTTATTTTTTTACTGGATACATATAAAATTTTTTTGAATCATACAATATGTTACACATATTTGTTTCATAGTTAACACACACACACACAAAAACAGACTCTGGGTGAGCATAAAGAACAATTTGAAAGCCTGCAAAGAAAAGTAACGGACTTTATGGGAATGAAAGGCATGATGGTTAAGATTAAAAATACATTAGAGGGGCCAGATGTGGCTCAAATGGTTGGGCGTCCATTTCCCACATGGAGGGACCTGGGTTTGATCCCTGGGACCTCCCGGTAAAATAAAAGAAAAATATAGAAGGTGCAAGGGTGAGCCGCTCAGGCCCTGCCTAACCACACAGCAAGATGATGACATAACAGGAGAGTGACACAAGGGAGAGCCAAGAGGAGATGTGCCGAGAAACCAGGTACTGAGGTGGTGCAGGTGGTAGGACACCTCACATCGGAAGTTCCCAGGATCGAATCCTGGTGAAGACAGGAGGAGAAGGATGAAAGGAGAGGGCAGGAAACAGACACAGAGAATTGCCCAACAAATGGAACACACCCCCGCCCCAACGGGGGGGGGGGGGCGGGTTAAAATGGATAAAAAGTAAATAAATCTTTAAAAAAAATACATTAGAGACACATAATGGCAGATTTGAAATGCTTGAAGACAGAATTAGTTATTTTGAAGACAGAATATCTGAACTGAAAAAGACATAAGAACAGAAAGAGAAGAGAAAGGAAAAAATGGAACAGGTCTCAGGGAATTGAATGACAATGTGAAATGCATGAACATATGCATTATCGGTGTCCCAGAAGGAGAAGACAATGGAAAAGGAGCAGAAAGAATATTTGAGGAAATAATGACCGAAAACTTCCCAACCCTTATGAAAGACATAAATATCAATATCCAAGAAAGACAATGCACCCCAAACAAAATAAATCTGAATAGACCTACCCTGAGACACCTACTATTCAGAATGACAAATATCAGAGATAGAGAGGATTCTGAAAACAGGAAGAGAAAAGTGAAGCATCACATACCATGAAAACTTGATAAGATTCAGTGCCAACCTCTCATCAGAAGTCACAGAGGAGAGAAGAAAGTGGTATGATGTATTTAAGGTACCAGAGGAAAAACTGCCAGCCAAGAATTCTGTATCTGGCAAAGCTGCCCTTAAAAAATGAGGGTAAGTTCAAAATCTTCACAGACAAACAAAAACCAATAGAATATGTTACCAAAAGACCAGAATTAAGAGAGATACTAAAGGGAGTTCTGCATCCTGAAAAGAAAAAACAAGGGTGAGAGACTTGGAGAAGAGTGGAGATAAAGATTATTAGGAAGGGTAAATTAAAGGGTAAAAAGACAGTGGTATGATATGACAACAGAAAGCCAAAGGACAAAATCGGTGGAGTAAGTAATGCCTTTACAGTAATAGCATTGAATGTTAATGGTTTGAACTTCCCAATCAAAAGACAGACTGATAGAATGGATTAAAAAAAATGAGCCATCTATATGTTGTCTACAAGAGACTCACCTCAGACATAAGAACATAACCAGGTTAAAAGTGAAAGGTTGGAAAAAGATACTCCACGCAAATAGTAATCAAAGAAAGAGCTGTGGTAGCAATACTAATATCAGACAAAATAGATTTTAAATGCAAAACTGTTATAATGGATGAAGAAGGTCATTATATATTGATAAAAGGGGCAATTCAACAAGAAGAAATAACTATACTAAATAGTTATGTACCTAACCTGAGTGCCCCAAGATACATGAGGCACACACTGGCAAAGCTGAAGAGAGAAATAGATTTCTCTACAATAATAATTGGAGACTTCATTACACTACTCTCAGTATTGGATAGAACATCTGGACAGAGGATAAATAAAGCAACAGAGCTTGAATAATATGATAAGTGAACTAGATCTAACAGACATCTATAGAGCATTGCACCCCAAAACAGCAGGATATACATTTTTTTCAAGTGCTCTTGGATCCTTCTCCAAGATAGGTTGTATGTTAGGTAACAAGACAAGTTTCAATGAATTTTAAAAGATTGAAATTATGCAAAACACTTTCTCTGATCATAACGGAATGAAGCTGGAAATCAATAATGGATGGAAAAAGGGGAAATTCTTAAATATATGGAGATTAAACAACACACTAATAACTAATCAGTGGGTCAAAGGAGAAATTGCAAGAGAATTCAGCGAATATCTTGAGATGAATGAAAATGAGAACACAACATAACAAAACCAATGCGGGGTGGGAAGCAGATGTGGCTCAACCAGTTGGGCACCCACCTACCACATAGGAGATCCTGGGTTTGGGTTCCAGTGCCTTCTAAAAAAGACGAGCAGATACCTGCACCTGCCACAACAAGCACATGCCATAAGCCAGCAGACGCCGCAGCCCGTGAGGAATGGATGTGGCTCAGGCCGTTAGGCACTCGCCTCCCATGTGGGAGATCCCAGGTTCTGTTCCTGGTGCCTCCTGGAGAAGGCAAGCAAACAATGAGCAGACAGACAAGAGAGCCATCTGAGGGGAGGGAGGATAAATAAAAATTTTTAAAAAGAATATGTTAAATTCCAGCTTCTTAAAATAAATAACTAAATAAAAACCAATGGGCTTTCTGGGGGAGTGGAGTTGATTCTGAGAAATAAAGAGAATTCAAATGAGAAAAAAAAAAAAAAAACCAATGGGGGGAGCTGATGTGGCTCAAGCAGTTGAGCTCCTGCCTCCCACACGGGACGTCCCAGGTTCTGTTCCCTGGTGCCTCCTGAAAAAACAAGCAAAACAAACAAGAAAAGCAACTCAGAGAAGCTGATGTGATTCAGTGGTTGAGTGCCAGCTTCCCACATACAAGGTCTGGGGTTCAATTCCCGGCCCCAGTACCTAAAAAACAAACAAACAAAAAACCCTATGGGACACTGCAAAGGCAGTGCTGAGACGGAAATTTACAGCCCTCAATGCTTACATTAAAAAAGAAGAAAGAGCTAAAGTTGAAGCTCTGAGTGCACACTTGGAGGTACTAGAAAAAGAACAGCAAACTAATCCCAAACCATGCTGAAGGAAAGAAATAGTAAAGAGCAGTAATAGAGCAGAAATAAATGAAATCAAGAACAAAAAAACAATAGAGAGAATCAACAGAACCAAAAGTTGGTTCTTTGAGAAGATCAACAAAATCAACAAACCCTTAGCTAGTCTGACAAAGAAAAAAAAGAGAGAAAATACAAATAAATAAAATCAGAACTGAGAGGGGGGACATTACTACTGATCCTGCAGAAATAAGACAGATCATAAGGGGTTACTATGAACAACTGTGCCAAAAAACTATAGACAATGTAGATGAGATGGACAAATTCCTAGAAACACACGAACCACCTACACTGACCCTGGAAGAAACAGAAGACCTCAACAAACCAATCCAAGTGAAGAGATTGAAACAGTCATCAAAAGACTCCCAAAGATGAAAAGCCCGGGACCAGATGGCTTCAAAGGTGATTTCTACCAGTCATTCAAAGATGATCTAATACCAATCTTCCTAAAGCTCTTCCAAAAAAATTGAGCAGGAAAGAACACTACCAAGCTCATTCTATGAAGCCAACACCATCACCCTAATACCAAAACCAGATAAAGATATTACAAAAAAAGAAAATTACAGACCAATATCCCTAATGAATATAGATGCAAAAATCCTCAACAAAATACTTGCAAACCAAATCCAAAAGCACATTAAAAGAATTATACAATCAAGTGGGTTTTATCCCAGGTATGCAAGGGTGGTTCAACACAAGAAAATCAATTAGTGCAATAAAGCACATTGATAAATTGAAGAAGAAAAATCACATGGTCCTCTCGATTGATGCAGAAAAGGCATTTGACAAAATATAGCACCCTTTCTTGATAAAAACACTCCAAATGATAGGAATAGGAGGAAGCTTTCTCAATATGGTAAAGTACAGATATGAAAAACCTACAACTATCACTGTACTCAACAGTGAAAGACTGAAAGCTTTTCTGCTGAGATCAGGAGCAAGACAAGGATGCCCACTGTCACCATTATTATTCAATATTGTGTTAGAAGTTCTAGCTAGAGCAATTAGGCTAGATAAAGAAATAAAAGACACCCAAATAGGAAAAGAAGTAAAACATTCACTATTCGCTGATGATATGATCCTGTATCTAGACAATCCTGAAAAATCCACAGCAAAGCTACTAGAATTAATAGACAAGTTCAGCAAAGTGGTGGATACAAATACACTACCAATGTGCAATCTGAGGAGAAAATCAGAAAAAAATCATTTATAATAGCAATTAAAACAATCAAATTTTTAGGAATAAACTTAACCAAGGACAAAAAGGACCTGTATTCAGAAAACTACAAAACATTGCTAAAGGAAACTGAAGAAGACTTAAATAAATGGAAGGACATTCCATGTTCATAGATACTAAATATCATTAATACGTCAATTCTATCCAAACTGATTTGCAGATTCAATATAATCCCAATAAAAACCCCAACAGCCTTTTTTGGAGAAATCAAAAAGCCAATTATCAAGTTTTTTTGGAAGGGTAAAGGGCCCCGAATAGCCAAAAATGTCTTAAAAAAGAAGAACAAAGTTGGAGGACTCTCACTTCCTGACTTATTACTTAGCTACAGTGGTAAAAACAGCATGTTACTGGCATAAAGATAGACAGATTGACCAAAGGAACTGAATCGTGAACTCAGAAGTAGACCTTCGCATCTACAGCTGGGCCAGAACAGTCTATTCAACAAATGGTGCTGGGAAAACTGTATAGCCATATCCAAAAGAAAGAAAGAGGACCCCTATCTCACAGCTTATACAAAAATTAACTCAAAATGGATCAAGGACCTAAATATCAAAGCAACAACCTTAAAACTACTAGAAGAAAATGTAGGAAAACATCTTCCAGATCTTCTGGTAAGCGATAGTTTCTTAAACCTTACACCCAAAGCATGAGCAACGAAAGAAAAAATAGATAAATCAGACCTCCTCAAAATTAAACACTTTTGCACCTCAAATGACTTTGTCAAAAAGTTGAAAAGGCAGCCAACTCAACGGGAGAAAATATTTGGCAATCACATATCTGATAAGGGTTTAATATCCATGATATATAAAAAGGTTATACAACTCAACCACAAAAAGACAAACTACCCAATTAAAAAATGGGCAAAAGACTTGAAAAGACAGTTGTTCAAGGAAGAAATACAAATGGCAAAGAAACTAATGAAAAGATGTTCAACATCACTAGTGATTAGGGAAATGCAAGACAAAACTACAAGGAGAGGGAAGCAGATGTGGCTCAAGTGATTGACATGGGAGGTCCGTGGTTCAATTTCCGGTGCCTCCTAAAGAAGACTGAGCTGGCACGATGGGAGGTGCAGCAAGCTGACACAACAAGATGATGCAAGAAGAGACACAAGAAGAAAAACATACTGAGAGACACCAACAAAACAGCAGAGGTTCCCAGTGCCTCTTAAAGAAGACAAGCAAGACAGCAAGCTGACGCAACAAGATGGTGTAACAAGAGACACAAGAAGAAAAATCATAATGAGAGACACAACAAAAAGGGAACAGAGGTGGCTAAAGTGATTTGGCGCCTCCCACATCAGAGGTCCTGGGTTCCATTCCCGGTGCCTCCTAAAGAAAAAACAAAGAGGACAAACAGATACAGCAAGTGCAAACAACGAGCGGGTGGGAGAAATAAATAAATAAATCTTAAAAAAAAAGAAAAAAAGAAAAACTACAAGGAGAGGGAGTAGATGTGGCTCAAGTGGTTGAGTGCCTGCTTCCCATATGGGAGGTCCCAGGTTTGGTTCCTGGTACCTCCTAAAACAAACAAACAGACAAACAAACAACAAGTAAAACAGAGGAGGAGAGCAACTCAGGGGAGCAGATGTGGCTCAGTGGTTGAGTGTGGCTTCCCACATACAATGTCCCGGGTTCAATCCCCAATCCCAATACCTGAAGGAAAAAAAAAAAAAAAACTACAATGAGATATTATTTCACACCTGTATTAGGCAGCCAAAGGGGTGCTGATGCAAAATACCAGAAATCTGTTGGCTTTTATAAAGGGTATTTATTTAGGGTAGAACCTTAAAGTTATAAGGCCCTCAAGAGCCCAACTCAAGGTACCATAAGAAGTACTTCCTCACCCCAAATCAGTTGCCATGTGTTGAAGCAAGATGGCGGGCCATGTCTGTGAGGGTTCAGCCTTCCTCTTTCCTCTTAAGGCTCTGTGGTCCCAGCTTCTTCCAATCTCAACTGCAGGCTGGCGTAGGGCTTGTCTGTCTTCCTCTGGGGCTAGTGTCTTTCTGGGCTCAGCTGCTCTGGTCTCTTCACAAGGTCAGCTGTAGACTGTCAGGCTCATCTCTCTTCCTGGGGCTGCAGGATCCTCTGTGTGTCTTCTCTGTGTATCTACTTCTGTGTTCTTGATTGAGTGTCCATTTATATAGCCCACCAAGGGGGCAGGGTCTCAACCCTGCACACCCTAATGACATGGTCAAATCAAAGCCCGAATCTTGATTTAATAAAGTAAAAGTGAAACCTCTGAATCTCATAAAATCGAAGGGTATCACACCCAGAGGAACAGACCAGATTACAAACAAAATCAGTATCTCTTTTTGGAACTCATAAATAATAGCAAACTGCCACAACACCTATTAGATTGGCCGCTACTGAAAAGTCAGAAAACTATAAATATTGGAGAGGATGTGGAGAGACAGAAATGCTTATTCACTGTTGGTGGAAATGTAGAATGGTACAGCCACTGTGGAGGACTGATTGGAAGTTCCTAAGGAAGTTAAATATAGATTTGCCATGTGACCCTGCAATACCACTACTAGGTGTATACCAGAAGAACTGAGAGCAATCCTAGGAGCGATGAATGCACAACTATGTGATTGTACCGAATGCCATTGATTGTACACTTTGGATGGATTTATGCTTTTTTAATATCTATCAACAAAATTGATTTGTTAAAAAAAATAGTACCTCCAAGGGTTGGCTTTGGGGAAAAGAGAGGTAAGGCAGAAGCTAGGTTCCATTACCCTGTATTTCCTTCCACTTTGCAGACCTCACTTGTCTTATTCTGGCCGCCTGGCATCCACTATCACTTCCTAGCAGACCCTGAATTCTTTAGGGGAACCTCCCTGCCTCCTCTGTATCTTGCCTCCCACTGTAGAATTCTGGGAGGGCACAAGGGCTTCCCTCTCTGTTCTCCGCCGAGGGCACAGGGGCAGGCATGTGACGTGGGCTCAGCCAGTTCAACTGCTCTCCGGGGGCCCCCGACACTGGGGCAAGGGCCCAAGGCAGCCCTCAGGTGGCCAAGCCCTGGCAGCAGCAGTGTGCTCTTGGGCTCGTGAGCACTCCAGTGGTTTCTGCTGCTGCTTCAGCAGCACTCCCTTGGCTGCTGACTATGCTCTTGGCCTGCCCCTCAGCTTTTTATGGAAGCAGTGAGCCTCTGCTATCATTCCAGCGACGCTCCCCTGCTCAGGGTGAACAAAGTGCATTTTGCTGCCTGTGCTCAGGCTCTCTGGATGACACAGCAGTCGTCACCACACAGCCAGCGTTACAGGGAATGCATCGTCAGGGAAATGTGGGGCTGGGGCCTCTTTATCTTAACTGAGACAGGTGAGGAGGCGGTGGGATTTAGGTAGAACACACAGCTGCCTTTGGCAAGCAACTGTAAAAGAGCTCACTAGCTTGTGTGGTCACGTGCCCACTGCATAGCGAGGTTCTGGCTGCCCAGAAGACGAGAAGGCCAGGACAGTGGCACGCCTCCTCCTGACAGCATTGCAGCATTTAAAGCAAGTGACTGACTAACTAAATAAAAACAAAGATAAAGCAAGTGACTAACAAGCTCAAATCCCCAAAGCAAGCCACCGAAGCCTAAAGAAACTCATTTCTTAGGGCTATGGGACACGGCAAAAACAAAACTCGAGTCTGCCGAATGAGGACGGCTGTTGCGGTCACAGCCCCCACCAGATGGGCTGTGTGAAAATTGAGGCATTAATCGGGAGATCAGTAGTATCCTGATCTACTACTGATCTAACATGGTAGCATTTATCTTTAAGTATTTTATGTGCTTTTTTTTTCTTTTTGAGGTCCTGGGGCCAGGGATTGAACCTGGGACCTTGTATGTGGGAAGCCGGTGCACAACCACTGAGCCACAGTTGGTTTTTCCATTTGTTTGCTTGCTGTTTGTTTTTTCGTTTTTAAGGAGGCTCTGGAAAACGAACCTGGGACCTGCTATGTGGGAAGCAGGCTCTCAACCACTTGAGCCACATCTGCTCCCCATATTTTTATGTGTTTTAATACTATTGCTGAATGGTATTGTTTTTCATTTTACCTTTTTCAGTTATCTGTTGCTAGTATGTAGAAATACAAGTAATTCTTACATATTGACTTTGTATCGTACGACTTTGCTAAATTCACGTACTAATTATAGTTGTTTTTTTTTTAATGAAGGCTCTTTAGGACGTTCTATGTCCACGCTCATGTCATATGCAGATGAACAGTTTTACTTGTTCCTTTCCTATCTGTATGCCTTTTATCTCTTTCTCTTGCCTTGTTGCATGGCAAGGACTTCAGTATGAGGTTGAATAGGAGTGGTGAATGGGACACCCTTGCCTTAGTCCCAGTCTTAGGTGTTTCAGTCTTTTTACCGTTGCCATCTTAGCTGTACGTTTTTTGTGGCTGCCCTTAAGCAGCTCAAATCTAGTTTGTTGAGAATTTTTATTATGAATGGATGTTGAATTTTGTTAAATGTTTTTTCCCTATTGATATGATCATGTTTTTTTTCTTTAGTCTGTTAATAGGGTGCATTAAATTAAGTGATTTTCAAATGTTGAACCAGCCTTGCATTCTCTCTGGATAAACCCCACGTGGTCATGATTGTTAACTTTTTATCTATTGCTCGATTTGTTAATACTGTGTCGAGAATCTTTGTTTATTATCATGAAGGATATTAGTCTGTAGTTGCCTTATACTCTCTTCATCTGGTTTTGCATCAGGAAAATGCTGGCCTCATAAAATGAGTTGGGAAGTGTTCCTGCTTCTGTCTTCTGGAAAAGCTTGTGGGGAATTAGTATAATTTGTTCTTTGAATGCTTGGCGATGCAGCTATTGAGGCTGGCCCCCATCCTGATGGCACCCTTGCTACATACCCTGCCTGAGAAAGCAGGCCCTCAGCAGTGGATTCAGGCCACACCGGGTCAGGAACTTAAATCTGTCGGTGCAGCCAGAATTAACTGGCCCAAGGGACTCTGCCCTAAGCTAATCAAATGAGACTGATTTGTGACCCCCCACTGATCCTGATACTGTATCTAGAGTTTTGTCTTTACACTATTTTATGTACTCTATAACCTAAAACGACAGTATTTACAAGGAGGGGTGTACCTTTCTAGAAAACAGAGTCTGTGTGTCTTCTGTCTAGAGCAGGGTCGGCCAACCCCTGCCCGAGGGCCGAGCTCAGCGTGCTGCCTGTGCTCTAGATGGCATTTCACGGGACACGGCCGAGGCCATTCACTGTGCATTGTCTTTGCTGCTTGTGCTGCACAGGCAGAGTTGAGTAGCTGTGACAGAGACCACATAACCCATAACGTTTCCCATCTGACCTTTACAGAAAGTTGGCCGACCCAGAGCTCTAGCAGTGACTCTCAGCCCTGGCCACACAGCAGCCCCACAGAGAACACTGAAAAAAGGTCTCTATCTCGCTCTCTCTCTCTCTCTCTCTCTCTATATATATATATCTATCTCTATCACTCTATTTCTATCTCTATCACTCTCTGTATCTCTCTATATCTCTTTCTCTATATATATCTCTCTATATATATATCTCTATCTCTATCACTCCCTCTTTCTATTTCTATCTCTATCTCTCTCTCTCTATATATATATATATATCTCTATCTCTATCTCTATCTCTATCTCTATCTCTATCTCTATCTCTATCTCTATCT